>CM070014.1:20557122-20990338 GCA_036247105.1 Cirrhinus mrigala
CCATTTGTTAAATCATCACCCCGAAAAGTTACGTGAAGATACGAGGAGCAAAATCCAGTCGGGCCAAAAGACTATAAAAGAAGCGTTTACAGCCTCACTCCCCCACAACAGTGCGAGAGCACAAGAAATCACAAGATGCATTGGTGAATATATAGCCAAAGACCTACGGCCCTTTTCGGTGGTGGATAATGAAGGTTTTAAGAGGTTAGTAAACATGCTGGAGCCAAAGTATAAAATCCCGTCGCAGCCACACTTTAGTCAAACTATTTTACCAGCTCTTTACAAAGAGACAAGGGCGAAAGTTGCACAGAGCCTCAAACAAGCAGAGTGCATCTCAATCACCACAGATGGGTGGACTTCACGAGCTACTCAGAGCTATGTTACCATCACAGCACATGCTATGACAAGTGAATGGGAGATAAAAACTTTTGTCCTACAGACACGGGTACTCTTTGAGTCACACACTGGACACAACATAGGCGAGGTGTTAAAATCTGCTGTTTCAGAGTGGGAGCTTGACATGATTTACAACAACAATCACCAGGGCATCACTGTGGTTACTGACAATGCAAGAAACATGGGTGTAGAGGCTGGTCTGTCCCCACATGTAAAGTGTTTTGCTCACACCTTAAATCTTGCGTCCCAGGCAGGTTTGAAGGTAAACCGTGTCAGTCGTCTGTTTGGCAGAGTGAGGCGTGTAGCAGCGTTTTTTCACCGCAGTTCAACTGCAACAGCTGTGCTGACCTCCAAGCAGCAAATGTTAAACCTGCCAGTACATAAACTGATAATGGATGTAGTAACTAGGTGGAACAGCTCACTTGACATGATTGAGCGCTACCTGGAGCAACAACAGGCAATTGCTGCAGCCCTACTGAGTTCTGAAGTCAGGCGCAATGCACGTGAAATAGACAATCTAGACGCAGCTGACATCGCAGATGCTGAGGACATCGTTAAACTTCTCACACCCTTGAAAAAAGCAACCACTGTGCTGTGCGACGAATCTCGACCAACAATCTCTCTTATCATGCCTCTCAAGCACATGATTCAAGTGAGCATGGCACCGTGCGATGTAGACTCTCAAATGAAGGCAGCAATACTGAATGATTTGGCAGACCGTTACCAAGGGGAGCAAGCAGAGTTTCTGTATGAGAGCAGTGCGTTGGACCCCCGGTTCCGGGCCCTCCCCCATCTGAATAGCAGCAAAAGGGATGAAATTTTCAACAGGCTCAAGTTAAAAGCAACACAGATGCAGAACCAAGTATTTGTTTAAAAATACTTTGTGTGTGTGACTTTTTTAGAGTTCCCAATATTTACAAAAATTATGTGTGCGTGTCTAACATTTAAAATTTTTGTAACTCTGCTTGCTTCTGTAGAACCCTAGTGAAGAGGAAGGTGCAGCACCAGGCAGCCATGAACATGTAGCTGGACACTCAAAAACTGACCTGCCACAAAAAGCACATGCTGTGGGAGGTGTCTCTCCTCCATCCAAAAAGACTGCTCTTGAAGATCTCCTTGGGGATTCTTTTAGTCAAGGGGACAGCAGAACACAGCACACTGCTCAGATTGATGCAGAAATTGACTTGTACCGCAAAGAGACCTCTATCTCACTCATGGCTTGTCCTCTCGAGTGGTGGAAAGACAATGCACAACGTTACCCACTGCTGTCAACCTTGGCCAAGTCATATCTCTCTGTCCCAGCAACCTCAGTCCCAAGTGAGAGGGTTTTTTCTGTTGCAGGGGACATTGTAAATGCCCAGAGATCCCAGCTTTTACCAGATAATGTTGATATGCTAATTTTCCTTAAAAAAAACCTGTCTCTGTCTGAATAAGTGAGTGTGTGAGTGAATGAGGTGAGTGTTCTCAAATACTCATTCAGCACATGGGCCAGCTGCAATAAGTAGGCTGCTATTTTTATTTTTTCTGAGTTTTCAAGAATACTAAATTGAAACTTTATTTTTTTACATGGTTTAATAATTTTTTGTTATTAAAATTGAAAAATTGAAGTTCCTGTTTCAAAGTTTACAGATAGATGGCTAATTTGTATGCAATTGATATGTTCAGTGCTCATGTAAACTGTTTAATAAACACTTCTGGCACTTTTTTCGAGTCTCTTCATTAGTTTTGTTTTTCCTGTAAATGATTCAATAAATACCGTACCGTGCCATTCGTACCGAGGTATTACCGTACCGTGAAGTTTTGATACCATTACATCCCTAGTCTATTACCATTGCAGAAGATGAGTCAGTCAGGGATCAAATGGAGGAGGACAACAAACTGAAGAGGGTGAATCCTGCTGAGCAAGGAGTGGCAGATCAGACCACATGTACTGGTCTACAATATGACAGTCCAGATGATTCTGACCAATGGAGAAAGCAGCATCAACTATTAATATTGGCATTAAAGTTAAAACATAATCTAACTGATGCTGTCACTGAGGACATACTTAAGGTAATCATTGCAGTTAGTGAAAAACATGTTGTGTCCACATCAAAGTACTGTTTCTATAAAAATTTTGGTAAAGTCAAAAAACATTTTCAGCTTCATCCAGTGTGTAAAAAGTGCTCTGCTGTGATGCAGTCTGATGAAAAATTAGCAACATATAACAGCTGGGAGGAGTCACATGACTTGAACAAATACATGAAAGAGGGAAACTTTTTCATTGAACTACCCCTGGAAGCCCAACTCGGAAATATGTTGCAAAATTATAAAATTCGTACACACATCCTAGCACCTGCACCTCAGAAGACTTGATGGCCAGCTGTACAAGAAAGCTTTAAAGGGGTCATCTGATGCCCATTTTCCACAAGTTGATATGATTCTTTAGGGTCTTAATGAAAAGTCTATAATACACTTTGGTTAAAAATTCTCAATGGTAGTGTAAAACAACACCCTTTTTACCTTGCCAAAAATCATCTCATTCTGGTCGAGGCTCCTTTAAATGCAAATGAGCTCTGCTCGCCCCGCCCCTCTCTTCTCTCTGCTGCTCTGAGAGATTGTTTACTTTAGCCGCATTTAGCACGTTTAGCCGCTAAACTTGCTAACTAGCACATTATTAGGAAATGTGATCGCAAAGATTCATAAAAAAAAACCTTATACTCACTTCTGCTGTAAGTGAAGCTGGATCACGAATGATTCGCGCGAACATAGACGGATATATGTAGATCGGGAGGTGGATTTCCTTTCACAAACAAATGTAATCCACTGCATCTTCAGGCTCAGATGTCGGGAGTAAATGACGACCACTACGTTCATTATTACATCCAGCAACAGAACACCTCAGTCGCTCAATCAGAGATATTCTTGTCTAACTTACATCCCTGCTACAGCATCGAAATAAAGAGGGCGGACTATTACAACTGATCTAAGGTAAGACCTTCATGTCAATCAAATATGGTGGGAGCGGCCTCTGTCGGTGTGACGCCACAACGACAGGCATCTGAGAATGGCTCGATTTGAAAAAGGGGATATTATTTTTACGGATTAATTAATCCACTGCGTGGATTTTTATCATTATAGGGTAGATTTGTACATATACTGTCAACACACATTACAGTTTTTCTCGATTGCTAAAACATTATAACCAGTCATTTGAACAAGTTGCGTTTGCTTTGGTAAGTTCATGCAACTGATTATGCAACTGATTTGTCTGCGGTTTCCTACATCGTCAGTTCCTATTGTCATGTTGCTCAAAATGTATTACATGTATATAGTTCTCTGTGCTATAGTCTTACCAATCAAAACATCAAGTCATTAGTTCATCATGTATGTCTTTCCAGTAAATGCAAAATTTTTGATCTAGTTGTCATAAACTGTCAAGCATATTCTACACATTTCTATTAGACTTTTTGTAAATTTGCCATGAATTGTTCAAGTGAATACTGACTTTCACTAATGTAGAGACTACAGATCAACCAATGATAAAGCAGTTCTCTGAAATAGCTCAAAGGTACATCTCAACATCTCATGAACCTTCAACTGGAATGCATATATAGACAGAGGACAACACAAGAGCTACAAATTCTGACAGTGCACTTTCTAATTTATATTTCCATCTTTGCCCATGTTTCTTTTTCTTTCTATTTCGCAATGACTTTGTAATGTATTTTCATTTTTTAGGTTTTATGGCCTGTCCCAGACCAAATACAGGATGCTGGGGCAGAAGAATTATTTTTGCTGTTGTTTGCTGTTTTGTGCTGTACTCTACAGTACAATAAATTAAGGATTAAAACACTTGCAAATGCATACATTTGTTGTGTTCATCATGTGATTTTTTTTTTTTTTTTTCCCAAGCAACACTATTAGCAGTTTTCGTAGTATTGTTTTGAATTGATCTCATCAGTGTGTAAAACTGCGTTGTAGTGTGTGTTTTTGAGGGTTTGTGTGTCATGTCTGAGAGCAAAGTTTGTTTTTTTTTTTCAGCAAGATTGAGTTGTTTTGAGTGGAGAGCTTCATTTTGACCTGAATATAGTAAGTTCGGGGAATTGAGTTAGAAGTTACAGATTTGTGTCTAGAGTTTCGCAAAAAAAGAGGCATAATTTCAAGAAATGTGTTTAAGCAATTGAGAAATACTGTAATGTTCAAACAACATGTAAAAGTGAACTTAGCATCCGATGACCTCTTTAAAAAAACATGTAATCACATGGCAGTGTGGACTAACATTTAGCTGTGATGGCACACCATTCTATCGGTCACTGCACTTGGCAGACCACAAAGGAAATTGCTAGAACATGATGACTATCTGGCACTTCACAGTCTTGTGCACGCTTTTAAGAAACACATTGCACTTTGACAGAGTATGTTGAAATGGATGGTGAAATAATACATGCAGAGAGTTGCCAGGGAGACGAAAAGAAACTCTCAGATTGTCTTCCTTAAAGATGATGATGATAGTGCCTTCTTAGTGAGAAGGTTTATCTTTGCAGATTTAGGGACCGGTGGCATGTGCTATGCTATTGGCAACTATTTTCAGAAGCAAAAGCATAATTTTTTCTCATCCTTAAAGGAACACTCCACTTTTTTTTGCTAATAGCTTAGCATAGATCATTGAATCAGATTAGACCATTAGACATGACACACAAACTCTCAAAAACACACACACTACAACACAGTTTTACACACTGATGAGATCAATTCAAAACAATACTATGAAAACTGCTAATAAGTGTTGCTTGGGAAAAAAATTCACATGATGAACACAACAAATGTATGCATTTGCAAGTGTTTTAATCCTTAATTTATTGTACTGTAGAATACAGTACAAAACAGCAAACAACAACAAAAATAATTATTCTGCCCCAGCATCCTGTCTCTGTTCTGGGAGAGGCCAAAAAACCTCCTCAACATCACAGGCTAAATTGGCCCTGGACAGGCATCGGGGGTAAAATCCTCTTGCATGCCTGATCCAACCCTGGCACGCATCAACTAAAATATATGAGACTGCTTGTTTTCTTGCCCTTCCTATTTCTCTTCCATGTTGATGTCGTCCTCCTCCTCCTTCTTCTTCTCCTCTTCCTCTTTCACCTCCTACTCTTCCTCTTCAAAATTACGCATTACTGTATGCGGGATATTGATTGAAAAAGACAGGATAGGATTCACAGTTATACTTTTACTTATGGTCTGACAAAAAAAAATATCAAGATAAAAAAAATAAATAAATAAAATGAAAATACATTACAAAGTCACTGTGAAATAGAAAAGAAAAAGAAATATGGGTGAAGGCGGAAATATAAATTACAATGTTCACTGTTCATGAGATGTTGAGATGTACCTTTGAGCTATTTCAGAGAACTGCTTTATCATTGGTTGATCTGTAGTCTCTACATTTGTGAAAGTCAATATTCACTTGAACAATTCATGGCAAATTTACAAAAAGTCTAACAGAAATGTGCAGAATATGCTTGACAGTTTATGACAACTAGATCAAAAATTTAGCATCTACTGGAAAGACATATACGATGAACTAATGACTTGATGCTTTGAGAGGTAAGACTATAGCACAGAGAACTATATACATGTAATACATTTTGAGCAACATGACAATAGGAACTGACAATGTAGGAAACCGCAGACAAATCAGTTGCAAAATCAGTTGCATGAACATACCAAAGCAAACGCAACTTGTTCAAAAAAATTTGAAACATTTTATGATGTACACAAGTGACTAGATGATGTGGAGGTTGAGCAAGTAGTTTTGAGAATTTCAAAACTGCTGAGAAATGCACCAAACTGTATAAGCTGACTTTGGCACTTTTATCTCCGTTGAAGTTTCTGATTGGTGTGTGATAAATTTTGACTCCTTGTGTTTCCACTTGGGTAATTGTGTGCTAATTGAGCTCAAACTTTGCAGACATGAGTGAACAATATTAAATGCTAGTGCTTTCTAAATGACCACATGTGTAAGCACTGAGAAATGTAGGGATTTGTTGTGTAGAGTTTTGCAGTAACAGTTCACCAAATCTGACTCATGTGTTAAAGCAGGGGAATAGTGTTTATAGTTCAAGGAAATGGGTGTGCTTTTTGAAAAATGACATTAAGGTTTTGAAATTTTAGTTCAAAAGACTGGTTATAATGTTTTAGCAATCAAGAAAGACTGTAATCTATTATTTTTTCTACATAATTTGTAACACTAAAATATGGTAAAATATCTATTTAGGAGACCTTTCCAACGATGTATAGTTTGTCATGATTAGATTAGGATTTATTTGTGAAGTAAACTTAGGCGTCCCACAGAGTGGACGGTGACAGTTAAAGGGTTAAATTACTTTTCCCTGAAACTTGATTATATACCAAGTGTGTTGTAATGAACTCTGTCTCAAGTGTTCATTGTAAATAGAATGAAAATGTTAAAGCATATGTATTGAAAAAAAAATATATCATAATATAATTCAATGTTTAGATATATTGAGTTTATAATACATAATACTATAAAATCCAATTTAATATTTAAATGGCAAAAATTGTGTAGAAACACAAATATATATCTTGCAAGTTTCAAAACCTAAATTGTCCCCATCATCAATAATAATAATTAAAAAAAGCATGTATATAATGTCACAGGGGTGCAATCATTTTCATACTGTTTTCAACAACTGTTTCTGAAGCAAAACAACAATGCCTACTTTTACATCGTTGCATAGTTGGCCCCACCCACTTGTGTCCAGTAGATTGATGGATAAGCAAAATGTGAATGTAAGGTTACCCAAAAAATTACACCAAAAATGCAAATTTGACCTCCTGGAATGGATTTTTTATTTTATTTTTTTTTTTTAACCAAGGGACCCCCTTGTAATACAATTGGGCTAGTTTTGGGGAGCAATGAAGCAATAGAGAGAGAGAGAGAGAGAGAGCAAAACCCATTTCATTGCTCATTGCTCCCCAAAACTAGCCAAATTGTATTTGAAGAGGGTCCTTATATATATATATATTTATATATATATATATATATATATATATATATATATATATATATATATATATATATACTCACACACACACACACACACATAATAATGATAATTTAGAAATTGCAAATGAGAAAACAAAACATAAAATAACAATATTTAACAGTAATGCATTATTCCTCTCTATCAGGACTATGGAGCTGAATCTATTTCCATTACAGAAGATGGATTAGACAGGGATCAAATGCTGGAAGACAACAAGCTGAAGAGAGTGAACCATGCCGATCTAGGATTAACAGATCAGACCACATGTACCAGTCTACAACATCATGGTTCAGCAGGTATGAAATTTAAAATCTGCTTTGTATTAGGTTTACTTTGGATAATAGTGTAAAGGCTAAATAATGTGTTATTTTCAGCTGGTAATAATGTGCTATTAGGTAATAACATATAAAAACTTCTCTGGATGGTCATTTAAAAAAGATTAAATATAAAAAAAAAAAAAAAAAACTAATATCACCATGATTCCATGTCCTCAGCATATTCACCAAGTATTGGTTAATTTGCTTTTGCCATATTGTTGACTCTTATAGGAGACACTGAGAACTTGTTAGCCAGTAAACCCACAGTGCAAAGCCGGTCACTCTCTGCAGATGTGGATGTGACATCATGTACACATCAAGAAGCCTCCAGTGTGGACTGTAGAGGCATCAATGTTTCCCAGGTAAGAGGGCACCTATGCTGCACTTTTATGTGAACATGTGCCACACATATACTGCCATGAACATACACAGTGGGCTTCTATCTTTTATGAGGGCTTTCTATAGACACAACCCTCACTAACTAACTAATTAACTACATAAATAAACAAAATTTCCAAAAATGTCTAAACAAGATCAAATATATATTCTACTATTATCCACACACCACTTGATTTGTTTACAAATGCTCAGAAACCAAACTGTTTATGACATTGAACACCAGTGTTGGGGAAAGTTGCTTTTAAAAGTAATGTATTACAATATTGAGTTACTCCCTAAAAAAGTAACTAATTCCGTTACTTAGTTACTTTTTATGGAAAGTAATGTGTTACTTTACTTTTGCGTTACTTTTTAAATCTGGGCGGTGCTTGCATGTTTCTTTTTAATATAAAAAGAAATTTTTGGCAAATGTAAAAACCTTTTCACACCAAAAGCCTCAGACTTGGAGAAAAGTAAATTCACGTCTGTACAGTAGACCACAGAAGAAAAAAATGTCAACTCTTCAGCAATAAAAAAGGAAAACAAATGTTAGATTATCTTGAGTAATGTTTGCTTATTAGTAAGGTTGAATTGGATCATCGAAGGTCGGCAGCAAAGACATCGGTTAATAAAATCAGATTAAATGCATAAAGGATACTTGTATTATTTAACATATTTAATTATTGCAGGTTTGCATCATATTCTGAGTTGAATTTCACAGTTTTTATTTATTTTGAGGAATACTGAATCAGTTTTTTGTGAGTGAGATGAATTAATGCATGTTCACATTTAGTCTAGAACTAACATCTTACTCCCGATTTCTCTCAACATGGACAGGAGAGCTTTTAATCAATAAATGGGGGGAAAAGTAACTGGCGTTACTTATTTGAAAAAAGTAATATAGATATTTTCAGATACTTTCTTGTCAATTAAAAAGTAATGTGTTACTTTACTTGTTACTTGGAAAAAGTACTTGCGTTACTTGTAATGCGTTACCCCCAACACTGTTGAACACTGCCACACTTTTTAATTTTGACAACAGTACATTTAACAGTAATGCGATCTTTAACAGGACTGTGGAGATGAATCTGTTACCATTGCAGAAGATGAGTCAGTCAGGGATCAAATGGAGGAGGACAACAAACTGAAGAGCGTGAACCCTGCTGAGCAATTAGTGGCAGATCAGACCACATGTACTGGTCTACAATATGACAGTCCAGATGATTTTGACCAATGGAGAAAGCAGCATGAACTATTATAGTTTTTCTTGATTGCTAAAACACTATAACCAGTCTTTTGAACTAAAATTTTTCAAAAAGCACACCCATTTCCCTGAACTATTACACTATTCTGCTGCTTTAACACATGAGTCAGATTTGGTTAAGTGTTAATGCAAAACTCTACACACAAATCCCTACATTTTTTAGTACTTACACCATGTGGTCATTTAGAAAGCACTAGCATTCAATATTGTTCACTCAAGTCTGCAAAGTTTGAGCTCAATTAGCACACAATTACCCAAGTGGAAACACTAGGAGTCAAAATTTATCACACACCAAATCAGAACCTTTCATGGAGATAAAAGGGCCAAAGTCAGCTTATACAGTTGTAATGCCACGCCAGCAGAGGGAGCCCTTACCCATGGACTGCCTGTTGTCGCTCCCTCTGCTGCTTCTATGGTTACTTCCTGTTTGGTGGCCATTTAAGGAGGCCCATGCCAAACAGGTGTTGTGAAGTATTGTTTTGCTTGTCTGGACTCTACCAAGTGGTTTCCCTGTTTTCATTATTGCCATGGTTATTGTTTGTTTCATAGTCATAGTTTTGCCTTGTTTCCATTGCCATAGTTTTTGTCTAGTTTCATTCCCTTGTTTTATTTGTTACTGCCTGTTTATTGGATTACGCTTTTGCCTTGCCCTGGATATTACTGTTTGTTGAAGAATGACCTTGCCTGTCTTGATTATGAACTGCACAATAAAGCTCGCATCTGGATATATCATGCTTCACACGAGTCCCGTTACAGAATACTTCGCCTACCACAGATCCAGCAGCTTACTGAACACAGATCTACCATGGATCCAGCATCACACCTCTTCCGCCTCTGCCAAGGTAACCGCTGTATTGAAGACTATGTTGTGGACTGTATCACCTTGTGGCTTTTAATGATGTGGCCCTTAAGGACATATTTCGTCATGGATTAAATGAACCTGTACGTTCCCAGTTACCTGGGGGGAAATACACTGGACTCTAGAGCAATACATCGACTTTGCTTTATTGCTGGCGGGTTCGCCTTTTACTGTGGGGGTTGCAAATGAACAACCATGCAATCCCACATTCCCCACCAAGCCAAAGCCTGCTCAAGTCATGTCTGGGATTATTCAAGTTGCATCAGAGCACTCTTACGTCAAGCTGGCCAAGCCACATGCCATGCCTGCCGCTCCAGGGCCTGCTCACGCCATGGCCGCCCTTCCAGAGTCTGCACCTGTCATGGCTGCCATCCCCAAGCCAGTCCGCAATATGGCCGCCATCCCAGAGCCAGTCCACAAGATGGCCGCCATCCCCAAGCCAGTCCACAAGATGGCTGACATCCCCAAGCCTCTTCACAAGATGGCCTCCCCATCTGAGTCCCTGACCAAGATGGCTGCCACGCCTGAGCCTCATCATGCCAAAATCATTTCAACCGAATCTCATCCCATCATGTCTGCCATACCCAAGACAAATCAAGTGATGCCAGATCCTCCGGTATCAAGTCAAGTCAGAGCTGCACTTTCAGTGCCAAGCCAAGTACAGCTGTTATTCCTGAGTCAAGCCAAGTTACAGCTGTTGTTCCTGTGTCAAGTCAAGTTACAGCTGGGTGGTCTATGTTAAGCCAAGCCACAGCTGATCTTCATGAGCCAAGCCAAGATACAGCAGATCTTCATGAGCCAAGTCAAGTTACTGCTGTTGTTCCCGAGCCAAGTCAAGTCACAGCTGGTATTCGTGAGCCTAGTCAAGTCACGGCTGACCTTCCTGAATCAAGTCAAGACTCAGCTGCGCTCCTAACAGAGCCTCTTCACAACATGGCTGCTAGTATAGAGCCTCACCAAGCCACAGCTGTCATGCCAGAACCTCGCCAGGTCCTGTCTGACCGTCCAAAGCCACATCACGTCTCGGCTGACCTCCTAGAGCCTCGTCATGTCTCAACTGGCCTCCTAGAGCCTCGTCACATCTCAGCTGACCCCCCAGAGCCTCGTCACGTATCAGCTGACCCCCCCAGAGCCTCGTCACGTTTCAGCTGACATCCCAGAGCCTCGTCAGGTCTTAGCCATCCTTCCAAAGCCTCGCCAGGTCTCGTCTCATCTCCCAAGCCACGCAGAGCCCACAGCGTCCACACCCTCAGGACCGGCAGGCATCCCACTATCTACTGTGCTGCCTGTAATGGCTGTTGCCATTTTGAGCATGTGGGCTACACACTGCACTCCAGAATCCTCGTCTGTCCATGAGTCTCCTCCTGAGGCCTCGTCTGTCCACGGGTCTGTGCCAGAGGCCTCTCCTGTCCATGGGTTTGTGCCAATGCCTCCTGAGGTGTCAGCATACGCTGTAGAACCTCCCAAGGAGGCGGCGTCCATTCTTGAACTCACCGTCTCGTCCGACCACGAGTCTTCTCCAGAGGCCTCGTCTGACCTTGAGTCTGCGCCAATGCCCCTGGAGGAGGTGGCTCCGGCTGCAGAACCTTCTAAGGGGGCGGCATCTGTTGTGGTTTCCCCTCTTCCCCGTCCAAGAATTACTCTTGAGTCTTGGGTTTTGATGCCAAAAGATAGACTTTATTGCCGAGACAATCAAGCCGAGTTGTCTATAGAGAACTGATCTTTACTTGGTTGAGGACAGCGTTATATAGTGGTCTTTGCACGTAAGCATGTCAACCTAAATTATTAGGGGGGGTTCCTAAGGTAAATACTATCATGGGAAACAGATGGTCTTCCTTAACGTGGCCTCTTAGTGGGCCCCTAAAATAATATGAGATATAGCTCTTTTTTTTTGGATATGATTCCTTTATATTTTAGTTAATAAAATCTTCCTCACATCCTCCTATGAACTCTCTGCCCGCCATGTCACGGCCAAGGAGGCCAATCATGAACTCTCTGCCTGCCATGTCACGGCCAAGGAGGCCAATCATGAACTCTACTCTGCTATGGATGTCATTTGTTCCACTGTGGGTATCTTTGCTCCTGTCTGCTCTGTCTGCTCGGCCATGCCTCCCTGCTCTGCCTGCTTTGCCTGCCCTGCCATGGCTTCCTGCTCTGTCTGCCCCGCCATGGATTCCTGCTCTACCTGCTCCGCCATGGCTTCAGGCTCCTCAGAATCCAACATGGTGGACTTCTGCTCCAGTGCTCCACAGGCCCTCCAAGGTTCCACTGTCTGCCACAGATCCACGGCCCAGGTCCTCCAGTGTTCCACTGTCTGTCACTGCTCCATGATCCAGGCCCACCTCCTCTGCACAGACCTGGCCCTCCGTCCCACCCTCTGTTTTACCTCTGTTACCCCACCCTCCTGGACTGTTGTTGTTTTGAGCACCAAGAGTCGCTCCTGAAGGGGGGGATTCTGTAATGCCACGCCAGCAGAGGGAGCTCTTACTCATGGACTGCCTGTTGCTGCTCCCTCTGCTGCTTCTATGGTTACTTCCTGTTTGGTGGCCATATAAGGAGGGCCATGCCAAACAGGTGTTGAAGTATTGTTTTGCCTGTGCGGACTCTACCGAGAATTTTCCCTGTTTTCGTTGCCTTGTTTTTGTTATTGCCACGGTTATTGTTTGTTTCATAGTCATAATTTTGCCTTGTTTCCATTGCCATAGTTTTTGTCTAGTTTCATTGCCTTGTTTTATTTGTTACTTTGGACTGCCCTCTGGTATTTTGACGTTCTGCCTGTTTATTGGATTATGCTTTTGCCTTGCCCTGGATATTACTGTTTGTTGGAGATTGACCTTGCCTGTCTTGACTACGATCTGTACAATAAAGCTCGCATCTGGATCGATCACGTTTCACACGAGTCCCGTTACAAAAGTTTGATGCATTTCTTAGATCAGAAATGAAATTCTCAAAACTACTTCAGCCTCCACATCATCTAGTCATTTGTGTACATCATAAAATGTTTCTAATTTTTTTTTTTTTGAACAAGTTGCGTTTGCTTTGGTACGTTCATGCAACTGATTGTGCAACTGTTTTGTCTGCGGTTTTCTACATTGTCACTTCCTATTGTCATGTTGCTCAAAATGTATTACATGTGTATATAGTTCTCTGTGCTATAGTCTTACCCCTCAAAACATCAAGTCATTAGCTCATCATGTATGTCTTTACAGTAAATGCAAAATTTTTGATCTAGTTGTCATAAACTGTGAAACATATTCTACACATTTCTATTAGACTTTTTGTAAATTTGCCATGAATTGTTCAAGTGAATATTGACTTTCACTAATGTAGAGACTACAGATCAACCAATGATAAAGCAGTTCTCTGAAATAGCTCAAAGGTACATCTCAACATCTCATGAACGTTCAGTTGGAAAGCATATGTAGACAGAGGACAACACAAGAGTTACAAATTCTGACAGTGGACTTTCTAATGTATATTTCTGCCCTTGCCCATATTTATTTTTCTTTTCTATTTCACAATGACTTTGTAATGTATTTTCATTTTATCTATTTTTTTTTGTCTTTATTTTTTTTGTCAGAGCACTAGTAAAAGTAAATGTGAATCCTATCCGGTCTTTTTCAATCAATATCCCGCATACAGTAATGTGTAATTTCGAAGAGGAAGAGTAGGAGGTGGAAGAGGAGGAGAAGGAGGAGGACGTTGACCACAACATGGAAGAAAAGCAGGAAGGGCAAGAAAACAAGCAGTCTCATATATTTTAGTTGATGCGTGCCAGGTTTGGATCAGGCATGCAAGAGGATTTTACCCCTGCTGCCTGTCCAGGGCCAATTTAGCCTGTGATGTTGAGGAGGTTCTTCAGACCAAAGACAGGATGCTGGGGCAGAATAATTATTTTTGTTGTTGTTGTGGAGTCACACGACAAATACATGAAAGAGGGAAACTTTTTCATTGAACTACCCCTGGAAGCCCAACCTCAGAAGACTTCTGTCTGTGACATCTATGATGGCTAGCTGTACAAGAAAGCTTTAAAAAAACATGAAATCACATGGCAGTGTGGACTACCTATCACTAACATTTAGCTGTGATGGCGCACCACTCTATCGGTCACTGCACTTGGCAGACCACAAAGGAAATTGCTAGAACATGATGACTATCTGGCACTTCACAGTCTTGTGCATGCTTTTAAGAAACACATTGCACTATGACAGAGTATGTTGAAATGGATGGTGAAATAATACATGCAGAGAGTTGCCAGGGAGACGAAGAGAAACTCTCAGATTGTATTCCTTAAAGATGATGATGATAGTGCCTTCTTAGTGAGAAGGTTTATCTTTGCAGATTTAGGGACCGGTGGCATGTGCTATGCTATTGGCAAATATTTTCAGAAGCAAAAGCATCGTTTTTTCTCATCCCTAAGCAACCCATGCCATTTTGTTGCTGTTGATAAAACTGTTGGCCATCTAACAGCCATTCCTGCCAGTAAGATCAAACAGAAGAATTTATTTGTGTATCTACTGGGGCTGAGAGTAGACTACATTTTCAAATTTCTCAATCGGTATGAGCATAATAGACCAACATCAAAGGATATGCAGTGATGCTGCTGCAGAAAGAAAGAATGAAAGAAAGAACGAAAAGAAAAAGAAAGAAAGAAAGAGAACAAGAAAGAATGAAATTTCTAGATTCAACATTGTTTGATTTCAAATGTAAGTATTATCACTTTTATTATCACAATTCTGTTTCTGTAGGCATAAGGTACTGATGCTGTAAATGATTTAATCTTTTTTTATTTAAGATTTATTAAATTACTTTTCCCTGAAACTTGATTATATACCAAGTGTCTTGTAATGAACTCTGTCTCAAGTGTTCATTGTAAATAGAATGAGGAATGAGAATGTTAAAGCAAATCATAATATAATCCAATGTTCAGATTTATTGAGTTTATAATACATAATACTACAAAATCCAATTTAATATTTAAATGGCAAAAAAAATTGTGTAGAAACACAAATATCTTTTTTTTTTTTTTTTTTTTTTTTTACCAGGGGAAAAATAAACAACGAACCAAGGAGCAGGACTTGAGCAGAGCTAAATCAAAGAAAAGAATAAAACAAAAACTCCACTCCCAATAAACTACGTACAACAAACAAACAAAAACAAAAAAAGTATTTTCTTCAGCACACTACGTGCCCTACATAAACTATTCTAACTAACCAAAGCAAAAATACAAAGCAGCTTCCGCTCCTTACCTAATATGCAAACAGCGGCGAGGCAGTTA
The DNA here is from genome assembly GCA_036247105.1 of Cirrhinus mrigala. NCBI lineage: Eukaryota > Metazoa > Chordata > Actinopteri > Cypriniformes > Cyprinidae > Cirrhinus > Cirrhinus mrigala. Next base: position 20,572,664 of record CM070014.1, read on the forward strand.
AGTTTGTTTTTCATTAATAATATTCCCCCCTCCCTCCCTCCCGTTGGTGTAGCCCTTTATCCCACAACAGGGTCTGGCTGCAGGCATGCACCTGCACTCTTAGACGCCTGCACTACCGTGACGTCATTTGTCTATTTTATTTTTTACTTTATATATATATATATATGTAATTTTTTTTTTTTTTTTTTTTTATTGAATCTCTCAACATTTTACAACAGTAGCCAGGTGGTGAAGAGAAGAAAAAAGAAACTAAATTACAATGTCACTCGCAATTGCCACTTGCACTCTCAGCTACCTGAAACGTCACTTGCAATCCACACAAATCGTGCGTGTTGCCAATGGAGACAAGAAGCTGTGGTGGATAAACGATTAAAACTAATTTAGCATAATGTACAGGGTCCTGCAAGTCGTCTGTAGGAGATAAAAACAAGACCCGCAAAATCCGTGGCCACAGAACAGCAGAATATGAACGAATATGAATATGAAGCAGAATATGAACGAGAGAATATGAAGTCGTTTTCCTCCAGTAGACAACCATTAACACTTAATATGGCTTAATGTATTAAGATGCAATTAAAAGATCAAATTCAATATACAGTTTATTAATATAGTGTATATGTAGGCTATATAGTGTTTTCCTTCGCAAAACGTGGCATAATGTGGCATAACGGATTAAGATAATAAAGACTAAACTTAGTATGCTCCTATTCATTATTAAAACAGCTACACGTAGGTGAGCCGAAACATTCGCCGCGTACATTCGCGTTTTCCCATAAAGAATAATCTCTACAGCTCTTTTATGTCATTGTCTTTTGTTTATATTGGTTTTCTACAGGAGGAAAACATCTATTTAACGCATTGCGTTCTGGGCACGTCTGCTCGCCTATACAGAGTTGGTCCTTTTAATATCACCTAATGCCTTTCATATGGCGCGTTCATATCTGCTGGTATATCATTTGACAACAGTAGGGTTTATACTGAATTTGGTCTTTATCATCTTAGTCCGTTTTGCCACATTAAGCGTTTGCTGGGCAAGTATAAAAGTAAAAGTTTGCACATTGTGTTCATGGCTATATGCTTGCCTTGAAGTACATTAAATTAATAAACTATATTACAAATTTGATCGTTTAATGGCACTTAATGTATCTTAATACATTAAGCCATATCAAGTGTTAATGGTTTTCTACGAGAGACTTTGCGCATTGCGTTCATATTCTGCTGTTCTGTGGCCACTGATCTGCGGGTCTTTTTTTTATCTCCTACAGATGACTTGCAGGACCCTGTACGTTATGCTAAATTAGTTTTAATCGTTTATCCACCACAGCTTCTTGTCTCCATTGGCAACACGCACCATTTGTGTGGATTGCAAGTGACGTCACAGGCAGCAGAGAGTGCAAGTGGCGATTGCGAGTGACATTGTAATTTAGTTTCTTTTTTCTTGCCTTCACCACCTGGCTACTGTTTTAAAATGTTGAGAGATTCAATTAAATAAATAAATAAAATAAAATAAAATGGACTGTTAGTGACGTCACTTCCGGAGTTGCAGTTGTCTGAGGCTGCAGGTCTAAGAGTGCAGGTGCATGTCTGCATCCAGAACGTTCTCTTTTATCTTCCCGCGTAGCGTAAATCCAGACAACCACCTCCGCCAGTAGTGTCTTCCTAAGAGGTAATAGCGAAGTGAGAAAACGAAAGTAAAAGAAGACAACGCCCCATCCCCTCTGGCCACGTAAGCTCGCTGCAGAGCTCTAGCTCCCCCTCGCTGGAGGTAATGGGTGGAGATAGACACCTAACCACACCCTAATCCTACCCCTTACCCTATCCTAAACATAACTCCACCCATTAGTTCACGCAGAGGTGGAGCTGGACATCCAGAGAGGGGGAGCTGGAGGCCATTCGGCTCTGCAGTGAGCAGTACTTGACACGTAACAGTACCTTAAATAGACACGTTGAAAATGTATTATGATTGGATGAAATAAAAGCACCCGGCTTTAACAGAGGTATAAATGCTAAGTCAAGGTATTTCTCTTGGTCACACTCTGCAGCCATGACTGTCACGATTGTCAGCTTTTCTTGAGAAATAAATAAATATCTTCAAAAGGCTTTTGTCTCCCACCTTCACTGAAATAGAAAATTGCTACAACATGCTTCAGTCTCTAATTTCATATCAGTGTGGACATGAGTAATCCAGGAATAATGCTACTCCGTCAGAATTTTCTGATCATTCTTGTGTTGTTTGGGATGGTATTGAGTGGGTATGTAATTACTCTTCAGCAATATTAGATGCCTTGTCTTTGTGTTTAGGTTTGTGATAATAATGCAGTATTGTTTCTCAGAAGTTGGTAAGATTACCACTGCTTGACGTGTGACCAGGAGGAGAACATGAAGTATTTAGCTTAGTATTGCCATTTTATTTTGCTTATGCACCTTATTGTTCATGCAAAAATCTTTATGAACTAACCTTGAGAAGCATATTATAAATTTATGAAACTGCATTTTATGACCCCTTTTAAAAATGTGCACATTTTCAAGATTAACAATTAATTACTCTGCATTTTGTGTGTACATGACAAGCATAAGAAATAAAACTCTAAACTCTGAGAAGAAGGTTAAGTTATTAAACACATTTACAGAGATCTCTTCTCATGAAGCTGTTTTTCTTTACAGGCTCATTTATCTGAACATTAAACTGAACAGGTGAGTTTAGTGCAGTTAGAAAAACACAGTGCAGATGTAGTCTATGTGTTGTTCTCTTGATTTGAGAAGTTTGCATTACTGAGTTCTTATTGTTACTATTATTATTATTTATGTATTTATTTATTTACTGTTTTAAGCTGCAATCACCAGATAACAGAACAAGGCTTCATTAAGTGAGTCATAATGTGCATACACATATATCACTTTTTAACACAAAAAAACAAATGCTAGTATTTATGTACATGCTCATATTCATCAACACACACACAAAATAATCAATCCAAATTAGTAAGGATTTGACTCTGTTATTATCAGGCAAAAATGGAACCAAAAGTCTGTTGGATTGCGCTCATCACCAGGGTGTGTAAAAATTAATCTTCTTAAAATTACTTTATTTTCCAGACAGAAACATTCTTGGTTCATAGTTGTTTTTGTGGTTCTGATCAGATGAGCGATGAGAGTTAAATAATGATGTCTTCAGTGCATAGATGGAAATAAAAAAAAAAAACTATGTATCAATTCCTTACAGATTGTTGTACAACCAGCCGAGTGCATTGGTAGGGTGAGATATTTAATATCAACCTGTAATAGTTGTTATAGCCCATTTCTACTTGTGAATGGAATGATTACAGCACTGTATATGTGTTTTTAATGAAGTCGGACAGATGTTGCTTCTGTGTCCCCATGGTCAGCTCCAATCATTTGGGAGGGAACCTTTGACCCCACACTGATCGACTCTATCTACAAACAACAGAATCTCACCATAGCAACCAGTGCCTTTGCTTTGGGAAAGTAAGTCTTCGTGATACCTCTCATCTTGTAATTCCCCTAATTGTTTCCCCTCCTCTGTTTTTCCTTGTTTCTGGAAATAGTAATGATTAAACGACAAATTATCCATAATATATCCCCCTGTATTTGTTTTCTCTGTTTGTTAGATACACACGTTTCATCAAAGATTTTCTGGAGTCAGCAGAGCAGCATTACTTTGTTGGATTTCGAGTGCATTTCTATTTGTTTACAGATCAACCAGAATCAGTTCCTGAAGTGAAGATGGGTGAAAATCATAGTTTGACAGTTCGAAAGGTTCAGAGTTTGAACAGATGGCAGGACATCAGTATGAGCAGGATGGAAAAACTTGAAAAACTAATAGAGAATGAACTGTCCAGTGAGGTCTATGACTATATTTTCTGCCTTGATATAGATACAAAGTTTTATGGCCGTTGGGGTGCGGAGTCTTTGGGTCGTCTGGTAGGTGTGATACATCCTTGGTTCTTTGATACTCCAAGGAATCAATTCACATATGAGCGTAGACCAGAGTCTCTAGCATACATTCCAGCTGGGGAAGGTGATTATTATTATGCTGGCGCTGCATTTGGTGGCACATTGGAGGATGTACATCATCTCACCAGAACCTGCAGGGAGCATCTAAACATTGATGCCGCAAACTCCATTGAGGCGTTATGGCAAGAGGAATCTCACCTGAACAAATATTTCCTTTTGAACAAACCTAGTAAACTTCTCTCTCCTGAATATATGTGGCGAGGCATCAATCAACATGCAGCCCAAATTAAAAAAATTCGCTTTGCTAATGTACCTAAAAACTATGCTGAGGTTCGTCCAAACCCATAGCAACTGTTGCCAGTATTCAGCTACACTGAAATGCTGTGTTCTCACAGGCCTCCCATAAGACATTGTGAATCTGTTAACAGGTCATACTAGCAACAGGGAAGTCAACATGTGCCACCAAGATATGGATAATCACATGAGCACAATGTGGCATCAGAAACAACATCTGCTAAAATATTTTTAAATAAACACTCCCAATATGAACTAGTCATCAAACATTTTGCAATACTCTTTATTATGTAACCAAACACAATTTGCATGTTGACAATTCTTTGTTCTACCACTTTTATGAAGAGAATTAAGGGAGGATGTTTAGGGAGCTAGGCCTGAAGCTAAAATCTAAAATATTTTTCAGTTACTTGTCATTATCCCCAATCACCAGTTGATGCACTGTCCTTTATTACAATACAGTCACCAGCCGAGTCTACTGGGAACTACGTTTCCCAACATCCCTTCTGGTCAGCACCTTGACTCAGTTAGCCATTACTACCACACCTGCCGTAGATGAGCTCATCAAGCCCTGTATAAGAACAGCTACTCTCCACTTGTTTCTTGTCTATTATTAGGACTAATGCTATGTATCTTCGTAGCATTATATACTCGCCTGTTTACCATGTTGTTTCTCTGAATTATTTATGAATAAAGACTTTATTGATGTTACATCCGAGTCTTCTCTTTCTGTTCCTGTGACAGTACTACCGCAAAGTAGTACTGGTATCTCAGGGGTTTGAGATACGTTTTCTCTTGTTTGGTGGGTGTGTCAACAATGTTAGCCCAATCAGCAGCAACTTCACGCAATATTAAAGAGACACTGATTAATGTAACATAAAAATGCTATACGTATTTATATATTTTGCTATTGTATTGTGGAGTGACACTTTCATAAACTCTTCTATACTCCTCTGATTATATAATGGTAAATATTACAATATCATAGCACAACAACAGTGATCAGCAATAATGATAAGCCTAATAACGTTACTCACAATAAAAATAATAAGGTCATATAGATCATAACACAGTCGCGGAGATAAGGAATGGATTGTCCTTTGTTTTTTGTTTGTCTTTTCATCCTGCAATGCGAGGCAAATGTTGGATCACAATAATTAGGAACCACAGTTTCCACAAACCCCTTCACTCGATTCGGATGTTCTCTTTTTTCTGGACGGTAAGGGCAGTGACTGTAACATCAGTCGTATTTTGTAGTATTAAACGCGTATTTATACCGATTTCATCATGCTTCGAAAATTCTTCAAAAAGAACACAAAGAATGGCCTTCTCAGCTGGCTTAGTTGCAACTCTTGCATCATCAGAACAGGGCATTCAACGCATAACCATTTCCGTTTGAAAAAATGTTTTGCAACGTTTTGTCGGGGGCTGAACGCAAGGCTGCTTTTTTTGTGTTTGCGTATACACTAAACCAGGGGTGCCCAAACCTGTTCCTGGAGATCTACCTTCCTGCAGAGTTTAGTTCCAACCCTTATCAAACGCATCTGTCTGTAAATATCAAGTGCTCCTCCAGATCCTAATTAGTTGGTGTAGGTGTGTTTGATCAGGGATGGAGCTGATCCAATGTGTTGCTGTGTGACATGACATTTTGACACTATAAAACCTTTAGAAACGTAAATCTTTACAAATTTGTTATTGATATAAATGTATTATGATTCCTTTGAGTTGTATTTGTTTATATTTGTATAAATGGGTATATATGAATACACTTCTTTTTTTTTTTTTTTTTGACAAACACAAACTACTGTAGCCTGTAGATAATGGCACTACACCAGGGGTGCCCAGCCCTGTTCCTGGAGATCGACTTTCCTGCAGAGTTTAGTTCCAACCCTGATCAAACACACCTGTCTGTAATTATCAAGTGCTCCTTGAGATCCTAATTAGCTGGTTCAGGTGTGTTTGGTCAGGGTTAAAGCGGAACTCTGCAGGAAAGTCGATCTCCAGGACCAGGGTTGAGCACCCCTGCACTACATTGAGCTGGATTATGACAGCTGAATAAAATGAACTGACTTCAAAGGTCAAAGGTGATTAAAGGCAGTCCAATAATAAAAGAGAGCGAACCATTACAGAATAAACATTCAGTCCAGCACTTCCACCACAGTCCTATGCTGGACCGGAAGATGTGGTTTGTGACTTTGGCACTGAAAGCTGTGAAGTGTTGTTTAACCTGTAAGTGTGATATGGGGAGGAGACGATTGGGAGGAGATTAAAGATGAGTAAGTGAATGACATTCTGAGGAGTATAATGATTAAGATTATTATTATTATTATTATGTGTCAATTAAACTGCAATCAACAGTGCTTACATTGACTTTTGCTTTTATTAATATGCATATTTCCAAAAGTGTCATGTAACAGAAGTACAGTATATGTTTTCTTAATCTTTAATGCAAAGCTTTTTTTTTACGTAATTTATGACATACGTTTTTATGTAAGGATATAATTCATTAAACGGAGTTCTTCTAATGAACTGAGGAGGGCAGCAATACGTTTTTGATGCGTCTTGTTTGCCGCAAACTTCATCAGGAAAAGGAAAATGGGACTCGCGGATGAACGCACCGCACACGCCCTTTCCTCGATTTGACAGGAACTTTAGGAGTAATGTTTGTCAGAGAGTGAGAAACAACATTTTAGGATTTACTGCAGCGTTGTGCTATCGTTCTTTGTGTAGGTATGCACTTTTTTCTTCACCTTTTTGTCCACAGTATTTGCATCATTTATAGGTTTGTGTGTCTGAAAACAAAAACAACTAAACCTTTACAGTTTCGATTTCAGCATATAGAAAAATGTGTGTGATGCGAGAGTGTTTATCATTTCCGACATAACACTTGTTAATGTCTGTGTGTTTATACTCACAGGGCTTATATATTTGTCTACACTTATTGGACAACATGAGCCTGAAAGAAGAGCCAGAAAGGTGCCCAGTTTAAACAGTCCTGTTTACCTATTTCGCATTGTTTTTAGGCATTACCTTAACTGAGTGCTGTAACTCAGTTGAAGCAAATGGTGTATTAGGCTTTTCATTGAAAATTGTTTTGTTAAAATTTGACATGTGGTTAAAGAATTTTAAGGAATTAATAACTCATATGTCCATATTTATTTGAAGTGACACCAAAAGAAACAAATCAGAATCACCCGAGTTCACGTCAACAATACATGAACACACAGAGCTCAGCGAAGAACCAAGTGTTCATGAACACAAAAATAAAAGGTAAAAATATATTTGTCTTTGTTTGTGACATTGATATAAAACAAAGACATTAAGGTTTTTTAGAAAGTTAAACTGCAGGGAGTTTTATATTCAGTTTAGGGCATTGGTTATGGTTAATCAGACACATTAAAACATTAAAACAACCTGCCTAACTTTGTGTAGGTCCCACTTTTGCTGCCAAAACAGCTCTGTTGCAGTGAAGCATAGACGGCACAAGACCTCTGAATGTGTCCTGTGATATCTGGCACCACGTTAAAAGGGTTAATTCATTAATTAATTACAATTAAATACAATTAAAAGAAACCGTGCCAATTGCATTTGGCACAAGGGATCATCACTGGAACTTTCATTGGTCTGTGGCAATGCAGCAAAGTGGGATGCTCTATGTTTTCTATCATGGTCAGTATTAAGTTCACTTGCCCTTTTTTTCTGCCTCCGACACATGAAATTCAAGAACTGACTGTTCACTTGCTGCCTAATGTATCCCACCCCCACTGGTGATTTTAATGTTGTGGCTGATCAGTGTGTTAGATCGCTGTCTCCATGCCTAGACATTTAAGATCCAGCCCCAGGCGCCAGATCCCATCAGAAAATATCAGTTTGTCCAATAACAGAACAACTGGTCAGCAGAGTAGTCTAATACCCAAACCCTGTTGACAGGAGGTCTTGTCTGGTACCCAAAAATACCCAAAACACTATTAATAGTCTTCTATCAGCCAAGTTGACTGAGGAAAAAGCCAGTGAAAGTGAAGAGCAGAAGCAGGAGACGAAGTAAGGATGGTAAAAAGGAGCAGAGTTTATTGAATAGTCTTAGTTGCGTATGTCTCAATGCTCAGACTTTGTCTGAAGAACACAAATCCAACAAGTATTGTAATACCAAACTGATTCACAACAACATCCCATACAGCCCTTGAAACCACACAGTCATAAGACTAAACAACAATGAAAAAAATATATATAAATATATATATAAACAACTATAATATAATATAAATGACTAATCAATTAATGAATCAATAAAATTAATATATATATGACTATAATGATTATTACAAATGATTAAACACGAATAAATGAATGAAGAATAAATTAAAAATATATAAAAGAAAGCAAAACACAACACAAATGTATAGTTGCTCTCAAGGCAAAACACATACAGTTTGCATTTGAGGATCGTCCGATCCTTCAAGTGTATAATAAATATCCATATTTAAATATCAATCAAAGTCTATGAAATCTCCCTATTTAGATAGGCAGTGTGTGTTTGTAAAGGTAAAGCTGTAAAGGTGTGTGTGTGTTTGTTGTATTCGGTTATAACTTTTCAACATAAATATTTAGAATAAAGAAAACAGATTGTTCCTACAAATTGATTGACTAAGGCTAACCCATATATTTTACTTAATGAGTTAGACAGCAAAAAAAAAAAAAAATCAGCTGAATTCAGTTATCTGTGCATGTTGGGAAATATGCCTATATCAGTTATGTTGAATTAAATAATTAGAGCAATTTTTAAATATTTACCACAGTTGTAAGCTTCAGTCTGAGATAACATTGTGTCTTTACAGAGCAAATTCAGAGAGGGCACATTCTCCTGCCCCCAGCTATATATCTTTGAAATCAGATTGGTCAATGGATCTACCAACTAACTTCAAAAGCGAAGAAGCATTTCCTTTGGGTTTAAGGTACATTTCTATTTTTTTTTTTTTTTTTTTTCTCAAGAAATAATTGTATGTTCAATATTGTAAAAAGCTCTTTTATTCTGTTTTAACAAATCTTGATGTTAAGTGAATCCAAAAAGGGAATATGTGAACTTCCAACACTGAAAGATGATCATGTGGAAATAACGCACTTGAGTAAAGAACCAAGTGATGAACACAAAAATATAAGGTAATAATATTTTGTTTGTTGACAAAGCTTGGACCATTTATGTGCCAAAACTGTATTTAAAGGAGAAGTTCACTTCCAGAACAAAAATTTACAGATAATTTACTCACCCCCTTGTCATCCAAGATTTTCACGTCTTTCTTTCTTCAATCTTAAAGTAGTTATGTTTTTTGAGAAAAACATTTCAGGAATTATCTCCATATAGTGGACTTCTATGGTTCCCCCAAATTTGAACTTCAGTTTGCAGTTTAAATACAGCTTTAAAGGGCTCTAAATGATCCCAGCTGAGGAAGAAGGGTCTTATCTAGCAAAACAATTAGTTATTTTCTAAAAAAAAATGTCAAATTATATACTTTTTAACCTCAAATGCTCATCTTGTCTAGCTCTGCATGAACTCTATTCCGGTTCAAGGACAGTTAGGGTAGGTCGAAAAACTCCCATCTAATTTCTTCCTCCAACTTCAAAATCGTCCTGCATCACTGCAAAAGTACTGACCCAGTGTTTACAAAGTGAACGTGCAAAGAAGATCAAACACCCTTTAAAAAAAAAGGACAATCAGCAAGTTGGAGAAGATAATGAGATGGGAGTTTTTCAACATACCCTAACTGTTTTGAACCAGAATACACAAGAGTTCACACAGAGCTAGACAAGATGAATGTTTGAGGTTAAAAAGTATATAAATTGTCAATTTTTTTTTTTAGAAAATACCCATTTGTTTTGCTACCCTTCTTCCTCTGCTGGGATCATTTAGAGCCCTTTAAAGCTGCATTTAAACTGCATTTTGGAAGTTCAAACTCAGAGCCACCATTGAAGTCCACTATATGGAGAGAAATCCTGAAATGTTTTCCTCAAAAAACATAATTTATTTACGAATGAAGAAAGAAAGATATTAACATCTTGGACAACAAGGGGGTGAGTACATTATCTGTGAATTTTTCTTCTGGAAGTGAACTTAAAGTTCATATACTTATATACTCATACTTATATATACTTTTACATTGTCTCTTCATAGAGTAAAGTCAGATAGAGCAGCTTCTCCTGCACCCAGCTATATGTCTTTGAGAACAGACTGGTCAAAGGATCTACCAACCAACTTCAAAGATTTTCTTTTGGATACAAGGTGCATTTAACAATTTTTATTTCATTTTATTCGTTCTAGAAGTAAACTTAAATAAAGCTCTGTTTTTTTTTTTCTGTATAAACAAATGGGTTTTCTTTTTTAATCTAATTTGGTAAAATAAAACCAGACCAATATGTAGTTTAGCTGATGAAGTAATATGTGGTAAGATAGTGTTGAAAGACTAAAAATATGTTTGTTTGTTTTGTTTTTGTTTTTTGTTTTTTTTGTTTTTTTCAGTGTTAAGGAAGAAAGAGAAAGAGCAACCGCCTTAACAAGTAACCAGTTGGAAAATACATTCAAGCCAGGGTATGGAAATGTGTCATTTTAATCTACATATTGTCATAAGTTAAGATAGCATTTCTATTTACCACTCTGTTTGAAACTTTCACAGCGTAAGATCAGAGAGAGCCCCTTCTCCTACAATGTCTTTGTTGTCAGATTTGTCCATTGAACCACCAGCTAACTACAGAGCTGAAGACGCTTTCTCGTTGGATTCAAGGTGAAGTTAGCCCACATTTACTGTTTATGTATTATTAAGAGATGTAATACTTGGAATGCTCAACAAAAATATGACACAGTTGAGATGAGAATAAAAATATGCACATCAAACAACAAGTGTCATATGGATAAAGTGTGAATGGGTATTTTAAAAGTACAAATTTTGCCCATGTATACATACAGTGGGGCGCACTTAGTAATAAAAAAAACAATAATGAAATACTGAGTTTGTTTTATGGAAAATCATATGCAAAAATAGATATATTTAAAAAAGGCCAGTGATAATATCATATTATGTGTTGGATATTTGTTATTGTAAAGATGCAAGACCATAAAGATGTCGGTTTCCATGTTAATTTTGTGACTTTTAGACTTCTGACGAGTCATCACTTTAAATGTCCAGTGTGCAAATCGATGTTGAAGGATCCAGTGTCCATCTCGTGTGGACACAATTACTGCAGAGATTGTATTAATGAATTCTGGGACAACTGTGCAGGAGATTATGTCTGTCCACAATGTGGTAATCCATCGGAAACACGTCCAGTGCTGAACACAAACGCAGCTCTGGCTGAGGTGGTTAAAAGCAAGCAGGCTTCAGTCCAGCACTTCCACTGCAATCCTATGCCGGACCGGAAGACGTGGCCTGTGATTTCTGTACTGAGCAGAGATTGAAAGCTGTGAAGTGTTGTTCAACCTGTGGTGTGTCCCTCTGTGAGACTCACATCAGGCAACATTACACAATACCAGCACTACAGAAACACACACTGTCAGATGTGACTGGAGACATAAAGACGAAACCTTCACAGGAGCACCAGAATACAGATAACATCTTCAGCAGCACCGTCAGTGGACAACAGGATCAGACAGATAAAACTCAAGATGTTATAGAGGTTTGATAATACATTACAATTATGTAGTATACTAAAGCAGGGGTCATCAACAGGAATAACTCACCCCAAAATGAAAATGTACTAAGCTTCAGTCCATCGAAGATGTGGGTGTGTTTGTTTGTTCATCAGAACAGATTTAGAGAAACTTAGCATTACATCAGTTGCTCACCAATGGATCCTTTGTAGTGAATGGGTGCTGTCAGAATGAGAGTCCAAACAGCTGATAAAAACATCACAATAATCCACACAAAAAATGAACATCCTGTGAAGCAAAAAGCTACATGTTTGTAAAGAAACAAATCCATCATTAAAAGGCACTCTGGGTATTAAAGGAGAAGTCCACTTCCAAACAAAGTTTCACATCTAATGTACTCACCCCCTTGTCATCCAAGATGTTCATGTCTTTCTTTCTTCAGCTGTAAAGAAATTATGTTTTTTGAGGAAATCATTTCTGCATTTTTCTCCAAATAATGGACTGATATGGTGCCCCGAGTTTGAACTTCCAAAATGTAGTTTAAATGTGGCTTCAGACGAGCCCAAAAGCGGTTGTAGCCGAGAAAGAAGGGTCTTATCTAGCGTAACGATCGGTTATTTTAATAAAAAATAATACAATTTATATACTTTTTAATGCCAAACGCTCGTTTTGTCTTACTCTGCCTGGACTGTTTTTTTTCCGGTTAATGACAGTTAGGGTATGTCGAAAAACTCCCATCTCATGTTCTTCCTCAACTTCGAAATCATCCTATATCACTGTTTTACCTTTTTTGTTAAGGATGTTTGATCTTCTTTGCATGTTAACTTTGCAAAGACTGGGTCGGTACTTCTGCAGTGATGTTGGATGATTTTGAAATGATTTTTGAAGATTTTGAAGGAGAAAATACGATTGGAGTTTTTCGACATACCCTAACTGTCTTGAGTCAGAATACAAAGAGTTCAGGGAGAGAAACACAAGATGAGCGTTTGAGATTGAAAAGTATTTAAATTGTATTTTTTAAATGAAAATAACCGATCGTTTCACTAGATAAGACCCTTTTTCCTCGGCTGGGATCCTTTACAACTGCATTTGGGATCGTTTGAATCCGCACTTAAACTGCATTTTGGAAATTCTAAATTTGGGCACTATACCAGTCCATTATATGGAGAAAAATGCAGAAATGTTTTCTTCAGAAAACAAAATTTCTTTACGACTGAAGAAAGAAAGACATGAACATCTTGGATGACAAGGGGTGAGTACATTATATGTGAATCTTTGTTTTGGAAGTGGACTTCTTCTTTAAGCTACCTGATTTCATGATGAAAACATACCTGTGGTAACATTTTCACAAGACGCAAATACGTACCAATAGGTACATATCACTGCAGTTTCCAACAGAAATGTACACACTAGAGACGGTAAAACAGTGAGCACTTGTAATCGTTTTCGTATGTCTCGCATTTGGACGTAACAAGCTTGCTCAGTAGCTCATCCGGCACAGAATTGGACTTAGGATGTGGAATACTTGGTACAAATCCTGTGATAAACATGACTCACAATGAATGAGCTGAAAGGTGAGAGATCGAAAAACAAGCTAAAGTGGCATGCTTGCGATTGCGTTTTTACATCATTCACTTTTGTTCATGCTATCGGGTAGGTTTAGCTGTACTGCAGATGTACAGAAGAAGAAAGCCGTTGTGCACACAACTGTGCCAACAAGCGCTTATCCGGATTAACTAAACACTGGATTTTTTAAAAGTATGTGAAAAATTAATAGTTTGCGGCATATAGTCTTTAAAATATGTCAGAGAGTTTTACACATCGGTCTGTTATTGTGGCAACATTTCCACGCCCCTAAACATGACGCGGCACAAAACGAAACGTGATTGGTTGCTGTACCTGTCAGTCATATAGCCTCTTGGGCGGGCCTTGGCCATTGAAAACGGCGAAAGTTCCCAGACCTTCTGCCGTCTGTCTGAAAGTCTGGCTACGCGAGACTAGAACTGTAGTGACACGTAAAAAGCAACATACCATATGTTCTGGGGGAAAAAAAGAACACTCTTTTATTGCCACTCATTGGACATTTCTGTTGGAAACTGCAGTGTACATATTTCACATTTCGCGACAACGTTCCTACGGGTACGTTTTCATCAAGAGACCAGGTTGGTATTAAGACTTGTATGGCTTAATAAAATGTAAATGAGCTTAGTCTTACTGAAATATTTAGTAGAAAACCCATGAAAGATTAACCTTATTTAAAAAATCCACATCATTTTATATATTATTTTGGACTATGTGGGCGCCATTATTTTAATGGCGTGAAATGATTGCACATGGTGAGCTACTGGCACTAACTGTTGCTATTTTTTTTATATTGAGTGAAATCCGCGCGGAGAAACTCCTTCAGTGGCTGCGGCTTCATGATAAGTGCAGGCATGTTTACATGCTGCCAGGATGGCATCTAGCATTTCTTGTCTCTGTCATTTGTGAGCTCTTTCAGTAGCTGTGGTCTACTAAAAGGCATCAGGGCTAAAGTAGAGAGAACAAAGACACAAAAGACAAAAAACTTTGGGAAGTTTTATTCATCCACAGGCATCTTCCCATTCTTTTCTTCTCTTCTTATTACTAGGCAAGTAGTAAAGACTTACCTCACTGCTCTTGTTGTCCTTTGGCTGAATTACAGCCGAAAGCTGCACAATGTGGCGTGGTATTTTATTTTCCAAGTTGTGTATTCTGAGTTGTGTTGCAGTAAAAATAGCAACAGGTAGTGCCAGTAGAACTATTTCACATCATAAAAATAATGGCATCCCTCATAGTCCAAAATATGTATAAAACAATGTGGATTTTTTAAATAAGGTAAATCTTTTATGGGTTTTTCACTACATTTCAGTAAGAAACATCATTTACATTATATTAAGCCATTCAAGTCTTAATACCCAGGGTTCCCTTAGGGATTCAAACAATTTCATTTACTGTAGATGATCCACTGGTGAGCAAGTGATGTAATGCTAGATTTCTCCAAATTTGTTTCAGTAAAGAAACAAACTCATCTTGGATGGCCTGAGGATGAGTAAATTTTCATTTAATATTCATTTTTGGCTGGACTATTCCTTTAAGGAAACAAGCTGAAGTTGCTTAACTTAAACATTCTCACCTACACACTGTTATTTTACAAAATGGTTTCTGAATTGCATACACTGTCTTAAAAATGCATTGTCCTTTTTGCAGGAGGAAGTTGAGAGCATCTCAGATTGTGTGTTGAATACCTGCACATCAGAGACAGCAGCTGGTAAAGATGTTACTACTGTTAGTGGTCTTGCGCTCTTGTGCTCCAAACAGCAAGATGATTCCAGGCATACAAAAGGCCTCTCCAAGTTAAATGAGAATGATAAAAAGAACTATGACTATGAGGACTATGAAAATGACTATGAGGAATACAGTGAGAATGGTTCTGATGAAGAGAATGATGAGATAGAGCCAGAGGAATATGATCATTTTGATGCGGAAGGTTATGATGATATAGATGATTATCACGGGGATAATTATGATTATGAGGGAGGAATCATAGATGATTATAATGACACTGCAGACTATGGTGATTATTATGATGATTATGATTAGGACTAATAAGTGTCAATTAATGATTCGGATTGTTATACACTCTGCACTTTCATAGCTGCTATGACACATTTCTTTCTCCAATTAATGATGTATTGCAGGGTATGTACTGTTTTTGTATGAACAGTATAATCTGCCATAAAATCTTCTCTCAACTTGTATCAAATTGACTGATATAAGTTTAAACACGTTTAAGAGAGCACTGGATTAATGTTAGTTCAGACAAAGTTTTAAGATCTCCACATTAGCAAAATCTTTAAATGATCTGTTAATAATTTTGTAAACCGTTACCATGAATAAAAAATAGTTTAAGATTGTCTTTGTCAGTCTTAGTAGGTGTAAAGTATTTGAGTAATTGTATACTTATACATTATTTTGGAGAATCTTTACACCCTAAAAAAATCTGTAAAATTTACAGTAAAAAAAAAATGGCAGCTGTGGTTGCCAGAATTTTACCATAAAAAATATGGTAGCAACGTTTTATGGTTTCCCCTTAAATTTACAGGTAAATACCCTAATTTCATTAACTGGCATAATGTTAATGTATCAACCTACTGAAGTACTGAAATCTGTTTTGTACCTTTGTAATACACTGATAACCACCAAAAGCAGGTGGTGATGAGAAAGTGGCATGATGATCCAAAGCCCATCACAAATAGCTTTTAAATATTAACATATATATAGAAGGAGCACAGTGTCATTCACACAAACACTAAACAGCATCATGGTAACATGCATGAAACTGAAATAATGCAATAAACATTAACAATATTAGATGTAACATACAACCCTAATGTACAAAACTGCTTAGAAAAACTAAGAAGAAAGAGTTGTTCTCAACAAAAACAACCCATCAAATTTAAAAAATTTCTGGGAATGTCAATTTATGGTTATTCGCTGTAAATTTTACGTTTATTTACCGTTAACCATTTACTGTAGCTTTTTTACCGTTAAATCCATGGTCATTACTTTACTTAAAGGAGAACTCCACTTCCAGAACAACAATTTACAAATAATTTACTCACCCCCTTGTCATCCAAGATGTTCATGTCTTTCTGTCTTCAGTTGTAAAGAAATTATGTTTTTTGAGGAAAACATTTCAGGATTTTTCTGAAATGTTCTATTTTTCATATAATGGACTTAATTAGTGCCCCGATTTCGAACTTCCAAAATGTAGTTTAAATGCAGCTTCAAAGGGCTCTAAACGATCCCAGCCGATGAAGAAGGGTCTTATCTAGCGAAACGATCAGTCATTTTTTTTGAAAAATTAAAATTTGTATACTTTTTAAGCACAAAAGCTTGTGTAGCACAGGCTCTGGGATGCACGTCCACGATGCTACGAATTAGTGATAGGTCGTTTGAACGAATCTTTAATGTGACTCGGAAAGAACGAGTCATCTAGGGGAGTGATTCGTTAGGTCGCGCATGTGCAACATCCTGTTAGGTTCTGTACTGGAATTAGTTCACCTGTTTAAAGTCTCTGGGTTTTTCGAGTCGTTCGTTCATCTTATGGGGCTGTCACGTGATGAACGAACGACTCAAACATGAAAACTTGTCAGATAAGATGTGAGGTGAGCTATTCATAGACTAAAGACCCAGGTAAACAATGAATTAATCTTTTCTGTTTCTTATAGCATTATAGTTTTGTCTTGTTTGTAGTGTGATCAACGTTTGTGTAAGCAGTAGATGTGTTAGGGAAGTAACACGTAACGTTTTAATTATGTTTTGCTAAAATGAACGAAATGACTCGAAAAAAGATTCGTTCATTTTGCTGAACGAGACTCAAACGTCTGAGTTGGTAAAATGATCCGAACTTCCCATCACTACTACGAATCACGTCTAAGGTTATTGTCTGTGTACTCCGGCTCAAAAAAGTAGAGAATGGCAAAAAACTCCATCTTATTTTCTCCTACAGCTTCAGAATCGTCCGACATCGTTGTACCGTTTTGTTTGTAAACAGCGTTTGACTTACTTGCACTTTCTTAGTCTTTGCGCGTTCGCTTTGTAAACACTGGGTCTGTAGTTCCACTTGACCTTTCGACGTGATTCAGTAGTAAGTAGCGTCGTAAACTCGCATCCCAGCACCTGTGCTACACGAGCTTTTGTGCTTAAAAAGTATACAAATTTTTATTTTTCGGAAAAAATGACTGATCGTTTCGCTAAGACCCTTCTTCCTCGGCTGGGATCGTTTAGAGCCTTTTGAAGCTGCATTTAAACTGCATTTTGGAAGTTCAAAATGGGGCACTAATGAAGTCCATTATATGGAGAAAAATCCTGAAATGCTTTCCTCAAAAACCATAATTTCTTCACGACTTAAGACAGAAAGACATGAATATCTTGAATGACAAGGGGGTGAGTAAATTATTTGTGAATTGTTGTTCTGGAAGTGGAGCTCTCCTTTAAGTTCTGTTGAAACCAAATGCATGTACATATATGTCATCATTTACAACATCAGTTTAACTTTCCTTTAATTTCCTATTATATAACTTTTCCTTTTATTTACATTATAATCTAACTTGACAGCCATGGTCTACAAAACTATACATAAATTAGACTAGTTCTATACAGAGTTTTTGCATTGAAAATGCTAAAATTTAGAGTAAAAAAAAAAAAAACTACTGTCTTGTTTTCAAATGTCATTTTTTAAATACTTAACCCATTTAACCCCACCAGCAACAGTTTATATGCTCTTAAAAATAAATGTGCTTTAAAAGGTTCTTCACAGTAATGCCAAAGAAGAGCCATTTTTGGTTCCACAAAGAACCATTCAGTCAAAGGTTCTCTAAAGCATCTCTTTCTTAAAACCATCTCTTAAAACCATCTCTTTCTTACCTTTATATAATCTGAACAACCTTTTTTTTTTCGCCACAAAAAACCTTTTGTCAAACAGAAAGTTTCTTTGTGGAACCGACAAAAATGTTCTTCTATGGCATCTCGAAGCAGCTTTATTTTTAGTTGTCATTTTCCTTTTGTAATTATTTTTTAGATGTTATCCATGTTTTATGTATCAATGACATGCAAGCAAACAACCAAATAAAGGATTTCAAGAGAAAAAAAAAAAGCGTATCAGTGGTTTAACCGTAATTTTATGAAGCTACGAGAATACTTTTTGTGTGCATTTGTCAAACTGTTGTTTAAGAAATGATTGTTCAGCCTCATTTTTATCTGCTTAAATGTTCAATATGGTGTCTGAACTGACTAAGGTCTGGTATGGTGTAAATTATGTTTTTTGTGTGTGTATATTGACATTCATTGTAACAGTTGAATGCATTTCTAAATTTTGAGAAATTTCAGATTTTCATACTAGAAATTCCTCAAAAAGTGTACTTTGCCTTTTTACTAGACAGTTATTTCTATACTTTTTATTCGTTTTAATCATTCTAGTAGACTGGCTAAACAAAGAAATCTAGAACAATCACATTAATATTTTTACGTCAGTTTATTACACACATTTTTTTTGAAACGTAAAACTTTAATTATATACATGTTCACAGAAGTGTCTATTTTGAATTAAACTTAAACTGTCCTTTTATGGAGCTTAATTTAGAGGTGTTTTTACAAACCTCATTATTAGTGTAAATAGGCAGCAGGTAGCAATATGGCAGTTTGGATTTTTACAGGGACTGTTAGTTTTCATTTTATTTCATTTATTTTTGCTCTCCAATGCATTAAAAAAGTTCATTTTCTCATATGCAGCTGCTTTTGGAGGCAGCTATTGTGCAGTAGAGACCATCTGTGTAGGGATGTAAGGGTCTATATCTCCTGGTGATGAAGAGAGTAGATGAGAAGGATGGGTTTCACTCGTCTGGGTCTGCGGGTAGAGCTCCAAACTGCCAGAAGACACTGGTAATGTAATTAAAGGAGAATTGGAGATGGTAAGTGGACATATACCAGTATCCTCTGAATACAGCTAGGTTAAAGGTATGGTTCACCGAAAATGTATTTCTGTCATTTATTATTCACCCTCATGTTGTTTCAAACCTGCAAGACCTTTGTATATCTTCAGAACACAAATAAAGATATTTTAGATAAAATCCTAGAGCTTTCTGGACTCTTCATGGACTATTTTAATGATATCCTTACCTACCTTTCTAGGTCTTAAATGTATCAGTTGTGTTGTCTATGCAGGGTCAGAGAGCTCTTGGATTTCATCAAAAATATCTTAATTTGTGTTCTGAAGATGAACGAAGGTCTTATGGGTTTGGAACGACATGAGGGTGAGTAATTATTGACCATTTTCATTTTTGGGTAAACTATCCCTTTAAGCACAGGGTCTGAGAAGGTCTGTACCTGGCTCAGGTGAAGTGGACTGCAGATGTAAAGACTCCTCTTCAATGGGAGTGTCTGCATGACCCTCAGAATCTGAAGTGAGAATCTGATAGAGAGGAAACTGATAGATCATTTAAAAGAGTCGCTGTAAATTCACAAGCCCATTATATATTGCTTAATCTGAAAACGATGTGCATTTAATTATGTCAGTGTGATGAGTTTGTGTTTGGTTCATGCCTGTCGAACAGCTGTGAGGTTAGTCAGTGTCCCGAGGCTGTTGCTGTCTGCGATGACCATAGCCTGGGACAGGAGACTGGAGGAGGGGTAAGAGCTCAAGTCTGCCTTGCTGTACACTAAAGCAAACAGAATTTTGGTTAAGCCCACACCATATCTCTGCAATGAGTCATAATGAGTTTTTTTTTTTTTTTCTTTCTTTTGTGTGGTGCTTGTCCATTCAAAACTCACTGCCACCATGCTAGTATAAAGTGTTCTGACTAGGAAACTTTTTTTTTTTTTTTTTTAAACTAGACATTTTAAACATTCATGCAAAATTTAAGCAAAACATTTACATAACTTAATATGAATGGATAAGGATGTTGCTATGTGTAACGCGGACTCGTAGGAAGCGTGTAATATCCAAGTGCGAGCTTTTATTATACAGATCGTAGTCAGACAGGCAGAGTCAATCTCCAAACAAACAGTTAGGGCAAAACAACAGCGAAATCCAATATCAACAGGCAGAAGGTCTAAGTCCAGTTGAGCAGTCCAAAAAGTAACAAATAAACAAGGAAAAAACTATGGCAATGAACTATACTGAACTATGGTAGAAAATAAAGACAAAACCATGACCGTAAAACAAAACCGTGGAAAAGACAAAATAGGGCAATGAAAACAGGGATAAACGCTTGGTAGAGTCCGCATGAGCAAAACAATACTTTGCAGTATCTGTTTGGAAATGGCCTCCCTTTATGGCCACCAAACAGGAAGTAACCAACGAGGCAGCAGAGGGAGCAGCAACAGTCAGTTCATGGGTAAGGGCTCCCTCTGCTGGCTTGGCGTTACAGAATCCCCCCCCCCCCCCCCCCAGGAGCGACCCCTGGCACTCAAACAACAACAACAACAGTCCAGGAGGGTGGGGGAACAGAGGCAAAACAGGGGGTGGGACGGAGGGCCAGGTCCATGTAGAGGAGGTGGGCCTGGATCGTGGAGCAGGGACAGACAGTGAAGCACTGGAGGACCTGGGCCATGGAGCAATGGTAGACAGTGAGACCTTGGAGGACCTGGGCCGTGGAGCAGTAGCAGACCGTGAAACACTGGAGGGCCTGGGCCGTGGCGCAATGGCAGACAGTGGAACCTTGGAGCAGAAGTCCACCATGCTTGATTTGGAGGAGCCTGGAGCCATGGTGGAGCAGGGAGAGCCGGCCGCCATGGCGGGGCAGGCAGAGCAGGCAGCCATGGCGGGGCAGGCAGAGCAGGCAGCCATGGCGAGGCAGGCAGAGAAGGCAGAATAGGGAGCCATGGCGAGGCAGGCAGAGCAGGCAGCCATGGCGGGGCAGGGAGAGCAGGAAGCCATGGCGGGGCAGGCAGAGCAGGAAGCCATGGCGGAGCAGGCAGAGCAGGGAGCCATGGCGAGGCAGGCAGAGAAGGCAGAATAGGGAGCCATGGCGAGGCAGGCAGAGCAGGCATAACAGGGAGCCATGGCAGGGCAGGCAGAGCAGGCAGAGCAGACAGGAGCAGAGATATCCACAGTGGAACTAGTGACATCCATAGCAGGGCAGTGTGTTCACGGACGACCTCCTTGGCCGTGGCGTGACAGGCAGAGAGTTCATCATAGGCTTTCTTGGCTGTGACATGGCGGTCAGAGAGTTCATGATAGGCCTTCGTGACTGTGACATGACAGGCAGAGAGTTCATAATAGGCCTTCTTGGCTGTGACATGACAGGCAGAGAGTTCGTGATAGGCCTTCTGGGCCGTGGTATGATGGGTAGAGAGTTTATGGGAGGACGCCACCCCCATGGGAGGATCTACAGCATATGCTGACACCTCTGGAGGCATAGGCGCAGACTCTTGGGCAGACGTGGCAGTGAGTTCATAAATGGACGCCACCTCCTTAGGAGGTTCTACAGCGTGAGCTGACACCTCAGGAGGTATAGGCGCGAACTTGTGGACAGATGAGACCTCAGGAGCAGACTTGTGGTCAAATGAGGCCTCTGGGGCAGATTCGTGGACGGACGGGGCCTCTGGACCAGACTCGAGGGCAGACGAGGCCTCTGGACCAGACTCATGGACAGATGAGGCCTCTGAACCAGATTCGTGGACAGACGAGGCCTCTAGCAGCCCACACACTGAAAATGGCAACGGCCATTACCGGCAGCACAGTAGATAGTGGGATGTCTGTTGGTCTTGAGGGTATGGATGCTGTGGGCTTGTGGCTTGGGAGCATGGGCTCCGCGTGGCTTGGGAGCGTGGGCTCTGCTGAGACGTGATGTGATTTGGGAAGGTCAGAGGGGACCTGGTTAAGTTCTGGCAGGACAGCAGTTTCTTGACTTGATTCAGGGAGGTCTGCCGTGGCTTGACTTGACTCAGGGAGGCCTGCCGTGATTTGACTTGACTCAGGGAGGCCTGCCGTGACTTGACTTGACTCGTGAGGAACAGCGGCGACTTGACCTGGCTCGTACAGTCCAGCTGTGACTTCACTTGGCTCGTGAAGGTCAGCTGTGACTTGACTTGGCTCAGGGAGATCAGCTGTGGCTTGACTTGGCTCATGAAGGTCAGCTGTGGCTTGACTTGGCTCGGGAATAACAGCAGCGACTTGACTTGGCTCATGAAAATCTGCTGTAACTTGGCTTGGCTCATGAAGATCAACTGTGGTTTGGCTTGGTTTGTGAAGATCGATAGTGACTTTGCTTGACTCAGGAACCACGGCTGTGACTTTGCTTGACTTGAGGGCTACAGCTACAGCTTTACTTGACACAGGAGCAATAGCTGTAACTTGACTGGACTTCGGAAGAGCAGCTGTGACCTGACTTAAAACAGGAAACTCAGCTTTAACTTGACTTGATGCTGGAACAACAGCTGCAGCTTGACTTGACACTGGAACAGCAGCTGTAGCTTGACTTGACTCTGGAACAACAGCCGCGACCTGACTGGACTCAGAAACTTGACTTGACTCAGGAAATGCAGCTGCAACTTGACTTGACTCAGGAAATGCAGCTGTAATGGGACTTGACTCAGGAACAACAGCTGTAACGTGACTTGACTCAGGAACAACAGCTGTAACATGACTTGACTCATGGGGAACAGCTGTGACTTGGCTTGACTCATGGGGAACAGCTGTGACTTGGCTTGACTCGTGGGGCACAGCTGTGACTTGGCTTGACTCATGGAGAACAACAGCTGTATCTTGGCTTGACTCATGGAGAACAGCTGTATCTTGGCTTGGTTCATGGAGAACAACAGCTGTGTCTTGGCTAGGCTCATGGAGAACAGCTGTATCTTGACTTGGCACAGAAAGTGTAGCCCTGACTTGACTTGACACCGGAGGATCAGGCATTACTTGATTTACCCTGGGTGTGGCAGAGATGATGGGATGAGATGCGGATGAGATGATTTTGGCTTGATGAGGCTCAGGCGTGGCAGCCATCTTGGCCAGGGACTCAGACGGGGCAGCCATCTTGTGAACAGGCTTGATGATGGCGGCCATCTTGTGGACAGGCTCTGGGATGGCGGCCATCTTGTGGACAGGCTCTGGGATGGCGGCCATCTTGTGAACAGGCTCTGGGATGGCGGCCATCTTGTGAGCTGGTTGTAGTAGGGTGGCCATGACAGGTGCAGACTCTGGACGGGCAGGCTTGGCGTGAGCAGGCCCTGGAGCGGCAGGCTTAGCGTGAGCAGGCCCTGGAGCGGCAGGCATGGCGTGGGAAGGCTGCGGCTTGGCAGACGTGACGTGAGCAGGCTGTGGCTTGGCAGATGTGACGTTAGCAGACCTTGGTTTGGTGGATGCGACTTGAGCAGACTTTGGCTTGGCAGGCATGACATGAGCAAGCTTTGGAGTGGCAGATGTTGTACAATGAGGCTTTTGAGTGGCCGGCATAATGTGAAAAGGCTCTGGCTTGACAGGCATGGCATGAGCAGGTTTTGGCTTGGTGGGTACTGGAGGATCACGGGGTCCCTCATCCGTGATCCCCACAGTGAATGCAGAACCACCCAAAAGCAGAGCGAAGTCAATGTAACGGACCAAAGTCCAGTGAGGGGTATTACGTGGCATTTTGGATGATATGTCCTTATTTAAGCCAAAGCGAAAAATGTCCTTCAAAAAAGATTCCTTAAAGTCTACCTGATAACATAGGTCACAGAAGTCAGCCACATAGTTTTCAATGGATTGATTACCTTGACGTAGTCGGACCAGGCGGCCTGCTGGGTCCATGGCGATCTGTGTTTTGCAAGCCGCTGGATCTTTAGTAGGCGAAGTATTCTGTAACGCGGACTCGTAGGAAGCGTGTAAGATCCAAGTGCGAGCTTTTATTATACAGATCGTAGTCAGACAGGCAGGGTCAATCTCCAAACAAACAGTTACATCCAGGGCAAAACAATAGCGAAATCCAATATCAACAGGTAGAAGGTCTAAGTCCAATTGAACAGTCCAAAAAGTAACAAATAAAAAAGGAAAAAACTATGGCAATGAACTATACTGAACTATGGTAGAAAATAAAGACAAAACCATGACCGTAAAACAAAACCGTGGAAAAGACAAAACACGGCAATGAAAACAGGGATAAACGCTTGGTAGAGTCCGCATGAGCAAAACAATACTTCACAGTATCTGTTTGGAAATGGCCTCCCTTTATGGCCACCAAACAGGAAGTAACCAACGAGGCAGCAGAGGGAGCAGCAACAGTCAGTTCATGGGTAAGGGCTCCCTCTGCTGGCTTGGCGTTACACTATGTAATTACTAGAATATGGGTGGGTGGTTTTTAGGGCACCGCTAGAAGTCAAAAATGTTAACCCAACAATTAATAAGCAATTAATTACTCAGACCTCTAATTAAGAACTTACTGTGGCATGGTAACTGTGCCATTGTTGCCATGAAGGAGCTTGGGCCAATGTGACTCTGAAGCTGCTGCGCTATTGGCTGCTGTGGTGAGGCGTGAAGCTGCTGCTGAAATGAGATTGGCTGAAGGGTAGTAAAGCCTCCGCCTACGTTGTTAATGACAGGGACTGTCTGTGGTTGAGAGGATGTCAAGCCTACAGTAAAAGACATGTGTTAGCATTAATTAGCAGTATGTTGGTGTTAAACCGGTAATGCAGATCACTATATGCATTGTACCTATGAGGAGTGAGGAGTCCCCCAGACTCATTACACTTGGTAGGGAGGCCATGATTAGTCCTGGAGGGGCAGCAGAGGATCCTGAAACTCCATGCAGGGAAGTGAGAGTACTGACAGGAGGTAAGGAGCCACCACCAGATACCTAAGAGATGAAATAGAAAGTTTGCCTGTCAGGTTTCAGCTTCCATTTGGGATAGTAAATGGAAAAATGAAGGTTCTGTCATCATTTAAGAAAGATTTAAATGTCTCAGTAAATTTGCTTTCAATGTTTGGACAAAAACAGTAAAATATATGTATCTTCTTTTTGTGTTCTGCAGAACAAAGAAAGTCATACAGGTTTAAAAAGAATCCGTAACCAAAGTGTTACTACAAATAAAACCAAAAAACCATGGTTACTATAGTTAAACCATGGTAATCACAAATTGAGCATGGTTTTGCTACACTAACCACAGTGTAACCACAGTATTTGTAGTAAAACTGTGGTTAAGTGGTAGTCAGTACGCTAAAAAAAAAAATGGTTACAATTTTACGATAGAATTTTATGATAACAATATCATGCTTAATTTTCACAAGGGAAGAATTAAATGGTGTTTTTAAATGTCAAAAACTGCCACTAGGTGGCGGTAAGTCAGTGTCTTATATTTGATTTGTTCAAAGCAAGTGGCTGACTTCAGGAACTAAACAGGAAAGGCGCAGTGGTTTGTTTGGAGCTATTTTTGTTGGTTAAAGAAACAGACAATACTATATTTATGTTGTAAGTCACTTTATATTAACTTCTGGTTTATTGAACAATACGATTTGGTCAGTTACCCGGATTAGCCATACTCGGATGTAAACAACCGCATGCATGATCAATGTACTACTAAATACCTTGTTCTGCTAATGTATGCTGTCTAAAACCATGGAAAAAACATATGAAAGCTGCTAAACCATATAGAGAAGGACTTAGTAAGCAGGAAAGGGTGCAAAATTTTGACAAACTAAAGTTAATAGGTGGTAAAGATGCCTACAAGCAGTATTAATTAAGATATTACCCTAATATTTCATCTACTTGACCGGAAATGATAAGAACAAGCACGAATGTTGTCAAGATTCTTGCCTTGGAAATCCTGGTTCATCCACAAACTCCTTTTGTTCCTCAGACAGTTTTTTGCACTATTCTTCTTTATGTGTTATAACTTTTGGTAATATAGTACTCCAAATATTTTTCCCAGTCCGACTGATTAGTACAGCCCAAAACATGACAACAATTGACCATTTTAAGCAGCAATAATTTGCAAAATATGTAAGTTTTGTTCAGTTCAGTGGCATTGTTTACGTTCAGTGCCGCCAATATGGCCGATTGATGACGCGTTGTGAAAACAGTCTATTATGAGATGAAAGCAACCAGTCAGTGATCACTTCAGTCACTGACTGTTCCTTTAATCTCACTGTTTTATGGTGATATATAAAGTAGTGTATATGAATCTCACTGGTTTGTGATGGTGTGTATCCAGGAGTGTATGACTGGGTTGTAGTTGGACTGGACTGGTTAGACGACCGCTGTCACCTCTGTCTTCACCACTGGAGCTTCTCACTGTGCCCAGACTCTCACACACCACTGCCTGACTGTACTTCAGAACTTCAGGATATCAATAAAAGAGAAATGTGTCAGGTCAGGTTTAGAAAGAAATCCAAAAAGAATTATTAAAATCCAACCCACTGTCAAAATCAGTCAACAGAGTGGGATCGACATCATACGACATCAGCCTGATTGACATCATACCTGGTGAAGGACTGGATACTAGTGTCTGGCCTGTAGAGGGAGCTGATTGGCTACTATAGGGCACATCCAGTGCCAGTTTGTGGCGAAATGCCTCCTCTTTACGCCGATTTGCAAACCAATTATATACACGAACCTCTGTGACCAAATTAGAGCCCAGACCAGCCAGCTGCGATGGAGAAACTCCCCTCTGAAGACACTCCGCTCTAAAACACATTAAACAGTTATTACCAATGCCACACCTTTAAAAACAGTTTGAGTTGGTAGTCAGTTCACTCCCTACCTGTTGCACTCCTCCACCAGTCCCTCCCTTTCCTCCTTACTGGGGTTCTTCTGTCGCTCATAGGCCTGAAACAGGATTTGTTGGGACGCTGGGCCCCATTTGAATCGATTCCTCCGTCCCTTTCTCACATCTTCCCCAGATTCCTCTCCTGACATGACACCACGACTGGCATTGGTGAATTCTGCTTTGATCAGGGTGAGAGAATCATTAGTGTAACTCTTAAAGATGCATTAAAATATTATGTTTTATAAGAGAAATAAGAAATGGTCATACTCACGCTGGTTGATCTCTGCCTGTTTCTTGACGTACCAGCTGTACAGAGCGGCTCGCTTTTGATTCTTCATGGGTGTGCCCTTGTTGAGGTGCTGGGAGAGATGGGATTGGTTGAGGCCGGTGGACTCCACTACCTCTCTCTGTGGTAGGTTGTGCTGCTGCATATAGCTCTTTACCATTTTAGCCACATGCCAAGGATCCTCTCTAACACACACCAACACATTAATACATTATAATAGGCATTTCTGAATATTTACAAACAAGTTGTGAAAATGCATGAAGCATATGATGCTTATTACTGGAAAATTCTCAGGAAATGGTGCCATGTGTGCCTGAGAATTTCAGAATTTCTTTTAACGATTTCCATTTCAAGAACCATGGGCCACATACACACTGCAGCTAAATTCGGCTGTCAGTTCACCTTTTACTCCTTAATCGCATTCTGTACACACATAATTCACTAAAATATGGGAGTGCCAACCGCATTCGACAATCTTATTAACTCCCGAAAAATACGGCCACATACAAACTGCAAGTGTCAGGAGTGACAACTGCATTTAAATGCTGGAGTGAGTCCCATAAATTATGGTTCCATGTGTGTACAGAACAGCAGTCACTCCCGTATTTGTAACCAAAGCAACATTTTGGTGTCTTGCGGGAGTGAATAATTTAGCCGTTTGGTATCTGCTATTTTTTGGCTAAAGATTTTTTTGTCCGTCAATTTTAACTAAACTACTGCTGATAGACGTGCTGTGTTTTGTTTATGCTCAGGAGGCTGCTTTTCAGAGCACTGTCTTGCAGTGTTGCCATGTCCTCAATATTTACAAGTGCTTTTAGGCATGTTGTTTGGTTAATAAAGTGGTCTGTTGCGGATATGAGATAAAAGATTTTTTGGTATTATAAATCATAAAGCATTTGAGTGTTTAAGTGTTTTTTGTGCTTGTTCTTGTTTATTTTTTTTTTCTTTGAAGATCTGGCAACACTGACACGTGAGCACAAGCTAGCCCGTGTCAAAATGTGCTAAGGTTAAGATGTCTTTCACTGTTATTTCTTGCATCTCACATACAGACGAAGACAGATTTATGATGCGAGTTTAAATACGTCATTAACAACTAGTTGTTGAGTTTGGTTCTGTACACATAGCATAGAATTAATTAGAGTAACATGGAGTTAATTCAGTTGTCAAATGCAGTTGTCAAATATGGCACTCCCGTATTTTAGAGAATCATGTGTGTACAGAATGCGATTAAGGATATTCACAATGACCGAATTTAGCTGCAGTGTGTACGTGCCCTACAGGTAGTGACAACTGCATTTACAGAAATTCTACGCAGTGTGTACAGAACTAAACTGAACAACTAGTTGTTAATGACGTATTTAAATGCGCATCAGAAATGTGCCTTCATCTGTATGTGAGATGCAAGAAAATAACCGTGAAATTAGTCTTAACCTTAGCACATTTTGACACGTGGCTAGTTGTGCTTACGAGCCCTCTGGTAAAATGTCAGTGTTGCCAGATCTTCATAGAAAAAAAACAACAAACAAGGACAAGCCCAAAAAACACAAAACACCCAAATGCTTTATGTTTTATAAAGTATCATATCCGCAACAGACCACATTATTAACTCGATAAAGTAATCTATATGAACTGAGACCAAACAACATGCCTAAACGTGCCTGGAAATATGAGGACATGGCAACATTGCAAGACAGCGCTCTCTAAAGCAGCCTCCCGAGCTTAAACAAAACACAGCACGTCTGTCAGTGGTAGTTTAGATAAAATTGATGAACAAAAAGAGTCTTTAGCCAAAAAATGGCAGATACCAAATGGCTAAATTCTAATTCACTGTGCAAAATGCAAAAATGTTGCTATGGTTACAAATGCAGGAGTGACTGCTGTTCTGTACACATATGGAACGATAATTTACGGGACTCACTCCCACATTTAAATGCGGTTGTCACTCCTGAAACTTGCAGTGTGACGTGGCCATATTTTCCCATGATGTTTCCATATGTTTTGAGTCCTAAATAAGTGGTTATGTTCTTGAGAAGTATGCTATATTTATTTCACTTGTATCACAGTAAGTAAATTATATACGCATTTTATATACACTACTCAAAAGTTTGGGGAATGATTTCAGTATTTTTTTAAAAGAAATTAATAATTTTATGCAGCAAGGATGCACTGCACAATTGATCAAACAGGATAGTAAAGATGTTTTTACTGTTGCAAAAATGTCTATTTCAAATAAATGTTGTTATGTAGAACTTTGTATTACTCAAAAAATCTTGAAAAAAAAACAGGGTTCACAAAAATATTAACGGTCTTAAACATTGGTAATGATAAATGTTTCTTGAGCAGAAAATCAGCATATTAAAATGATTTCTGAAGGATCATGTGACACTGAAGACTGGAATAATGGCTGCTGTAAATTCAGCTTTGCATTACAAAAATAATTCACATTTTAAAATATATTGAAATAGAAAACAGTTATTTTCATGCTCAATAAACATAATACTGATAAAGACTTAAGATAAATGTATCTGTTTTTGAGCCATTGGCAAATAAAATGGATGATTTTGCTTCATTATGATGTTAGGAACAGAAAGAAATGTCTTTAATATAAGCATAATATTTTAATTTTAATTAGAATTTATTTATTAGTACATACATCCTTTAAAATGTAATTGTAATGGTTAGGTTGCAAAGTGGCTGATTTAGGAATTAAAAATATATTAATACATTATTATAACTTGTTACAGACATATATATTGTAAGTAAGAGATAAAACATAATATTCTATGTATTAAAAAAATGTATCATGTGAGACTTCAGTATTCTGTTAATTATATCAGTAGACACACATAGTACATTAATGGCACTGTTTCCTAATATAAATATACATATTTAACATATTCTGATTTTTTTAAAATTTGTTTTTAACTTATTCAAGAAAAAATAACATCTCAATCAAGTCCAAATTATAAATAAATAAAAATAAAAAATAAAAACTTTTTCATTGAGGCTATTTTTTTAAATGTTCTGGGAAAAGGGGGAGAGGGAAGAGAAAGGCTAGATAATACAGAGTTAGAGATGGTGCAATGTTTACACTGTAAGATAAGGCAAGAGACAAGAGGCCAAAGTCCAGTAAAAGAGATTGCAAATAACCCTAGCGAATACAACACCAACACACAAAGCTTTACCAACACACAAACATATCCAACAGCAATGCATTTCACCTATACAAATCACTCACAAATTCCTTTTGATGTTTAAATATAGTGCATTACAAGTCCATTTTTTTATCTCTGTTCAAAGAGCCACACATATAAAAAACAAAACTTCCTTCACAACAGCACTATCTTTACAATATCACCACAGCCATGTGTACACACACACAGAGCGATGGACACTGTGTCACTCTGTTAATTTTAACCAGTCGATGTAGCTCATTTATTAAAAAGTTTGAAATGGCCAGAGAATAATGAATAGGGTGGGTAATTAGTAACTAAAAAAGGTGGAACCTCCTTTATATTCACCCCATCAGTTGGGAAGCAGAGCACTAGAGGAGAGAGGAAGCCAAAGAAAAGGAATAGAAGAGAGAAGACCTGAGATGAGCCAGAGAAAAGAAAGTTTAATCAAGAATTGGTGGAGTAGAATAGAAGGTTGTGGAGTAGATTGTGAACAAAGCTTCTTTAGAAGAACAAATTTCAAGACACATATTAGATAGTTCATAATGTGCATTTTGGATGAAGTTTGGATTGATTGATCAGAAGACACCAGGAGACTTACTGCAACAGCTGGTCGACTTCAGCCCTCTGCCTCGCGGCCTCCTCCGGCGGCAGCCTCTCCAGCTCACGGAAGATAGGAGGTGGATTGTCCATGTCTCCCTCCTCCGAGCTGTCGCCGTCGGCCCGGTCCGTCCTCTCGGCGCCGCCCGAGGCCCGTTCTCGCTCCAGATCTCCCATGGCCTGGATCAGCAGCTCTTTTGACAGCCCTGATCCCAGTAAAGACCACACAAGCTGCTCCTGCAAGGCCGACAGCCGGCTGCTTCGTTCTCCTCCTGCTCTCCTCCCCTCGCCTCCCTCCATCTTTCGAGTTTAAGCAGCCGTTTTTGTCTGTAATTTCTCACAGAAGCTTTGTCCGTGTCACTGAAGCAATTACCAACACACTCTTTGTGTGCAAACAGACGTACACACAATATCGCACACGTTCAATATTCACCTCTGTCTCTGTCTTTCACATGAACAGCTTGTTTTCATTTCCTTCATTCTTTTCTTCTCTTTGTTTTCCAGTGCTCTTCTGTTTCGGCTCCTGTATTAAGTCTAGACACCTGTTGTCCTTTTGCTTTGAAATGTGATTTTTTTTGCTACTTGCTTTTCCCTTCATCCCCTCCTCCCTTACTCTGTCGCTCTCTCTCTCTCTCTTTCTCTCCCTCTCTCTTGGTGAACTTTAGCCTCGGCCTGTGTTGAGGGCAAAGTGTAGAGTCTAACTATTCAGTGAAAATGAACATTACGAACGCATTCAACACTCACACTGTCATCTTGTTTGTCTTTTTGTGAAACATTTGTTTTATCCGTGTTC
The DNA here is from genome assembly GCA_036247105.1 of Cirrhinus mrigala. NCBI lineage: Eukaryota > Metazoa > Chordata > Actinopteri > Cypriniformes > Cyprinidae > Cirrhinus > Cirrhinus mrigala. Next base: position 20,604,685 of record CM070014.1, read on the forward strand.
CAGAAGCAGGCATTTAATTTCCAACAATGAAAATCTATCAAAAATATTGCTATATTTTCAAGACTGTGATAATAGTGCAATAAACTATTTCTGTATTTAATGAAAATTAAATATATGCCAGTGGAAATCAACCAGAGGGCCGGGGCTCACTAGGGGGCCTAAAAGTGACTTAAAATGATTTAAATTTAAATATAATTTATTTTTTATTATAATTAATTTGTAAAAATCACATTTTGTTAAGTGTTTTGCTTGTGATGAAAATATGTTTTTTATCTCATCTATCCAGTGAGCTTTAATATCTGTCTGTTCATGTGACATCATTGGCTGAGGTTTTCGTAAAGACCTTCCACTTTCTGCCTCTCTGAGTATCTCAACCTAACCCACACCTGTATTCGCATGTAATTGACATTGTCCCTTTTTTCGCTTCATTTGCAAATAATTGTCTTCAAATGAAACTACTGTCATGCATATCTCAAAATTAAAGTTTAAATGCATAACCAATCACAAAGTGAGACATTTTAGAAATGAGATAAGTCTATTCATAAAACACTGTGTTGTTTTTTAAACTCGAGTATACTGATCCATAAAATATTACCATATGATCACTTTACTACTGCAGTAAACTTACAAAGTTATTGCCACTGTTTCTGAGCTTTATAATGCTTTACTACATTATTTGTAAAAGTGCGGTACACCTGCACTGTACAACTGGAAATGAAGGAAAATGTATCTAACAAGAGAAAACATTTTTCTATTTGAATGTATCTGAAAATGTAATTTATCTGTGTAATGCAAAGCTGAATTTTCAAGTCATTACTTCAGTCTTTAGTGTCACATGGTCCTTCTGAAATTATTCTAATATTTTTCTGCTAAATATTTTTTGTGGAAATTACTTGATAAATAGAAAGGTACATGCCTTTTCTTAAGGGAAAAAAAAAATCTCTCAAATAATGATATAAAATAATGCAAAATTTACAGTGCCTGGCGAAAGTATTCATACCCCTTCATTTTTTTCACATTTTGTTATGTTGCTGCCTTATGTCAAACTGCTTTAAATTACTTTTTTTCCACATCAATCTACACTCCACAAACAAGTTTTTAGCATCTTTGCAAATTTATTAAAAATAAAAAACTGAAATAAGTACATTGCATAAGTATTCATACCCTCAACTCTGTACTTAGCTAAAACAACTTTACAGCCTGGGTTTTCATTAAGGCTACCTCAATATTTTGATGCATTGAGGTTTTCTTCTGCTGCTGAAAAACAGCCCCACAGCATGAGGCTGCGACCACCACACTTTACTTCTTGGATGGTACTCTGCAGGTGATGAGCAGTGCTTGGTTTCCTTCAAACATGATGCTTAGAATTGAGGTTCATCAGACCAGAGAATCTTGTTTCTCACAGTCTGAGGGTTCTTTAGAGGGTTCTTTTTTTAAATTCCAAGTATGTTTTCATGTGTCTTCACTGAGGAGAGGAAGGGTCCTGGCTGTTTCAAACTTCTTCCATTAAGGGTAACGGATACTACATGCTTCTGTGAACCTTCAATGCAGCAGATTTTTTTCTGAACTCTTTCCCAGATGTGTGGATTGATGCAATCCTGTCTTTTTTGTCTCAGGGCTTAGTTTTGCTCTGATATGCATTTTAAGCTGTTAGAACTTTTATTAAGATGTGTGTCCCTTTCCAAATCATACCAATTCAGTTGAATTTGCCACAGGTTAACTCCACTCAAAGTGTAGTAGGCTAAGTAACATTTACAATCAATAAAAAATGCTCCTGAGCTAAATTTGAACTGTCCCAGATAAGGGTATGAATAGTTATTAGGGATGTGACGAGACACTTATCTGACAAGACGAGACAGTGTCTCACTTCATTAAGACTTGTTTGACTATTGAAATCTCCTGAATGAATGATTCAATGACATACTTTTTTTTAAACGGGCAGTTGTCGCCACCTCCTGGCGGAAGAGGATAAGCGTTACTATACATACAAGATATTTTCGTTTTGATTGCTACTGTAGACAATAAGTGTTTATACCCAAACTATAAACTTTTATCCCAGTACTTCTGTTATTTAAATGTCTGTAACATATAAATAATGATTATAATGTGGTTGAAAAGACTGTTTGTGTTGCTCTTTCTGGGTTCACATTTACCCCGACCCTCTGATTCATTAACATGGGCAGGGACAAAACGTGCTTCTCACGCTCCACTGACACTGGCGATGTGAAAAAGTCCTAATAGACATAGCTAAATCGTTGTCATTCAGAAATAAGATCACGTGGGTGTTTAAATTGAGATCTCGATATTTTAAGGATTAATTGTGCAGCTCTAATGTACACACTGCAAAATGTTTTACGAGGATAGTCCTGAGATCTTGCGAGATCCGACTGGTCTCGCGACTGATCTCGCGAGATCTGGTGCAACGAGATCTCTTTACATCCCTAATAGTTATGCAATGGAATCGTTTAAGTTTTTTGTTTTTAATAAATTTGCAAATATGTTAAAAACTTGTTTTTTTGCTTTGCCATTATGGTGTATGCAGTGTAGATTGATGTGGGGGAAAAAATAAAGCATTTTAACATAAGGTAGCAACATAACGTACAGTGAAAAAAATAAAGGAGTATGAATACTTTTGCAGGTCACTGTACATGAGAGTCAGTCGGTACTACATTACTATAATACTGAAGGTTAAAATGAACCTATTTGTATACAGACGTTTAAATTGCACTCACTGAAGTTTTTGTAATAATGAATTTACAATTGCATTATTATACTAGTTTTTTTTTTAAAATACAAACATTTAAATGGTGGCTGTCATAAAAACTTGACTGATTTAACATAAATTAAAAATTGAATAACAGTAGAAATTTTAATGAATATGTTATATGGTGCATATATTTAGCAAAATGCTCCTCTCTAGAATTCATTTTTCTAGTTTTATGGTCACCGAATGTTTTTTTTTTTTTTTTCTGAGGTAAATGTGATGTTAATGTACTGTATATTGACGTCTTTGTGCAGGTGAAATACTATTTGAGCAAATACATGAGACAGGATATGGATTTTGGTAAGCTGACCTTTTTTTTTTCTAACATACCTTCGGATGTTTATTCATGTTTATTTCAAAACTGTTATTAAAGCGGAGGAGATGATCAGTTTACATGCAGCTTCTCTTGAACTGAGGTGCTACAGTGTCTGTCACTCCACATTAAACAGCGCTAAAATGTAATTTATTGTTTGAATATTATAATAGAATGGATTTCATTTCATTTCATTTCATTTATTTATTCTCTTTTCATGGTAATGCAACACAAAATACCACAACAATCCAGCAACACAACAAAAAAATAACATCCATGACAAAAAGAACAGGAGTAGGATGAAGAAAAAATCTTAATTTGATATCTGAGACTTTATTTCATATCAAAAGTAACAGCTTATTGCGATTTATTCCATTACAATGTTCCGTTAATTAACCGGAAAACAGCCTAGACTAATTGATTCTTGGGATTTAAGAATCAATATTGTTTCATAAAAATGAGAATCGATTAAATTAGAGAAATCTGTATTTTTCACCCAGCCCTATTAGAAATGTATACTGTTAAATTGATCAATCTAATACATCCTTACTGAATAAAACTGAAACAAATCTGACTACAAAATGTTGAACAGTATTGAAGTTCCTAACATGTGCAACCAGGAACTGGTAAATCTAAAATCTGGTGCAACGAGATCTCTTTACATCCCTAATAGTTATGCAATGGAATCGTTTAAGTTTTTTGTTTTTAATAAATTTGCAAATATGTTAAAAACTTGTTTTTTTGCTTTGCCATTATGGTGTATGCAGTGTAGATTGATGTGGGGGAAAAAATAAAGCATTTTAACATAAGGTAGCAACATAACGTACAGTGAAAAAAATAAAGGAGTATGAATACTTTTGCAGGTCACTGTACATGAGAGTCAGTCGGTACTACATTACTATAATACTGAAGGTTAAAATGAACCTATTTGTATACAGACGTTTAAATTGCACTCACTGAAGTTTTTGTAATAATGAATTTACAATTGCATTATTATACTAGTTTTTTTTTTAAAATACAAACATTTAAATGGTGGCTGTCATAAAAACTTGACTGATTTAACATAAATTAAAAATTGAATAACAGTAGAAATTTTAATGAATATGTTATATGGTGCATATATTTAGCAAAATGCTCCTCTCTAGAATTCATTTTTCTAGTTTTATGGTCACAGAATGTTTTTTTTTTTTTTTCTGAGGTAAATGTGATGTTAATGTACTGTATATTGACGTCTTTGTGCAGGTGAAATACTATTTGAGCAAATACATGAGACAGGATATGGATTTTGGTAAGCTGACCTTTTTTTTTTCTAACATACCTTCGGATGTTTATTCATGTTTATTTCAAAACTGTTATTAAAGCGGAGGAGATGATCAGTTTACATGCAGCTTCTCTTGAACTGAGGTGCTACAGTGTCTGTCACTCCACATTAAACAGCGCTAAAATGTAATTTATTGTTTGAATATTATAATAGAATGGATTTCATTTCATTTCATTTCATTTATTTATTCTCTTTTCATGGTAATGCAACACAAAATACCACAACAATCCAGCAACACAACAAAAAAATAACATCCATGACAAAAAGAACAGGAGTAGGATGAAGAAAAAATCTTAATTTGATATCTGAGACTTTATTTCATATCAAAAGTAACAGCTTATTGCGATTTATTCCATTACAATGTTCCGTTAATTAACCGGAAAACAGCCTAGACTAATTGATTCTTGGGATTTAAGAATCAATATTGTTTCATAAAAATGAGAATCGATTAAATTAGAGAAATCTGTATTTTTCACCCAGCCCTATTAGAAATGTATACTGTTAAATTGATCAATCTAATACATCCTTACTGAATAAAACTGAAACAAATCTGACTACAAAATGTTGAACAGTATTGAAGTTCCTAACATGTGCAACCAGGAACTGGTAAATCTAAAATCTGGTGCAACGAGATCTCTTTACATCCCTAATAGTTATGCAATGGAATCGTTTAAGTTTTTTGTTTTTAATAAATTTGCAAATATGTTAAAAACTTGTTTTTTTTGCTTTGCCATTATGGTGTATGCAGTGTAGATTGATGTGGGGGAAAAAATAAAGCATTTTAACATAAGGTAGCAACATAACGTACAGTGAAAAAAATAAAGGAGTATGAATACTTTTGCAGGTCACTGTACATGAGAGTCAGTCGGTACTACATTACTATAATACTGAAGGTTAAAATGAACCTATTTGTATACAGACGTTTAAATTGCACTCACTGAAGTTTTTGTAATAATGAATTTACAATTGCATTATTATACTAGTTTTTTTTTAAATACAAACATTTAAATGGTGGCTGTCATAAAAACTTGACTGATTTAACATAAATTAAAAATTGAATAACAGTAGAAATTTTAATGAATATGTTATATGGTGCATATATTTAGCAAAATGCTCCTCTCTAGAATTCATTTTTCTAGTTTTATGGTCACCGAATGTTTGTATTTTGTAAAGAGAGAGAGACAGAGAGAGTAAAATCAAAATTACAAACTAAAACATATTTTTCTCTTGAATAATTAATCCACACTGAAAATTTCCAAATGCTTTATGGTCAATATGTGAGCTCTTTTATATATTTAGATTGATTTCATTTAAAACACCTCATTGAGACAAAATGTCTCAATTAATTGATACAAAACAATACACTGGCCACAGGAACAGAGTGAAACAAACTACTGGACACGTATATACAATGCGAAGAAGTTTTAATATATAGAACTGTAATTATACACTATTTACATTTATACAGAGATACCTTTTCTCACAAATAACACCCATAAGTTAATAAATTCAATTTACATGCTGAAGTGCATAGTGTTCCATTTAACATCGGCCACTCTGAATTACAGTAAGCTTCTACTGAAGCACCATTGTCACAGAACAATGGCAATCATTAGCAATTCTTAAAAAATAGCGAACCATCCAGGGAACATTCACACCAGGTGTTGGTGGACTGAATGGACGGAGAATTTATGGCCACAAAGAACTTGTGAAGGGGGAGCGCTAGGGATTGACAGTGTTTGACTGGACACAGGAACAGTTACCAAATGTATTTGCTAAAACACTGTTCAATATGGCTTGCTATCTGTATGTCAGAGCAATAAAGGGTGCGTGTTCTAAATGTACACCATAATCTTGACAGGGCTGTGCGATATTGTCCAATAAGCTGCAGTGTAATGCCAGTCCCAGCTCTAAAGTGGGCTGCAGGGGGGCTGCACCCTCCCTGCCGTCATTTACATCCCCCCACTCTACAGGCACTGTGTCTTGAATGGATGGGGGTCTTTGCTTTTGGACAACGGCCCCTGGTCTGGTCAAGCCCCTCACCCGATGCATTTCCATCACACTTGGACCTCTACTGGCCCCTCCGATGACCAGCTGCAGGGCCTGGAAGAGGGCAAGCAGATCCACTCTCAGCTCCACGACACCATCTCTCAACCAGACACTGTACCTGCAGAGAGAAAGAGAAAATACTGAGGACTTTTTTTTCAGAAACTCAGTAACTCAATTTCTTGGAGAACTGTTTTAATAACATTTTCACTTCATTTATCAAGTTCTCACCTAGTTGGAAACCCTCGTTTCTCCAGCGAGGGCAGCACGGGTTGGATGTTGAGGTGTTGAGGGTTTGAAAAGTGAAAATGAACTTCCGCTTTCTCCAACGGTGCTGACAGCACATCCTCACCAAGCAGAAACTCAATGTTGGAGTCTTGACATGTCAGAACGAGACACATGGTGTTAGGAACAGTGCTTTTACATTTTTACAGTACCTGCTGTAAAATGATATTTTACCTTGCTGAAAAAAACTGTGAATTACCAGATTCATGATTTAGGTTTATGCTGGTTTGGTGCTTGTCTAGCTTTCATGGACTTTTTAAGTTCATTTTTGACAGTAAGTTTCAAGCTGCAGCATGTTGAGGTTCCTCTTAGGCAAGCAAGAATGTCTTTTAGCATCCCTGCCTATAAATATATTTTGAACAAAACATCATTTAAGTTTTTTAAAAATATATTTGTGATGTTGTATGCTAAGAGTTTTAATTACAGTATTTATTTGTTGAAAAAAAAAAAAAGCTGGCTGGCTGGTTTTAACTGGTCTTACAGCATGGTCATAACTGGTTTGAATATTGGGATATATAATATATTGGGAGACCAGCTGACCAACCAGCTGAACACTAGCTTGGCCATGCTGGGAGATCAACTTGACCAGCTTAAACCAGCAAAGACCAACCAACCAGCATAGGTTTTAACAGTTTGTTTTCCCCTCAGCATGGTCACAAAATCACAAAATAAATTAGTGCAGGCGCTACTGTTGCCATTTTTACCTCAACACTATAACAATAAAGGTTCTTTATTGGTATTGATGGTTCCATGAAGAACCTTAAACATCTATGGAATCTTTCAAATAGTAAAAAAAAACGTTTACTCAAAGGTTCTTTGGGGAACCAAAATGGTTCTTCTGGTGGTTCCACAACCTTTTTAAGTTCCCTTGTACGCTTTAAGACTTAATTACCCTAATTAAATTTACGTTTTATTGACAAAACTGTACCTGGTAAAGCTAGTTAAGGTTTTGATAGCTTAACCTAGTCTGACCACCAGCATCCCACGTTGAGGACCAGCATCAGTTTTCCAACAAGGTGTCGGAACAGTGCGCTACTTACCCCCAACTTTTCCGCCTTGTATTCCCTTGACACTTCCACAGTGGTAGCCCACTTGACAACAGCGATAAACCCTTCTGACGAATCTGAAGAGGGGTTGTTCTGGGAAAACAGCACGACGTGGACCATCACTCATCGTTGATAGTATCTTCAGACGGTACATCTGGCCCCAGTCACCAAGCGGAGTGGTGCTCTCCGTCCACGGTGCGCTAAGGAGGGCGCACTGGTCGTGCTCAGATCCTGGTTCGCGACGGCTCCGTCTCTGGACGTGTCCAATACGGATTTTACGCTCTCCTTGAAACGATGTCACCTTGCGAAGCTGTGTGCGAAGCGATCGGCACTGTACTCCTATAGCAATAGTCATGAAAGCGAGGACCAGCAGTGAAACTCGTGTGAGCGTAGCCGTGGCCATTTCAAGTATCCACATATATTGCGCTCCGGAGATGCTTGTCTCGGGCTGTCCAAGATACGAATGAGAAAGTAAATCCTCCTGCTCTGACAATAAGCTGTTTCTTCTGTGGAATTTGAATTCTGGGTTCTTCTGACTCTCCTCCCCCTGGTTTTGTTTGGGACCCTTAAGCAGCCATTCGCACCCCCATCGACCTTTTAAATGTGTCTGCATAATGAGGCGCCTAGAGCCCTGCCAGTCCAGTCCATTCTTATTCTCACTCCTAATGACCCTCATTACAGAACAAATGCACCATTACCAACGAGCTGCTCATTTGCAAGAGAAACAACTTGGACCTAGGGAAGCATAAAACTTTCCCAAACTGCCCTATCCTGACAATAGCTCCAGAGGTAATCTGGGATACAGAAACCATTCATCTGGGTGCACATACACTGAAGTAGTATTTGGACACTTAAGCTACACTTTGTAATTCATACTAATACAAATGTATGAATTTAATTACATAAATAACAAACAATCAAACCAAATAGCTTTTCTCAGTTTACTTTTGAAGTTAATTTAACCAGGTAGTTTATGTGTAATTTTTTACTGGATGTATGAAGTCAGTTCTCCTGAAGTTCACACAGATTCTATCAGAGAAACACGGATGTACTAAGAACACGAATGATGACCATTTGACAACCAAAAACTGTCTAAATGTCTTAGAATTTAACAAGATATCTAGTGCTTCATAATTTACTAATTTTTAAGAAATATTTTGTCTGAAAGTGTGTGTAAATATTTAAAGTGATAGTTCACCCAGCAATGTTATTATTTACTCACCCTCATGAGGTTCCAAACCCATAAGACTTTACTACTTCTTCCAAAAAACAATGAAGTATTTCAGTGGAGAGATTTCTTCCCCTCTAAGGAAAGCCCATTACACCAAAACTTTTTCAGGTATTTAATATATTTAAACTTCTAACAGAACCTCAGACAGGTTTACTAAAGGACATTTATTAACACAAGCACAAATTTGTTCCATTAAAAAAGGTAACAGTAACACTGAATGTTCTCAGTCACTTTTTAAACCCTCAGTTTCTCATTTAAACAGAAAAGGGCTACAGCAGAACCCGTCTCTCAGGACGGAGACACTTCCTCTACATTTTCGTATTACTTGGGATGACATATATTATCACTTTCAGCTTCTACTTTTAATTACAAAATGAACAAACAGCAGCCTGTTATAAACAAAAAGCATGAATTACATTCTGAGCAGTTCGAGAGACATATATAGTATAAATATGGTGGATATCTATGAAATAAAAGACATCTAAGAGGATTTAAAAAAAAAAAAAAAACCCAGCTAAAGCAGGTTAACTCCATGTTTGAGGAGCCGCTGACGGGCTTTTCTGGGTAGCGAGAAGGCACTATCCTGAGGATCAGGACTTCCAGAGTTTCTGACAGGTGTTCCCTGCTGGAGAAAATACGTCTCTTGGGCCGTACTACGGGTTCCGTACACTGCCGAGCTAGCGTTCCTGTAATTCAGGACACAAACACAACGCTTACATAAGTGAAATGTGCTTATTTTAATGCTAATGTTTGAGCTGTTCACAAACAGGGATAATTACGCAAATCAATCAAACAGAAAATACACTGTGAAAAAAATAAATGATGAAAATGACTAAACAGGCATTCAAACACACACTCTGACCTGACAATGGCCTCCTGTAGTGTGTCTAAGTGTGAGAAATGTGAATGGAGCAGCTTAGTGGCCTTTACAAAGGCCTGATCCTGGGGTCCAGCAGAGCGCCCACATAAGTTAGCTACACAACAAATTAAAAGTCACAAGCTATTTCAGGAACACACATAAAATACATCATCATTTGTGTCTGTTGCCATTTTGACTGAGTTGACTAGAATTCTATGTTTATATGCAGTTGAAGTCAAAAGTTTTCATACACCTTGCAGAATCTGCAAAATGTTATTTTACCAAAATAAGACGGATCATACAAAATGCATGTTATTTTTTATTTAGTACTGACCTGAATAAGATGTTTCACATAAAAGACATTTACATGTCAACAAGAGAAAATAATAGTTGAATTTATAAAAATTACTTGATTCTTAATACTGTTGTTACCTGTATGATCCACAGCTGTGTTTTTTTTTTTTGTTGTTTAGTGATAGTTGTTCATGAGTCCCTTGTTTGTCCTGAACAGTTAAACTGCCCACTGTTCTTCAGAAAAGTCTTTGAGGTCCCACAAATTATTTGGTTTTTCAGCATTTTTGAGTATTTGAACACTCTCCAACAAAGACTGTACGATTTTGAGATGCATCTTTTCACACTGAGGACAACTGAGGGACTCGTATGCAACTATTACAGAAGGTTCAAACGCTCACTGATGTTTCAGAAGGAAACCCAATGCATTAATCATCATTTTGCAGATTCTGCAAGATGTATGTAAACTTTTGACTTCAAGTGTATGTATGAAATAGGACTTACTAGTGAGAGTGTTTTGAATGCAGTCATAGTGGGCAAAGGTGTAGGGCCCCGGTGGGCCGGGCGTCCCATGCGAGGCATTCCTCAAGTGAGCCTCGAGCCCATTTAGTGATGCCAAGCTGCTGTGATTCTGCAACAATAGTAACAGGAGAAAGCTCTTGGGGTCTGTAATTTTTTTAAATGTTTTTTTTAAAGTATGGTCACACAGGCAGCATTTATTTGATCAAAATACAGTAACATTTTGCTGAACATAATACATCTTACCGACCCCAAATCCCACTATATATATTGGGGATTCACATAGACAGTTAAAATAAAAATTCATGCAGTTTAAATAATCATTCACCCAAAAATGAAAATTTGCTAAATATTTTCTCACCCTCAGGCCATCCAAGATGTAGATGAGTTTGTTGGATCCTCTGCAGTGAATGGGTGCCGTCAGAATGAGAGTCCAAACAGCTAATAAAAACATCACAATATTGCACAAATAATCCACACGACTTCAGTCCATTAATTAATGTCTTGTGAAAAGCTCTGAGTGTGATTAAATCCATAATTAGGGCATTTATAACTTCAAACGGTTGCTCCTGGCTAAAATAAGAGTCCTCTACCCATAATACAGTTCAGGTTGTAAGTTTACATACACCTTGCAGAATATGAAGAATGGTAATTATTTTACCAAAAATAAGGGGATCATACAAAATGCATGTTATTTTTTATTTAATACTGACCTGAATAAGATATTTAACATAAAAGATGTTTACATATAGTCCACAAGAGAAAATAATAGTTGAATTTATAAAAATGACCCCGTTCAAACATTTACATATGGTTGAGTCTTACTGTGTTATTACCTGAATGATCCACAGAAATTTTGTTTTTGTTTTGTTTGATTTTTTTGTTGTTGTAGTTTGTTTGTTTAGTGATAGTTCTTCCTCCCTTGTTTATCCTGAATCAATAAACTGCCTGCTGTTCTTCAGAAAAATCCTTCCTCAACTGTTACAGAAAGTTCAAACACTCACTGATGCTCCAGCTTTTGCCCAAATATCATATCATATATATATATATATATATATTTTTTTTTTTTTCATTTAGTACTGCCCTTCAGAAGCTACAGAGGATACTTGCATGTTTCCCAGAAGACAAAATAAGTTATTTTAACCTGATCGTTTTTTTTTGTTGTTGTTGTTGTTTTTACTTCTGGAGCATCAGTGAGTGTTTGAATCTTCTGTAATAGTTGCATATGAGTCCCTCAGTTGTCTCAAAATCCAGTCATTGTTGGTAAGGGTTCAAATACACAAAAATGCAGAAAAATCTAAGAATTTGTGGGACCTGAAGGATTTTTCTGAACAACAGCAGGCAGTTTAACGGTTTAAGACAAACAAGGCACTTGTAAACAACTATCACTAAACAAAAAAAGAAACCAGCTGTGGATCATTCAGGTAACAACACAGTATTAACAATTAAGCATATGTAAACTTTTGAACGGGGTCATTTTTATAAATTTACACTATATGTAAACATATTTTATGTTAAATATTTTATTCAGGTCAGTACTAAATAAAAAATAACATGCATTTTGTATGATCCCTCTTATTTTGGTAAAATAATTAACATTTTGGAGATTCTGCAAAGTGTGTGTAAACTTTTGACCTCAACTGTATTTCTTTCTACCAGTGAAAAAGCCGTCTCGCCTGAAACAGGAGAAAAATCTGCAAACACCATTTACAAGCAAAAACAGTCCAAAACAGTTTAACTAAACAAACTTGCTGATGGATTTTGATGTCAGAGGACAAGAGGGGATGGACTTTTTCACTGAAGGAGTTTTTATTATGGATTATGGACTGGTATTTTGTTTTAAAAGTGAAGGTTTGAAATGAAAAAGTCTTAGTGATGGATTTGTTTCAGGATGTTAATTTGATGGACTGTAGTGGTGTGGATTAGTTGTGGATTATTGTGATGTTTTTATCAGCTGTTTGGACTCTGTTTCTGATGGCACCCATTCACTACAGAGGATCCATTGGTGAACAAGTGATGTAATGCTAAATTTCTCCAAATCTGTTCTGATGAAGAAACAAACTTGTCTACATCTTGGATGACCAGAGAGTGAGTAAATTTTAATTTTAAACAGACTAATGCTTCTCACCACTTCCTCTCTGGCGGTGGGGTCTGTGTTAAACTCAGGCTCCACCAGTAAGGCCAAGACCAAACCTCTGACTCTGTGCTGGTACAATACCGAGGGCACTAGATAGGTGTCTGCTAGGGTCTCATGTTGAGATGGGTTGTTTGGGCGTTCATATTTCTCCTTGAGTTTCCTATTGACTTGCTTGCTCTTTGTTCTTGCCTCGCCCTCTGTTTCCCCTTGGAATTTGCCATTTTTATCGGTCACATGATTGTTAGCATCCGGTTTATTTTCTTCACAGTACGACTGCTCATACCCATTAGTGAGGGCTTTGATTTCTTCACTGTGAATGTCCTGATCGGAATTTAAACCTTCGCTTCTGGTTTCAGACCCTGAGTTTCCATCTATATCCTGGTTAATGTTCAGGCCTGCCAAACTTTCTTTCACCTCACACAGGTTAGTTCCATTAGACGTGCTGTGGTCATGTGAGTCAGGAGTGAAATACTCTGATTGGTTCATGAGACTGGAGTGAAGGGGAGTGTTAACCCTTGAGGGAAAGGGGCTGAAGCATGGTTCATCAGAGAGGGAAGAGCGAGGAGAGGACGGCATCGTCTGATAGGATGTTGGGGGACACTGCGTGGGATCTAAACTTGAAGAGTCAGTATCTGTGGTTGGGGTGTCGGATAAAGTGCGTGACAAGAGGCGGGACTTGCTGGGTTGGCAGGGAGGTTGACTGCAGTGAGACCTAAGAATAAGAATATGATACCAATTAATATGTAAAAAGTTTGGAGTCAGTAAGATACTATTAATTCCAATTCCAAACTTTTGAACAATAGAGTATATCCACAAAATGCAAATATCTTGTAATGCATACGCTTCTTGTTTGTACCTGCATGCTCTATCCACTGGGGGGCAACGGAGCATGTGCAGTTCAGTCAGTGTCAGGAAAACCTGTGTGGTAGCTGTGAAAGAGGATGGCGAGCCCACCGATGAGCTCAGGCCATTGGATGTCACACGGAAATCCTGTAATGAGACATAAAGAGAAATACGTAAGAATATATATAATATGTTTAGTATCAGGAATCACCATCAGAAATCACAGTGAACTTGATTGTACCTGGCTGTACGTTTGTGTCTCATACACCATCACCTTCACTGTCAGCGCAGGAGGCATCTGAGTACTAACCACTCTGTACAATAAAGAAATGTCTCTCTAATTTGCTTTAGCCACTTACAGATACACAATCAATATTTAAAATTAATATAAATTATAGTAAACAAGTTTTTTTTCTGCAGTAAAAGCTCACCTGCCCCTGTAGAGAATACAACCTGCTAGGACCAGAGGACATCGCTGACATGCCTGAAGAATGAGGGCAGCTTTCAGGAGCAGCAGAGGATCAATCTGATGCAGTGAGGATTCAAGAGAAGTGAGCATTCACAAACAGGTTTGTGAAAATTATTCACAATGAACATAAGGACAGGATGCTTTGCTCAAGGCTTGCTGTTGCAGTACTGACTGACTGACTCATTTTGTGGCAAAATGTTAACGTAATAAGCACAGTAAATTTAACGTCTCCTTATAATAATTGCATACTTACATGTGTGGAGTCAATGGTCCTCAGGCAGCTAAAGATGTTGTGCAACTCAGTGGAGCCACCGTACAGGTGACAGAGATATCTGGCCCATTGTAGAGCCAACTCCTCCTTACTGTACAACTGTTGAAATGCAGCAAAACACAACATAAACACTACCAGTCAAAAGTTTTACGTACATAAACACTACCAGTCAAAAACATTAACGATTTTTAATGTTAATTAAAGAAGTCTCTTCTGTTCACCAAGCCTGCATTTATTTGATCCAAGGTACAGCAAAAACAGTTAAATATTCTTACTATTTAAAATAACTGTTTTCTATTTGAATATATTTTAAAATGTAATTTATTCCTGTGATTTCAAAGCTGAATTTTTAGCATCATTACTTCAGTCACATGATCCTTCAGAAATCATTCTAATATTCTGATTTGCTGCTCAAAAAAAAAAGATTATTATTTATTTATTATTATTATTTATGGTTTAATATGATTTATTATTATTATTATTATTATTATTATTATTATTATTATTATTATGTTGAAAACAGCTGAGCTAAATTTTTTCAGGTTTCTTTGATGAATAGAAAGTTCAGAAGAACAGCATTTATCTGAAATATAAATATTTTGTCACATTATAAATGTCTTTCATCACTTTTTTCACATTGCAAGTTTTTGAATGTATAGTGTATAATGTTAAAAAAGCTTTTATTTCCGATAAATGCTGATCTTTGGATCTTTTTATTTATCAAAGAATTCTGAAAATGCACTGAACTGTTTTAAATATTGGCAAGGCAATGCAAGGCAGTTTCATTTCTAAAACACATTTAAAACAGCGACTGCTGACCAAAGTGCTGTACAATAAAAAAAACAATAAAAATAAATAAAACCTTCAATGAAAACTTCACAAAAACATATACCGACAGAATAAAATAGTCAAAGAATTAAAGTTCATCGAACATCCCCAACAATCCAATAAAATAAAACAAAATAAAATAGAAACAAATTAAAAAGCTAAGGAATAAAGATTTGAAACTTATAGCTGGAGACCGCCTAATACACTGACCAAAATTATAAACGCAACACTTTTGTTTTTGCCCCCATTTTTCATGAACTGAACTCGAAGATCTAAGACTTTTTCTATGTACACAAAAGGCCTATTTCTCTCAAATAATGTTTACAAATCTGTCTAAATCTGTGTTAGTGAGCACCTCTTCATTCTTTGCCGAGATAATTCATCCACCTCACAGGTGTGGCATATCAAGATGCTGATTAGACAGCATGATTATTGCACAGGTGTGCCTTAGGCTGGCCACAATAAAAGGCCACTCTAAAATGTGCAGTTTTACTGTATTGGCACTCTGTCGTATACGCCGACCCAGAGCATCCCAAACATGCTCAATGGGTGACATGATCAGTGAGTATGCTGGCCATGCAAGAACTGGGATGTTTTCAGCTTCCAGGAATTGTGTTCAGATCCTTGCAACATGGGGTTGTGCATTATCATGCTGGTGGTCGTGGATGAATGGCACAACAATGGGCCTCAGGATCTCGTCACGGTATCTCCGTGCATTCAAAATGCCATCAATAAAATGCACCTGTGTTCGTTGTCCATAACATATGCCTGCCCATACCATAACCCCACCGCCACCATGGGCCACTCAATCCACAACGTTTACATCAGCAAACCACTCACCCACACGACACCATACACGCTGTCTGCCATCTGCCCTGTCCAGTAAAAACCGGGATTCATCTGAGAAGAGAACACCTCTCCAAAGTGCCAGACACCATCGAATGTGAGCATTTCCACCAGAGCTGTTGCCCCTGAATTGAATGTTAATTTTTCTACCATAAGCCGTCTCCAAAGGCGTTTCAGAGATTTTGGCAGTACATCCAACTGGCCTCACAACCGCAGACCACGTGTAATCACACCAGCCCAGGACCTCCACATCCAGCATCTTCACCTCCAAGATCATCTGAGACCAGCCACCCGGACAGCTGCTGCAACAGTCGGTTTGCATAACCAAAGAATTTCTGCACAAACTGTCAGAAACCATCTCAAGGAAGCTCATCTGCATGTTCGTCGTCCTCATCGGGGTCTCGACCTGACTGCAGTTCGTCGTCGTAACCGACTTGAGTGGGCAAATGTTCACATTCGATGGTGTCTGGCACTTTGGAGAGGTGTTCTCTTCTCAGATGAATCCCGGTTTTTACTGCACAGGGCAGATGGCAGACAGCGTGTATGGTATCGTGTGGGTGAGTGGTTTGCTGATATGAACGTTGTGGATTGAGTGGCCCATGGTGTCGGTGGGGTTATGGTATGGGCAGGCATATGTTATGGACAACGAACACAGGTGCATTTTATTGATGGCATTTTGAATGCACGGAGATACCGTGACGAGATCCTGAGGCCCATTGTTGTGCCATTCATCCACGACCATGAGCATGATAATGCACGACCCCATGTTGCAAGGATCTGTACACAATTCCTGGAAGCTGAAAACATCCCAGTTCTTGCATGGCCAGCATACTCACTGAACATGTCACCCATTGAGCATGTTTGGGATGCTCTGGGTCGGCGTATACGACAGCGTGCCAATACAGTAAAACTGCACATTTTAGAGTGGCCTTTTATTGTGGCCAGCCTAAGGCACACCTGTGCAATAATCATGCTGTCTAATCAGCATCCTCATATGCCACAACTGTGAGGTGGATAGATTATCTTAGCAAAGGAGAAGTGCTCACTAACACAGATTTAGACAGATTTGTGAACAATATTTGAGAGAAATAGGCCTTTTGTGTACAGAGAAAAAGTCTTAGACCTTTGAGTTCAGCTCATGAAAAATTGGGGCAAAAACAAAAAAGTGTTGCGTTTATAATTTTGGTCAGTGTATATGCTGGTAAGTCATTCCAACAATCTAGGGGCGGCAATCGAAAAGGCACAATCTCCTTTTAATTTCAGATGAGATCAAGGCACAGAGAACATCATGCTATTAGAAAACCATGTTCTAACGCAATTTCTAGGGAGAAGGAGATCTGTAATATGTAACCCTGGACCAAAAACCAGTCGCTGGGGTATATTTGTAGCAATAGCCAAAAATACATTGTATGGGTCAAAATTATTGTTTTTTTCTTTTATGGCAAAAATCATTAGGAAATTAAGTAAAGATCATGTTCCATGAAGATATTTTGTAAAATCCCTACTGTAAATATATGAAAACATATTTTTGATTAGTAATATACATTATTATTGTCCAAATATTGTCCTATCCTAACAAACCATACATCAATGGAAAGCTTATTTATTCAGCTTTCAGATGATGTATAAATCTCAATTTTGAAAAATTGACCCTTATGAATGCTTTTGTGATCCAGGGTCACATATATTCAGAATTGGTTAAATATGATCTGATATGATATTGTTAATAATAATAATAATCAAATATTTCCTGAACAGCTATTCAACATATTAGAATTTATTTGAATGAAATCTTTGTAACATCATAAATATCTTTACCGTCACTTTTGATCAATTTAATGCATGCTTGCTAAATAAAAATGTTGACCCAAAACCTTAAATATTACACTGAATCATAATTAGTGATACAAACACTGTAGACTGTGATGTCTCACCTGGTAGCTCTGACGCACTGGTCCATTGTAGAAACAGAAGAGGGCAATCAGCTGATCAAGTAAGTCACATACACTCACATCAGGAATTTCAACTACACAACTTAATGCCTGGAAACCAAAAAAAGATCCCATTCAACAGAGTCATAAAACTACCAAAAAAGCTCACAAAACTCTTGCTTTTAGTCAAAACAAGTTTGTATCGCTCTGTTTGAAACAAACTGACTCTATTCAAGTTAGGACGAAGTAGGCACAAAGACATTAGGTTTTGTAACAAGTTTTGTAATGCCATTACCCAACAATAAAATTTTCTCTTACCCAAAGAAAGTTATCCTTCATGCGGACTGCATATTTGCTTTTGCGCAGGCGAAGCAAACGTACGGGAGATGATGACAGCTCAGACACACAACGACACACACCAGCCAGCTGTCCACAAAGCAGCTCTTGTTGGTCTATTGGTGTCTGCAATAGCGCACACACCATCATGCATATTTATATGAAGCATTACGAAGGTAGTCTTTTAAAACAGCCACGTTATAATATTGTTTTGGAAGGTGCAGCTTCTTCATGCTTTACAAAAATGTATAAATCATTTTCTTTACAAATGATATCAATATAAACAGCATGTATGTCTTACATCCTCAGGCGAGAAGTAGTAAATCCCATCTCTAGTCAGGTCACCCTCTTCTTGCACCTTTGAACTGTCGTACAGGAAGAAGAACCTGCATTCAGAAATATAATGAAACACATAAGCAGTAAAGTTAGCCATTAAACCAACCCTGTCGCCTTGCAGTATTACTGCTAAAAGTAGAGGAAACTGATACAAAAGTGCTTTCCATTGATGTTAAGCATAATAATGCATTGGACAATGAGGATTCTGTTCTCCATGACTGCACTGATGGGTCACACTGTAAGGGATGCTTTTCTAAAGGGCATCTTCGGAAACTGGATACATGTTGTATAGGGCCATAATATATTGCTTTGTTTAAAGAAAGAATTTGAAAAAATTACACATTGAATATTTTTCTCACCGTCTGGAATCAGTCAATGCTGCTGTCTCAGCCATTGGTGATCTGCTGAAAAAGAAGCAATCTCGGATTAAAACAATAGTTCATCCAAAAATGAAAATGTACTCATCCACAGGCTATCCCTCATGCAGAGTTTGTTTCTTCATTTGAACAGATTTGAGAAATTTAGCATTACATTACTTGCTCAGCAATAGATCCTTTGAGTTGAATGGGTGCCGTCAGCATGAGAGTCCACACAGCTGATAACAACATCACAATAATTCACAAGCAATCCACATGACTCCAGTTCATTATTCAATGTCTTGTGAAGCGAAAAGCAGTGTGTTTTGTAATTGGAATGAATTATTAAGGTGTCCTAACATGAAATCGCTGCTTCTGGATAAAATATGAGTCCTCTAATATTGCTTTCTCCAGTGAAAAGTCATCTTGACTGAATCAGGAGAGAAATAGCCACAGATCAAGCACTGTTTACAAGCACAGTCTAAAACAGTTCTAAACAAATATGTCAGTGGATTCTGTTGTGAAAGGACAACTTAGGATGGGCTTTTTCAGTGGAGGAAATGAAATGTTATTATGGACTACAGACTGGTATTTTGGCCAGAAGTGACATTTTAGAGATGTTTAATTTTGTGTTATAATTACTACAACACCTTAATTATGGGTTTCTTTATTACAAACACGCAGCTTTTCATTTCACAAGATGTTAATTTATGGGCCGGCGCCGTGTGGATTACTAGTGAATTATTGTAATGTTTTTATCAGCTGTTTGGAGTGAATTCCTTTAACTTTGGTAAACCACAAACTATGGTAAACTATGTTTGTAAAGGAGAATCTATGGGGAAAGTAATACACAGAAAAACCAAAGCACTTCATAAAACGTCAACTGGTACAAAGTCAGAGACCACATTAAAAATGTGAGACTTTTTTTTCTATTTAAACCTGGTAATAAAAGGTAAAGATTTAATCATTCATTATAATAAATTATAAATCTATAAATGTCTAGGCTACTACTAAAATGTTAAATATTTTTGATAGTGTCGATGTTACTCTAACTGCGTTGCACAAAAGGTCACGTGTTCTTGGATTTCTCTGAAACGCACACAGGAGTGGAAACTACTCCTATTTATTTGTAGGATTTATTCTTCATTCGAGTGCTACTGAAACGGAATGCTTGTTCTTTAACTCAATTACATTTTCGAGGCAAACATTATGCCTGTTACTTCTTACAACTTCGTTCCAAATGCAAAGTACCAATCAGACCAAAGTAATAAATAGATATAGCTTTCACTTTAACATCTGATCTCTACAAAAGCCTTACAAGATTTGCGTGATAGTTACTTCCGTGAGAAAATCTCTCGAATTCAAACGTCAGTGTGAAAAACAGAAACAGACTTGCACGTTTTTTAACACCCAGTGTGAATACAGTAAAATACTATATTTATATAAAGCATTTTGTTGCACTCAAATCAAGAGTAACATAAGCAACAAAATTTTTAGAAATCTTTTCGTTTTTGATTAAATACTTTGTTGAATCAATTATTTGAATCATTCTCAAATCATGCTGGATAACAAGACCATCAGGTTTGCACTAGCGAGGCTCATTCAGTTGCTGTTAAAATGAACACGCCGAATACAATTTTTAAAAAAACGCTGATTATCCGTTGTAATGGGAATTGAATCGACATTACGAACATTTTGCTGTGCTTCTGGTTTCGTTATGTCCTTCTATGGATAACGTTTGTTTGCGCCTGATTGAACGCGCAGTTTCTTGTCTGTGCAACAAGAACCGATACAAGTGTTATTTTTGACTCACCGTCGGTGGGTTGAATGAAGTTTAGATAAACTTTACGCATGTCATCCAACTTCAGTTGAGTTGCTCAATCCCACTCACACTCCCCCATTATTCATTTCCGCTTAGAGAATACTGTAAACAATTCACCAATAACTAAATGGCAGTAATGTATTCAGTATAAACGGAAACTGATAAGATCTCATGTTTCATAATGCCATTATATTTCGTTTTGAGAAGGAATGTGTGTCACAAGAGTAAAGTCATGTGAGAGTATCTTGACAGTATGGCGAGCCTGGAGGAACAAACTTCATTTCGTTGCGTTTTTCGGCGGAGGGATAGTACACGCACTATTTTATGCTTTTATGTATATTTTAATATACATATTTTTATTTACATATTATTGAGTCACATGCAGCTTTGAATAGAATTAACACACTTCATAAAACCTTAAGCAGTTTTTTTTTTTTTTTTTTAATCCGTTTCTCTTCTATACTCATTTAAACACAAGTAAAGCAATATTTCTCAGGATCTGAGGAGTTCAATCACTCCCTTAAACAAATAAGACTTCTGACACAGTTTATAATTTAATGTATAGATTTTAATTTCAGTTTAAGCAGACAATGTGATACAATGGTCCTTAAGTAAATGTAACTGTTTCCATAAGGTGCTTCCACTAGGTGTGGAAAGCACAGAGGTAAGATCAACATACTGGACAGATGTCATGTAAACTGAAAGAAACTGAGGAGTGGTCCAGGCCCAGACAGAGGTCCAGGAAAATGAGAGGGGGAGTCAGAGAGGGCCCTTTGGTCTCTGTAGGGGAGTTCTGGTAGAGCTCCTGACAGCCTTCAATGGTCATGATGCTCATAGCCGTCAGGGAGGGCGTTCACATGGGAGTTGTGGAAGAGAGTCTTGTTGCCGTCACCCCATGGGAAACGCTGATGTATGTGTGGGGAAGAGAGAAAAGTTATTGAATTGACTCAAAAAAAAAAAAAAATTTTTATTATTCTTCAATTATTACACAGAAATGTTTACAAAAGTCTCCATATGGCATTTTTCATATATTGAAATGTTTTAGTAAAACTATATGTAGCTTTATTAGTAGTATCAGGCACTTGATCAGTTTCCTAGTTTTTTTTTTTTAAAGCCCATTTGCATCACTAAACAAGTAATGTTTAAAACGTAATTGCAACCTTTCTATTCTCACAATTCTGACTTTTGTAATTGCGAGTTCACATCTCCCAATCCTGACTTTTTTTTCCCTCATAACTGAGATAAGAACTTGTTATTCTGAGAAATGAAGCCAGAAATACATGATAAACGCAATTGTGAAGCATTAAGTCAGAATTGTAAGACACAAACTCACAAATTTGACCTTTTTTCCCCTCAAAATTGTGATATAAACTCGCAACTCTGAGAAATAAAGTCATAATTCCAAGTAAAAAGTCGTCACTGATAGCGTTATTGCAATACCTACGGGAAATTATTGTGATACATTTTTTAAGCCCATATCGCCCATACCTCATATAGACACAATTGTAAGTCAAAGTCAGAATTACGAGACATAAAGTCAGTTGTGAGATAAAAAGCCGTAATAACCTTTTTTTTTTATTCAATAGTGTAAAATTGGCTTCCATAGTTTTCTGTATTCAAAATGACTACACAATAATAAAATTATGTTTAAGAAAATTTTAGAAATCAAAGAAGTATTATTATTGCTATAACACCATTGTATTGTAAAATTAAAATATTTAAAATAAGAACATTAAAAGGTATTTAATAAGTTTCATTGACAACAGATTTATAAATGTTTTACAATAATTTTGAAAAAAATATTTATATTTATACTTTATATGTTCAGATGAATGTTCCAAGCGAATAAATTGATGCTGACAGGTATTGTTCTTTTGCAGAAAAAAAAAAAACACCTTTGATTTATGCAATTCATATGGGTTATACAGTACTTCACAAAGTCATGAAATTGGAAATACACAGGGAAAAAAAAATAAAATCACATCCCTGTAAGCACTGTTAAATGTGAATATACATAAAGTAAATGGCAGAAGTGGAAATCTTTTTAAACTACCTTTTTTTTTAATTCTTACATTACATTAAATATTTTGAATCTGCATTAATGCTTACAATATTACTTTATTATCAGTATATACCCTTCAAGCAAAATTAAGTTGTAAACGTGTTAATGTCATTACATTTTTTTTTTAATCTTTCTTTGTATCCTTAAATATCTTTTAACATAACATATATGCATGTAGAAATGTTATTATAACCATATTACTCATTCCAAAGCAATATAATCAAAGTATCGCTATATGGATTATAGAAAATGTATTAATTAATTAAAGTATCAAGATCATTTTCTAGCTAGATTTCTCAGTACTCTGTGAAACATATTAGCATTCTTCAGTACTGATATATGCAATGCATAAGGTTCTGGTGTGTGAAGTCACAGCCTCATTCCTAGAGGCCCTTTAAGGTCTCAATTACAGCACACACAGATCTTCAATGTCAGATAAACCAGCACATTTTACATTTATTTTCCTTGGACGAATAAAAAAGCTTTTAAATGTAATGCTCAGCTTTAGCTGACAAAAAAATAATAATAATAAAATAAAAATCAACCCTTTGATCTTGGATGACATTGATCGTCAAGACCAATGACAGTGTGTTTACAATGTTAATAAATAATAAAACAAAACCCCACAAATAAAACAGACAAAAGTGCATACAACCAGACTCCACTGAACTTGTACACTTTGTTTTCAGTAAAGAAAATAAACTCCAACCAGACTTATCCTGTAGACTCTTCAAACGTGTTTTTAGTGTAAAGAGTGACTGTTTTCACCTTGCTGCGGATGCGCAAATGGGTGTAGGGAACGAACTCCGGCTGCTCATGGCTGTGTTGTTGAACCCTGAGGTACGTGTTCAACATGCACACCGCGACTCCAGGCAGCGCCACCACGAATGACAGGATCTTCCAGGTCTTGGCTACATGAACATGTATCAGCAAGAGACACATTATAAACAAATTTGCTTGACACGTGTTAGACATTTCCATAATGACAAAAGTCTCATTAACCGCTTCACAGGCTAACGTTAGCCGTTTACGTTAGTCCATCAAGCTATGCAGTTAACAACACGTAATTAACTTAATTTTCATTACCTTACTACACAAAAGTCTAAAATAACTCCTATTCTGCAATTTATGTCAACGAAAGAACAACATTAATCAACCACTGGCGTCACATCCACAAGGTCAAAACGTAACGTTAGATTTCCGGCTGTTCGTAGCGAATAATCTTTTTAGTACAGCGTCTATTTTTCGCTATTTAAAGTTAGTTACTGACCTGCTTGTTCGCCGTGGGCCGCTGCAGCCGAAAGCTGACGGCTTTGGGTCAGTGCAGCGGACTTCAGGAGATTCTGAGTTGCACGTCCGATCGCAGCCATTTTTGCGGAGACTAGCCCAACAGGCGCGGAAGAAGCTTTTAGGCTGCTGCTGGTGATGGAAATCGACGTGCCCGCCATCTAGTGGAGGGGAGGTCCAACAACGGCTGTATTTGATTCACGAGCAGTGACTTGAATCTTTCGAATCCATTTACTGAAAAGATTCGTCAGGATCTTTAGATAACATCGTTACGCCAGTAGGTGGCGGCAAGCATGTGTTTTGGGTGTTACAAGTGAGTAATTGATTCAAACGATTGAAACCAACACAGTTTAAAATGGTTTAACTGTAATGGTGCCCATTGGTCACTTCTATTGGTGGCTTGTTAAAACCACTAAATTCTAATAGAATATGGAATATGTCCCAAAATACACTATAGGAAACCATTTTAATAGTTTTAATGGTTAAAAGTTTTGTATTGTTTGTAATGGTATTTGTAGTGGAAACCATTAGAATTTTATGTCATGGTTTCTATTGTTTGTTTGTTTTGTTTTGTTTTGTTCGTTTGTTTTTTCAGCAGGCAATTGACTCTTGACCAGCTAAACGAACAGAGCAGATCCTTATTAACAAGCAAAATGATTTGTGACCCTGGACCACAAAAAGGAAGCATGGGTATTTGTAACAATAGCCAACAATACATTTCATGGGTCAAAATTATTGATTTTTCTTTTATGCCAAAAAATCATTAGGATCTTAAGTAAGATCATGTTCCATTGAAGATATTTTGTAAATTTCCTACCGTAAATATATATAAACTTAATTTTTGGTTAGTAATATGCATTGCTAAGAACTAAAGGCAATTTTCTCAATATTTTGATTTTTTTTTTTTTGCACCCTCAGATTCTAGATTTTCAAATGGTTGCATCTCTGCCAAATACTGTACACACTATACATTAACTTATTCAACTTTCAGATTATGTATAAATTTCAATTTAAAATAATTGACCCTTATGGCTGGTTTTGTAGACCAGGGTCACATTTGTTACGGTGACACAGCCACACATATAATTTTTTTCCACTCAATAATCTTGTAATAACAAGATGTTATGTTTTTTAAATGTCATTTTTTATCGTAATAACGAGATATGTCGTTTTAACAAAAAAGATGTCCTTAAAACAGCACAACATCTTGTTATTATGAGAAAAGATCTCATTAAAACGACTTAACATCTTGATAACATATTATGAGAACTGAGTGGAAAAAATGTGGCAGCATATGCGTCACTGTAGTTCATTCAGTTAATTCATGCAGGACTGTTGCAGGGTTGCCAGGTTTTCACAACAAAACCACCCAATTGCTACTCAAAAGTAGCCCATAAGTAGCCCAATGACGTTTCGAGGGAGGTTAAAATTAGCATTCCAGGGGCTATAATGACATTACTGGAGTTGCTTCAGTAATGTCATTATATGCTTCAGTAATGTCATTATAGGTGAAATAGGTAAAATACTGTTGCACCCGAAAGCTAGAGGTCGCTCTCGTGCGAAATTATTATTAATAATTATTAATATACTTTATTATCATGAAAATACCTGAGGAGGTTTTAGGAATATTGATAAAATGATGTCCATATGCATTTCCTATAACTAACGTTATGTGTGTTATTGTCTTCCTCTACTGCGCTTATTTTGAGTTTTCGCACGAGAGCGACCTCTAGCTTTCGGGTGCAACAGTATTTTACCTATTTCACCCACAAGCTGTTCATAAATCATGTACAATATAATGTCTGTTAATCGTGGCAGCCTTATTTGGGCCGGTCTGAAGTATAATAAGAAGAAAGCGATCAATAATACATACCTGAGATCCGGGGCTCGCGCTGATGACGTAACGAGAGGGACGCGCCTTCGTCCCTTGCACACACCCCAACCTCTTGACCCCTCCGCCACGTCAAATCAGGGACACAAAGCGAGGCGCATAGAAAAATTAAGCGCAAACGAAAGCTTGCGCCGCAGAGGCACGGATGACTGAAACGCGGATTTAAAGGAGCGGAGCAAAGGGAAATATGTGTTGCAAAGTCAATGCTGCTGAAGTTTTACTTTGCTAAACTTTATTTTTTCTCTCAGGGGTTAACTTTTCTTTTGCAATTATTTTTTTTATTTGCAAAAAAGCAATTTTTTTTTCTCAATACTCTATTTTTATTTGCAAAACATATTTTTTGTTTGCAAAACATTGTTTTATTTTGCAGATATATATGGCCCTATTTTGACTCCATAATAGTAGCCTAATTCCGCGGGAAAACCGCGAACTTGGCAACACTGGCTTCGAGTCTCCTTCTGACTCAAAATGTCGACTAAAGTGGGCGTGTTCATTCAGTAAAACCAACCAATGAAATGCACCTTCACAGTCCGCACTCGAATGCTATTGGTTATGTGATAATCAGTCTGTGAAGACTGTCTATGGGAGAGAGAGACTCGAATGAGTAAAAAAAAAATCCCTTTAAGGCAAGTCATTTCACTCGGCGGCCATCTTTGAATCGCCTCTTGGTCAGGCAAGTGCACCTCCTATCTATTTGAATGGGGAAACAACAAATTCTCCAAAACTGTTTACCAAGCTTACAATTAAATATTTGAAATCACCAATGAAATCTGACAACAATCTGCCTCATAAATATCGTTCCTTATGCCCCAATAGCGTTAAAAAAGCTTATTTTTCAGGTGAAATAAGCCAGTGCACATGTACTAAGCGCACATCTCAGAACGCTGTTTCTATAGCAACCGGGACTTCCAACGGCAGTTGCAGTGACACGCTGAAGGTGCGTTCACGCCATATCGGAATTCCCGTAATTACGAGATTCCAACTTGTAAAAAGCGTTCACGTCCTTGTAGAACTCGTAATTACAACTGGTGAACTGGGAGTCTTCTGAGAGCGACGACTTGTACCACATGACCGCTGTACCACCTGACCAAGGTAGGCTCTGTTTAGGCCTTGATGGCGTTGCCATAGAAAAGCATAATTCCGAGTCTGGGGACGTGAGCAGCTCCGAGTGGAACGTCACATGTTGTCATCTCGAAATTACGGTAATTACGACATGGCGTGAACGCAGCATGACTTTACTAGTAAACGATTAGCTCTTTCATTAAGTAGGCGGGGCTTCGCGGCCATAATGAGCGTTGCATCTTTCCCTATTCAAAACTATACGAGCGACAAGTCTTGGGTATAGTCTTTGTTACAAATCACTTGAAAGAACGACACGTTCAGTTAAACGATTCACTCATGGAGACTATAAACTTGAATTTGCATTCCCTGACATAAATATGTATATGTAACAGAGCAGCATAATAGCACGTATTGTTACAATTAGCCGCACACACGAATCACAGTGTAAATGCACGTCTTTAATTAGGATGACATAACATAATATATGAGATTTCCTCTGGAGCACTTTGTATGTCATGCTGCTGAATTTATTTTAGATTAGAGTTGACAAGTGTGACTTTAAAAAGCCAACAGGCATGAGCTCGTGCACAGTTGTTTTTCTGACTTACCACTAAGATATATATATTTTATAGCTACTTTGTCATGCATTTCTGGCAACTGCGATGTTCTTGGCAGAAAACCCTGAGCTTTGGTTTGGCTGCGTGGAAAGGACCAGCCCCTCTGGCGTCATCCTGCCATTCCACACAGTCTTCACTTTCCATGTTGTGCCATGGAAAACTGTGCTGCAAGGAATCACGCTGATCAGTAAGTAAGTTTTCTTAAAGATTTTTGACGCATAGAAAGCGTAACCAACTAATTAAGAGTGTTTTCTCATTGTTTTGTGTGTATGCTCAAAACAGTATTGCATATTTTGCATTGAATGTAACGGATTTGTTACGTTGTATTTAAACCTCTAGTATTCAGAGAACTTTGTGGAGCGGCATTTTATTATGCATTTTCATGTTTTTGTCATTACCAAAGGCTATAGGCTGACCTCAAGGAATGCAGTCCAACAAACTCTCAGATGATGTGGAGGGAAATCCTGACAGGGTGGATCCCTTCTACCAGCAAGGCAAGTAATGTAGTATAACTGTAGCTTATTATAGCAGATAGAGTGGCTATGGGTGTTGGCTGCTCATGCACTGCTTAAAAGCTTCAAGTCCAGGTGGGAGGTATTTTTGAAATGAAAAACACATGTCATCAGTGTCACGAGGCCATCAGGCATTTATTTATTGCATAATATTTTGCTCTAAATGCAAAATTGACTAGTAAAACATAGTGGTATCTTCTATTTAATGTAGGCTTTACAAAAGCTCATCTCAAATATATAGTGTTTGATTTGGTATGTCTGAGTAAAAGTCTGTTCTAAACTGTCGACTTTTGTTTATTTACTGTAATTTTCAGGCAAAGTGGCTTGTGTCATGTTCACGGTTCTCCTTCTGTTTTCATTCTTGGTAATAGGAATCGTAACAGGTCTTAACTGTGAGTCAGATTTATAATGTCTCTCAGAACAATTTTTATGGGTTGATGGTTGTGTAACTGGTTTGTTTTTAATTTGTTTTAATTCGTCCTCTAGTCAAGAAGCATTCACAAGAGGATCAGACCAGAGGTCTTCTTTCAGATGATATTACACCTATCCCATTTCAGTACAAAGGTGAAAGAGGTAAGAAAAGTTACAAAAAATTAATACAATTGGCATATTATAATTATAAATGCCCCCCCCCCCCCCCCCCCCCACTTGTAAGCAAGTTTTGTCTATAATGGTGTTTTTTTTTTTTTTTTTTTAAATACAGGGCTCTGCTCGGATGGTTGGGTTTCAAATAAGAACAGCTGTTATTTAATAACGAGTGTCTATGGGACTTGGGAATTATCAGAGTATTCATGCAACGGCCATGGGGCGTACTTGATGGTTGTAAACAACGAGGAGGAGCTGGTAAGAACATGGACATCTATGAGCTTATATTTTATTTTCATTTACTGTTAAGTAAGATTTCTTTTTAAAGAAATTAATACTTTTATTGTTCAAAAGTGACTATAAAGACATGTTACAAAAGGATTTCTATTTCAAATAAATACTGTTCTTTTTAAGAATTAAAGAATGCTAAAAAAATGTAACACAGTTTCCTCAAAATTATTAAGCACTATTAAACTGTTTTCAACATTGATAAAGACAAAAATGCAAAACAGGATTTTAGAATGATTTCTGAAGAAGTGACACTAAAAACTGGATTAATGATACTGAAAATCCAGGATTCCCATCACAGGAATACATTATTATTTTTTAAATAAATTCAAATAGAAAACATTTATCTTAAATTGTAATAATATTTCACAATATTACTGTTTTTATTGTATTTTACATACTCATTTGGTGGGTGTAAGAGATACAAAATGAATTAGAAATTAATAAAGCATATAAATTAAATTTAATTCCTGTCCCTTTATTTCAGGAGTTCATTTCAAGAGTTGTTCAGAAGAAGACTGACTACTGGATAGGTCTCAGAAGGGACGAAATGGGCCAGTGGTCCTGGGTTAATGGAGATAATTACCATTCAACTCCACAGTAAGAAGTCATTTTCATACATTATAAGCATGCGTTTTAGATTGTCTGTAATTGTTTTTAAAAGTTATTAAGAAACAGAAGTGATACTGTATAACATACCAACCAGATCAGTACTTCTTCTGTGTTCTTCTTTAAGTTTCTGGGATGAAAATCAACCTGGTCATTGGGACATGGAGTCCTGCGTCCACTTAAAAGGATCTGACACAGCGCGTCGAAAGCTGATGCATGATGCTGACTGTCACAGTGAACGGTATCACATTTGTGAACGCAAACTAGAGAAAGGCATGTGGTAGGAAACTATGCCATCATGTCAACTGCATTAGACTGTTCTCCTAAAACCCTGCCCTGGAAACACTCCTTCTGACATTTGCAAATGTCCTCTATTTGTTTGTAAATTGTACTTGCTTGACTGATGCACATTCAATATACTTTTGCCATTTATTAGCCACTTTTTAAAGTGTTTCAGTGTACAGTCCTGTTATATGAACACAGTAAACTTTTCGCTAAAATTAATAATTTGCTCTACTAATTTTTTACCTAATTCAATTTGAACAGATATCATAGTTATTATTATGATTATTGCTACTACTAATGCTTTATATACTGTCTTTTAAATAAGTGTGTAAAAGGCTTCCCAGAATATTATTGAACATAAGTTTCCTACGTGAAAAAATAAAATTACTTTTTTTTTTTTTTTTTTTAAATGTAATCTTTAACATGTCATGCAAAGACACAGCGTTAAGGTCCATATGCAGAAATGTAATAAACGATCATAATTGATAATGCAATTAATATGATTCTGACCTCTTGTGGTGAGCAAGTGTAGATGTGACGATGGAGACTTGAATTTATTTAATGAATCAAAGGTAGTTTACTTTAATATACATTCACTTTAATTCAAAAGTTGATTTATACATCTAATATATGAATAAATGTCTTTACCGTTGCTTTTGATCAATTTAGAGCATCCTTGCTGAATATAGGTATTAATTTCTTTACATTTCTTTTGAATGGTAGTGTATGCGTCCAGCTGTATTCAAATGACGTATCTTTATCCAAACACTTAGCACAACATTTAGGTCAGAGAAGTGCATTCTTGACTGAATTTTTTTGTCATATATCACACACACACACACGAGTGTCTCAAAAAGTCCAATAGGATGTTAGGACTGTTGATACTGCTCTTGGAAATGGTTAGGAGCCGTTGCGTAAGGACAGAATGACAGAGAACAGCCATCAGGACACTGACTGCAACCGAGAAGGGAGAGCTAACAGAAACAGTCACTTTAAACAGTAAGATTCACTGCACTTTTTTTTTTTTTTTTTTTTTTTTTTTTTTTCCAATTACATGAGAGCATTTTAATGAATGGTCCTTTATAGTAAAGTCCTGCTTTGATTTGGTAATGCGAATATTTTACAGTTTTTAATGGTCTTGTAAGTATGTGCTTGGTGTCTTTTTTAATATGGTTTTGTGTATTTAATGTATGTCAGTTAATAAATCTCTGATATACAGAAGTCCTGTCATTCTGCTGTCTTTTTAAACTAGCAGTATGTCAACAATTTCATTTGCTCTTCTCCATGTTTGTAAAGGATGAAGTTCAGATATATTTTTGTCAATCTAGAGGTTAATATTCAACTGTTCGCCACATGACCCTGAAACCTTGCGTTTAGTACATTCAGTCTCTTTATTTACACCTCAATATTTGGATGTTAGCACAAAATCCATTATAAAAAAAAATCTAATTTGATGTAAATACATCCCGCTTTATTTCTCAGACATGGAATCTGTATCATATGACCGGTTTACCACACCTGAGGCAGAAATAAATCACACTGGGCAAAAATTTTTTTTTGAATCAGGTGAGATTTTTTTTTTTCCTCATTTAATGAAAGGAATGTTTGCATATTATGTGTTTTGAAGAAAAATTTAACTATAAGAATAAATCTAAGAAAGACTAACATTTCTAGTAACCAGATTAGGCAGTGAAATACGATAGTAAATCCTTGTTTGTTAAATTGATTTTCACACTCCATAATTCAAAATGCAGTTTCTGTCTAGGTTTGTTCCATATTCGTACGTTTCAACTTTTTTTTTTCTTTCCTACAGGTAGACAGAACAGAAAGATGTACATACTATATGGCATTCTCGTACTCTATGTGTTTATACTGACGCTGGCTGTAGGAATTAAAAGTATGTTGTTAAGCATTTTTCTTCCAAACACTAATTTGTTAATGTCGAATTTCGAAAAACTGGTTGATTGTGCTTCTTAAAAGTCTCTCAGGTCAGCCAAGATGTTTCTGATGTTAGACTTTCTCTGGAGACCCTCAAGGCACCAAAAACTGTGTCATTTGGTAAGTAAAGACCACTTTTTCTGTCTTTGTAAGTTTAAATTTTACATAGGTGTATCTATATATGAACTATACTGTATTAATACAGTAATATTAATTTTGCTATCTGGTCTCATGGCAAAAACGTACCTGGGGGCACTTTTTTTGCGAGACTCGAAATACGTACCAATAAGTACATATCACTGCAGTTTCCAAAAGAAATGAACACCAGAGGCAGTAAAACCTCGGCACCTTTTATTCCTTTTCACACAAAGTATGATTACAGAGTTTCAGTTAATAAAGTGTAATTTTCGAACAGTTCCTTTAAGAATATTGTGTTATGACTTCAAAACAATTGTAATATGCTGGGGGATTTGAAAACTGATGTTTCTGAATGTTAGCATCACACATCCAGCTTCATATCTATGGGTTTTCAAAACCGGTCGGTTGTTCGCTGCACACACGGAAGATTCAAATGGCACGTTTGCGTCAACAAATGCGTTTTTGTATTAGTTTTGCATTTGTCAACATTTGGGTTGGTTTAGGGCATATTTCCAACACGACAGAGCATTACCTTTAAGCGACAGTCACCGGATATTTGAACTCTTAACCGCCGCAATACGTACCTGAAGCAACGTACCAAAAACATGTCAATACGTACCTATATCAGCGTAATAAAAACGTATTGAACCTGTGTTTTAGCTCCACTCAGTGGACATTTTTCTTTGAAACTGCCGCGAAACGTGCACTAAGGTACGTGAAAACGGTGCTGCAGAAAAGTACCCAGAGGTACGTATTTTTATGAGACTGGGTAATTTGTTGTAATTTTTTACAATTATTTATTTATCTTTTTCTCTCAGAAAATGCTCATTTCTCTGAACGTGTGATGCCAGTGCAAGGTGAGGCTCCTCATGTTTTGCACTGAGGTACAAAAGTCTGACACCACTAGTGATAATGCTTCTAAGCTTTCCATTTATATAATTTAATACTAATGAAACATCATGACAAAATATATCATCGGCATAACAATTTAAGTAAACAGCTGAATATGGTTTCTCAGCACTTGAACTACGAGAACTCCACAAGTTTGTGTTAAAACTTGATGATAATGTTCTCCAGATGTTCTGAAATCCAAAGAACATCGTAGGCTTGATCAAAGTGTCACATGATCCGTGTCACAAAAGTACTTGATTAGTGATTTAGAAATAGTGCATAATAATGTGTTTTTTTGTTTAACATTTTTTTTAAATCATACAACTTTATGTTTATTTCCAAGTTTAAATTAGATTATGAATCCCAGATTTCTGATGTGGACTTAGACTTTTGGACCCTACTGTATTCCCTGATCTTTACTCTTTAGCAAAATATTTATATTGGACTTGAAAACCTGCCTGATTTAAAATGTGTTTTGATTGCATGTGTGTTTAACTGTGTTCTTCCAGGTCCCTGTCAGGAAGGCTGGGTGTTTTATAAACAGTCATGCTACTTTCAGTCTTCTACAAAGAAGAACTGGCAAGTTGCTGAGAAGAGCTGTGTGGACAAAAAATCACATTTAGTGGTTGTCAATGACTTGGCTGAGCTTGTAAGACAAGAAACACACAGCATCACAGTAATTCGGAAGACTCTTATGTGAGGTTAAATGTGAGTTTGGTGTCTTTTTGAACTAGGACTTCCTGTCTTCCATCGTGAAGATGACTGACAGCTACTGGATCGGGCTTGTTGAGAAAGGACAAGAGGGACAATGGACCTGGGTAGACGGAACAGACTTTAACTCTACTGAACAGTAAGAACTGATATAGAAATGAGAGAAGGTCAATTAGGAAAAACTCCCAAGTAACTGCTGATGTCTGTTTCAGCCACTGGGACGCAGGTCAACCCGATGACTGGAACGTCCGTGTGAATGGTGAGGACTGTGGGCAGCTTCACGCTCGGTTAACACTGGGCAGACGGAGGCTGTGGAATGATGCGGACTGTACGCTTTCTTACCCTTACATCTGTGAGGGCAAACCCAAGAGCCGCTGACAAACATCTACTAACTTCAAACACTGCAAAAATCACTTCCTTAAACAGGAATTTTGTCTCTTTTTTCCAGTAAAAAAAAACTTCCTTAAAACAAGATTTATTTATGTGAGAACAAAATCGAAGATTTTATCACAGGATATTCCTTGAATTTGAAGTTGAATAGATTTTTTTTTTCTAAATTTAAGCACAAAGCAGAACATTTAAGTTAGATTTATGCATAAGAATTTATTAGTGGGGTAAGACAAAAATAACATTACTTCAAGATAAAGTCTCTCTCAGTATTAATATGTAAGGAAATTTAGCTTCTCAGGAGAATTTAAGGATGTTTAGATGTTTTTATTAGAATTTTTTTACAGTGTGTACTACATAAAAAAATTGTTTCAAAACTGAATGTGACTGACTAGTTTCCAGACAGGATTACGGCAATTTTTTTTTTTAAATACTTGTTTTAAACACTTAAAGTATGCCTGTTTCATTTATAAAAGGTTATATTACAATTCTGTGTCAATAATTGCATATAAATGTACTACAAAAATAATCTACTGAATCATTTTTTTTTTTTTAACAAGGTACATTTAATTGAAAACTGCAAATAGACTGCATTATTTTATAAAGAATATACAAGTTTAAACAATTGGCTAATTGTTTTTATTTGTTTTAAGCACAAACTGCCAATTGGAAGAATATACATTTAAAACTTTATTCTTTTAAACTTAATTCTTATAAAATATATCCTCTGAAATCCAAGTCCAAATATCTAATACTTCATTTCCAACTTAGACATCTTTACTGGAAAAAAGACTAAAACATATTTTAAAAAATTGTAAGAATTTTAATCACATGAATTTGCATCTACCATTAAAGAATATGTCTGCTCTGTATTAAGTATCAATTGGCATAAACAAAAATAAACTGTTACAAGATATACAATTGCTGTCTTTAATGAGACTTTAGGGACAATCCTAATCCTTTATTAAGTTTTAGTTCATTAGCAGTTTTCACTAGGATAGTGCTCGTACTCTGGGTTGTAACCCGCTTGTGCAAAGCATTCGGCTGCTTTTCTGTCACATTCACAGATGAACATCGCACAGGGTTGATTTGAGTCAGCTGCAAGAAACAAAAAGTCACCAGATAGGTTTTACAGATAGACTTCTTTACTACAGTCTGTCCTACTGAGCGTTGCATCTTACCATGGCAGGTGACTGTCATTGCCTGAGTGTCACATGAGAATGAGTAGACTTCAGTGTAGGGGTTGTCTGCGATACCAAAGCATTCGTCCTGTTGCCATGAGTCAGAATAACATTGATCATGCACCTGACAGCACCTAGAGGGATAGAGAATGCAGTGGACATGTTTGCAAAGTTTGTCGCCTTCACTTTTTGATCAATAATTATGATATTTTAGGATATTTGTGTTGATTGGCTGCTGTGGAAAAGAAAAATGTAGCCAATTTCTTAATGGAGAAATACATCATTCATATTCACAAGCTGCTTAATTAATATTCACACTATAAAGTGTTTTCATGACGCGTCATCAATCGGCCATATTGGCAGCACTGAACATAAACAATGCCACTGAACCAAACGGAATTCAAATTTAGCTGATTATTGCTGCTGAAAATGGTCAATTATTGTCATGTTTTGGGCTGTATTAATCAGTCAGAGCACATTCAGACTGACAAACGTAATAACAAATCAAGGAGAAGAGTGCAAAAGACTGTCTGAGGAAAGTCGGTGTTTGTGGTTGGCCAAACTTTTTTCTGTGGTTTAGACAGCATCAATTAGCAGAACAACCTATTCAGTAGTACATTAACCGTGCAATCAATGGTGAGGTTTACATCCGAGTATCTCCAATATGGCCGTGCATCCAAGTAACTGACCAAACCTTGAGGTATTAAATTAGCTTGATTTTAACACATTTTCATCATTAAACAATCATAACGTATCAGAAATAGACTTATCAGAGGATATAACTTGAATTTGAAGATGAATTAAAGAAGCACATTTTTTTCTTAATTTGAGCATAAACCTTATAATACTTTAGTTGGAATTCTACTTAAAAAATCTGGGTAGTTCACCCAAAAATGAAAATTCTGCCATTAATTACTCACCCTCATATCCTTCCAAACCTGTAAAACCTTCGTTCATCGTTGGAATTTTGATGAAATCCGAGAGCTTTCTGACCCTGCATAGACAGCAATGGTACTGCCACGTTCAAGGCCCAGAAAGGTAGTAGGACATTAATGATACATTCCATGTGACATCAGTGGTTCAGCCTAAATTTTATGAAGCTACTTTTTGTGCGCAAAGAAAACAAACGTAACGACTTTATTCAACAGTTTCTTCTCTTCCGTGTCAGTGTTTGAGGCGTGTTCACTAGTACCATGACGCATGAGTGTACATTCATCCGTTTGCAAGAATGCTCGTCGAAGACTGAAAATGTCTTCATTTGTGTTACGAAGATAAACAAAGATCTTACAGGTTTAGAACGACATGAGGATGAGTAATTAATGGCAGAATTTTCATTTTTGGGGGAACTATACAAAAAGATGTTTGTGTTGCCTGGCTGCCATGAAGAAGAGAAAAATGTTGCCTCTTTACTGGCAAACATTACATTGCCTAATTAATATTCCTGAGCCAAGCTGATTAGGTTTACCGTTGTGCTGAACTTTTCTGAAAAATCTCCTTTAGAAGGTAAGGTTTAAAACGCTTTAACTGTAGTATTTTTTTTTTTTTTTTTTCGCAATGCATGCTGCTACTGCCTACAGAAATAAATTAATTTGTGCAACATAAAGCTTTAAACATTTATAAACTTCAAAATAAACTTCTTAACCGGAGCAAGCTGAAGTGTGACTGACAAAACTGATTCAAAAGACTAATTCAGTGTCCATGTAACCTGATGAATCTGACCTATCTAGTGCATCCACGGGGGTGCCCGAGCCTGACAGTCCACAGTAGCATCCGTAGTCTGCGTAATCCAGTAAAGGGTTGCTGTCAGGGATGGTACACATGATCATATCCCTGAACTGCCACAGCGCACGGTAGTCTGGACTCGCCAGCACTGTTGAACAGTGATAGTTTATCAGTGATTATCACTGATTAGCAATCATGATGCAGTAAAAGGGCCATTCCATGAATGGGTGCCATTTGCTTCCAAAACTCTTCCAAAAAAAATTCATTTTCTAGCTTTTTTTTTTTTTCAGATGGAATCTAATACACATATTTAACTATTCAAAATCTGTATTGGTCCATCTCCGGTAATTTTATTGAATTTTTTACAAAATCGTAAAGTGGAAGATAGATGGATTTTCTCAGTCCTGTTACCAAAATTCTTATGTCTTTTAAAAAGCATGTTTAAAAATATGTCAACAAATTCCTATATTTTCCCCTCAGGCAGGTGTTTATTTTAAAGAAATTGTTGGTTTCATGGTTAAAAAATATTTTTTATCATAAAGAAATATGATGAACTATTTATCTACACAAGGTGTATTTTTTTAAAGTACACAAACCCATTTTTTTATTTTAAAGGTGACTTAAACCTCAAGTTTAGCATTTTTTTTTTTTGTGATGCAATTTATTAAACAATGGGACAAATGATGGACCAAACTTAATTTAAAAAATTGTGGTTTAACCTTTTAACTGGTGGTTGAACTCCTTTTTAAGAAAAAAAGGAATAGTAACAAGAATGAAACTGGGTAACAGGAATGAATATCCATTATAATACTATATAGGTTTGATTGCACATGCGAGGTATTACTGCTTGCACTGATATAGTGAAGAGTGTTAAAGGAACACTCCACTTTTTTTGAAAATAGGTTCATTTTCCAACTCCCCTAGAGTTATATAGATGTGCTTTACCGTTTTTGAATCCATTTAGCCGATCGCCGGGTCTGGCGGTAGCACTTTTAGCATAGCTTAGCATATATCATTGAATCCGATTAGACCATTAGCATCTCACTATAAAATGACTAAAGAGTTTCGATATTTTTCCTATTTAAAACTTGATTCTTCTGTATTTGCATCGTGTATTAAGACTGGCGGAAAATGAAAAGTGGCGATTTTATAGGCCGATATGGCTAGG
The DNA here is from genome assembly GCA_036247105.1 of Cirrhinus mrigala. Classification (NCBI taxonomy): domain Eukaryota; kingdom Metazoa; phylum Chordata; class Actinopteri; order Cypriniformes; family Cyprinidae; genus Cirrhinus; species Cirrhinus mrigala. The sequence goes on from CM070014.1 coordinate 20,642,869, forward strand.
AACTATACTCTCATTCCGGCGTAATAATCAAGGAACTTTGCTGCCGTACCATGGGTGCAGCAGGCGCAATGATATTATCTAAGAAATAATTTAGGTAACAAGACAGTATATTTACAATAACGCTCCCTGCCACCATTACAATATCATCAAATATACAGAAAAGAAAATAAGACCACATGCTTTTGGTCATTTTATTGCTTTCAGAATATACAGATGTTGCAATATTATGTTAAAAAAGGGTCTTGTGGAATTTTCCCAGTTTTTGAGAGGGGGGAATGCGTTGAGGGAAACAGGACTGAGTGAAACCCTGGGGAAACGACTAAAATGTGTATTTTTATCTAAACTATTATAATTTTTTTTTTAAATAAATATATTTAAATCACAAAAATGCAAAATAAAAATGATTTCTGAAGGATTTTAAACATTATATTTCATATTAAAATGTAGCGTTAGACACTGGGGACTTGCATAAATGCTATATTTTCAGTGTTTTAGGTCATTTTTTTTTCATTTTTTTAAAATTAAATATTTTAAATTTGCAGTCAGATTAATGTGCAGGGCACTTTGCTTAATAATAAAATGTATTTTATAGTTAATTTTTATGCATATTTGTACATGTTATGTCCTGGGGACATAAATGGCACCTATTCGGTGGAATGGCCCAAAAACAAAATGTTATGTAAACAACAGACTGGATTTCTTAATTATCATCTTTATTTATTTATTTACATTAACAACAACAATAAATACATTCTGTTTCGTAAATTATTTTCAATATCTCTATATGTTAAATACTTGCTTCGCACACATTAAGAAATATAATAAATAAAATTAAAAAAAGGATCTGAATGGTAGAAGAGATCGTAAGTGTACTCACAGGCTGGCAGACTCACACTCAGGATCACGAGAGATAGGAAGGTGTTCATGGTGGAGACTAAACAGGTGTTAGCGACTAATTATTTATAGGTCTAAACTTATTTATATAACCTTGATGGGTGGGACACATTGATAACTTTGTGAATTACAAACATAGGATATGTTAATAAATGTGCACTAGTGCACACACACAAGCGGCCAAAAGTACAGTTGCTGAGATTGTTAGTTTTGTGCAAGCTAAGTGCATTTATGTACACTTGTGTACGTGTGTGTGTGTGTTTGATCTTTGGGAACGTCAGCATGTGTTTGCAATTTGCACAGCTGGTATAAGAATTCAGTCTATTTGAGGCATTATTGAGCAAAACATGCACTGCAACCTTGTCACACTGGCAGAATAGCATTTCACACTCATCATTACTATCTGAAAGAACGGTGTATAATGGAGTGTGTTTAATTGTATTGAATATTCACTTGTAGTGTACTTCAGCTCTTACTTGCACATAATATACTAATGAAATGAAAGGCGTACTTAAGCGTGAGAGTACTCTTTCATGACTGTTTAATAAAACACTTGATGAATAAAAAAAGATGTACTTACATCCTGGCTCAAAAAACATATTATATGGCTCTTTCTTCACGAACGAAGATTTTATTTTAGGGGGGAAGTCCACGTTTTTTGCAGGCACGCTCATGGCTATGGAGGCCAATCCGAGACAAGCAGGCTCGGCCACAGTGGGTGCAGGAGAATGTCTGGTTTTGAGTTGCGGCGTCACTGTTCTTTTTCCTGAGCCGCTTGTCCTTAAGGCTGGTTCTGCGGGATTCCTCGAAGAAGGTGGCAGCCCTTTGAATGGTGGAGCTCCAGGTGGCACGGTCATTAAAGATGTAAAGATTGTTGTTTTCCAATGTGACTACATAATGTGGACGCAGAGCTAGTGCAAGACAAGCATTTGTGGTTAAAAAGTATATAAATTTGTAAAAAATTTTTTTTTTAAGTAAATGACCGATTGTTTTACTAGATAAGACCCTTATATACCTCGGCTGGGATTGTGTAGAGCCTTTTGAAGCTGCATCAAAACTGCAGTTTGAACCTTCAACCTGTTGGCTGATATTGCATTTCACTATATGGAGAAAAATCCTGGAATGTTTTTCTCAAAAACCTTAAATTCTTTTCGATTGACAAAAGAAAGACATGGACATCTTGGATGATATAGAGGTGAGAAAATTATCAGGAAATTTTTATTCTGGAAGTGAACTAATCCTTGTTCAGTGTTCAGTTGTCTGGTATTTGGATGTGCAATGCATATTGTTTAATAGCTTAGCTTGCTGTTTGAATTACCTTCTGTTGTTGTTTTTTTTTTGTTTGTTTGTTTTTTTGGTTGGTTTTTTTAAAAACTGGGTTCTTTTATTTACTTTTGGAACCTCTTTCTTTGGAAGTAAACGTTACAGAATACAAGACTCACAAAAACTACAAAAACTATTTTGTGGAGGAGCAACTCCTGGCATTATACCAATGGGGAAGGCCACTAGAGGATTTTTAGACGAATTCTTGGAACTGTACCATCAAGTTTGTTGGGATGGTTTGTACACTATGAAGAGGCACTTTTGGAGCATGCTTGATCAAAAACTGCTTCAAATAATGCTGGTGGGGAATGACAACTTCTCATTATGTGAATACATTAAAGGATTAGTTCACTTCCAGAACAAAAATTTACAGATAATTCACTCACCCCTTTGCCATCCGAGATGTTCATGTCTTTCTTTCTTCAGTCGTAAAGAAATTACATTTCCTAAAAAATGTTTTTTTGAGGAAATATTTCAGGAATTATCTCCATATAGTGGACTTAAATGATGTCCCCAAGTTTGAACGTCCAAAATGCAGTTTAAATGCAGCTTCAAAGGGCTCCAAACGATCCCAGCCGAGGAAGAAGGGTCTTATCTAGCGAAATGATCTGTCATTTTCTAAACAAACTGACAATTTATATACTTTTTCAACTCAAATGCTTGTCTTGTCTCATCTCTGCGATGCGCATGCATAGTCTGTGTAATCCTGATCAATATAGTTAGGGTATGTCGGAAAAACTCCCATCTCGTTTTCTTTTTCAACTTCAAAATCGTCCTACATCGCTGTTTGATCTTCTGTGCATGTTCACTTTGTGAACACTGGGTCGGTACTTCTGCAGTGATGTAGGATGATTTTAAATTTGGGGAAGAAAACGAGATGGGAGTTTTTCGACCTACCCTAACTGTCTTGAACTGGAAAAAGAGTTTACTCAGACCTAGACAAGACAAGCATTAGAGGTTAAAAAGTATATAAGTTGTCAATTTGTTTAGAAAATGACAGATCGTTGTGCTAGATAAGACCCTTCTTCCTCAGCTGGGATGGTTCAGAGCCATTTGAAGCTGCATTTAAATTGTATTATGGAAGTTCAAACTTGGGGGCACCATTGAAGTCCACTAGATGGAAAGAAATCATGAAATTTTGAAGGTTTTCCTCAAGAAACATAATTTCTTATCAGCTGAAGAAAGAAACACATGAACATCTTGGATGACAAGGTGGGGGGAGTAAATTATCTGTAAATTTTTGTTCTGGAAGTGAACATCTCCTTTAAGTACACTTTATGTCTGGTGGGTTCTCCACTAATTGTGGGTAATTGTTCTGAACCAGGTATACTTGTCCCAACCCTGCCTGCCCAAGTTCCTCCAGTGGTCCACATGGAGCAGATCTCAGAGCCCAGCCCACTACCACCCTGCAACACATAGTACAAGCCAGAGCCCACCGCAGATGGGGAGCTTACACCCACCACGGACACTGAGCCAGAGCCAACACCCATTGAGGACCTTGAGCATGCAGCTACATCCGGCCTGACCAGATGTGTGAGCCGGCAGTATCCGCAGCAGTGGGATTCTTGGTGGAGCTGGACAATGCAGAATGGCTCATAGACTGGAAAACGGAAATATTGCTTCCCACCCTGTCCACCCACGAGCCCTCTCTGCCATGGGTCCCCATCTTGTTCTCATCTTCTGTGTGTTTATACATCCTTATAAAAGTCAGCATTTTTCTTTAACCCCCAAATTTGTTGATGTCAATTTTAGCAAAACCTGTTGGATCCCAGTGCATGGGATTTTTTACCATAGAGTTTAACTTTTTATAATGATTCTTCAAAGTCTCTCAGGTCAGCCAAGATGTTGCTGATGTTAGACTTTCTCTGGAGACCCTCAAGGCCCCCAAAACACTGCAATTTGGTAAGTACACTCCACTTTTTATGTCTGTGTAAAATTTTAATTTTACATAGGCGTATCCATATGTAAACTATACTAACAATACCTGTAATATTAAGTTGATGTAATTTTTCTAAATGTTTTTTTTTTTCTCCCAGAATTTCTCTGATCGTGTGATGCAAGGTAAGGCTCCTTATGTTTTGCAGTGAGGTAAAAAAGTCTGACACCACTAGTGAGAATGCTTCTAAGCTTTCCATTTATATAATTTAATAATGATAAAATATCATTACAAAATATATCATCAGCATAAACAGCTGAATTTGGTTTCTCAGCACTTCAACCTCATGAACTCCACAATTTGTGTTAAAACTTGATGATAATGTTCTCCAGAATCATTTTGAACATACTGAGCTTGATCAAAGAGTCACATGATCAGTGTCACAAATGTATTTATTTTATTAGTGGCCTTTAAATAGTGCAGAAACTAATTCCTAATTAATGATTTTTAATCAAGTCTTAAAACTTTGTTTATTTCCAGGTATAAATTAGATTATGAATCCCATATTTCCAATGTGGACTCAGACTTTTGGACCCCACTGTATTCCCTGATCTTTACTCCTTAGCAAAATATTTATATTGGACTTGGAAACCTGCCTGATTTAAGATGTGTTTTGATTACATTTGAAAAAAGACTGAAATATTAAAAAAAAAAAATGTAAGTATTTTAATAGCATGAATTTGCCTATACCAATAAAGAATCGGTCTGCTATGAATTAATATAAATTTGCATAAACAAAAATAAACTGTTACATCATATACTGTTGCTATCTTCAATGAGACTTTAGGGACAGTCTCAAACCTTTATTGAGCTTCAGTTCATTGGCAGTTTTCACTAGGATAGTGCTCGTGTTCTGGGTTGTAACCCGCTTGTGCAAAGCATTCGGCTGCTTTTCGGTCACATTCACAGATGAACATCTCACAGGGGCGATTCGCGTCAGCTGCAAGAAACAAAAAATCAACAGTCCAGCTATGTGCTACAAACCAGATGCAGCTTAGGTATTACTAATAATTACTAACAGAGCTTGCAGATAGACTTCTGTCCTGAGTGTAGCATCTTACCATTGCAGGTGACTTTCATTGCCTGTTTATCACATGAGAATGAGTAGACTTCAGTGTAGGGGTTGTCTAAGATACCCCAGCAGTCTTCAAGTTGCCACGAGTCAGAATAACATTGATCATGCACCTGACAGCACCTATAGAGAATGCAGTGGACATGACTGGAAAGTTTGTCGCCTTCACTTTTTGATCAGTAATTATTATATTTTAGAATATTTGTTCTTGGCTGCTGTGGAAAACACAAAAATGTAGACATTTTCTTTATGGAGAAATGCATCAGTGATGCATCATTAATAGTCATGAGCCACTTAATTAATATTCACACTACTATTGTGCCAAAATCTCATTAAGAAGGTAATGTTTAAATTTGCTTGACTGTAACACAAGTCATTAAATGTTCATAACAAAAATAGATGGAAGATATATCTTGAATTTGAATTTAGGAAGCAAATAGTTTTTTTTTTTTCTTAATCTGAGCTCAATCCTAAAAACATTTTAGTTAGAATTATGCTTTAAACAATTTACCAATGAAGTAAGAAAAGACATTGGTGTTGCTTGGCTGCTCGGGTAGCCAAACTCTTTAATTAAGTAACTCAGTTAATACTGAAGGAGAAGTTCACTTCCAGAACAAAAATTTACAGAATTTACTCACCACCTTGTCATCCAAGATGTTCATGTCTTTCTTTCAGCAGTCGTCAAAAAAAATTTTTTTTTTTGAGGAAAATATTTCATGATTTCTCTCCATATAGTGGACTTCTATGGTGTCCGCGAGTTTGAACTTCCAAAATGCAGTTTAAATGCAGCTTCAAAGGGCTCTAAATGATCCAGGCTGAGGAAGAAGGGTCTTATCTAGCAAAAAGTTTGGTTATTTTCTAAAAAAGTTGACAATTTATATACTTTTTAACCTCAAATGCTCTTCTTGTCTAGCTCTGCGTATTCCAGTTCAAGACAGGGTATGTCGAAAAACTCCCATCTCATTTTCTCCTCCAACTTCAAAATCGTCTTACATTGCTACAGAAGAACCGACCCAGTATTTACAAAGTGAACGTGCAAAGAAGTTCAAACACCCTTTACAAAAAAAGGTAAAACAGCGATGTAGGACAATTTTGAAGTTGCAGGAAAAAATGAGATGGGAGTTTTTCGACATACCCTTAACTGTCTTGAACCGGAATACACAGAGTTCACGCAGAACTAGACAAGACGAGCATTTGAGGTTAAACGTATATAAATTGACGTTTTCTTTAGAAAATAGCCGATCGTTTCGCTAGATAAGACCCTTCTTCCTTGGCTGGGATTGTTTCGAGCCCTATGAAGCTGCATTTAAACTGCATTTTGGAAGTTCAAACTCACGGTCACCATAGAAGTCCACTATATGGAGAGAAATCATGAAATATTTTCCTCAAAAAACATAATGTCTTTACGACTGAAGAAAGAAACACATGAACATCTTGGATGACAAGGGGGTGAGTAAATTATCAGTTAATTTTTGTTTTGGAAGTGAACTTCTCCTTTAATGAGCCAAGCTGTTAAAGGGTTACTCCACCCCAAAATGTAAAAATTCTTGTTACCCCCATGTTGTTCCAAACCAGTTAAATGCTTTGTTCATCTTCGAACCACAATGTAAGATATAATGTATTAAAACCGGGAGGTTTGTGACTATCCCATTGACTGCCAAGTAAATAACATTGTCAAGGCCACGAAAAGTTTGAAAGACATCGTCAAAATAGTCCATCTGCCATCAGTGGTTCAACCATAATTTTACGAAGCTAAGAGAGTACTTTTTTTACACAAAGAAAACAAAACTAATGACTTTATTTAACAGTTTGCCTCCTCCGTGTCACTGTAGCGCCATTTTGTAGAGTATGGACGCAAACAGCGTATGCTGTTCTGTGTCAGCCACAACACACGGATACATTTTCTACATTTATTTACGTTTTGATTTGAACGGAAACAGCGTATCTGCGTGACGCAGCTGACACCAAACAGCGTATGCTGTTTGCGCCCAATATAGGGATACTCTCCAAAATGGCACTACGGTCACACGGAGGAGGCGAATTGTTAAATAAAGTTGTTAGTTTTGTTTTCTTTGTGTACAAAAAGTATTCTCTTAGCTTCATAAAAGGCCATTATGGTCTTGACAGTGTTATTTACTTGGCAGTCAGTGGGACAGTCACAAACCTCCTGGTTTTCATCCAAAGTATCTTAAATTGTGTTCAGAAAATGAACAAAGCTTTTATGGGTTTGGAACGACATGGGGGTAAGTGATTAATGACAAAATGTTAATTTTGGGGTGGAGTAACCCTTTGAGGTTAAGATTAATTCAGTGTGCCTGTAACCAGTTTAAATCTGACCTGTCCAGTTCATCCACCGGGGTCCCCGAGCCTCCCTTTCCACAGTAGCATCCGTAGTCTGCATAATCCAGTAAAGGCCAGCTGTCAGGGATGGTACAGAGGATCATATCCCTGAACTGCCACAGCGAGCGGTAGTCTGGAGTCGCCAGCACTGTTAAACAGTGATAGTTTATCAGTGCTTCAAACTGATTAGCAATCTAATGATGCAGTAATATCTAAATGTTATGTAAACAACAGACTGTATTTCTCCTTTCTTATCAACTGTTCTATACTTACCAAACTGTCAGAGTACAAAATGTAAATACAAAATCTAAATTTTGAATAGGCATCCATGTTTTTACAGATCACAATCCACCTTGGTAGTCATGGCACTTTTATTTTATTTTATTTTATTTTATTTTATTTTATTTTATTTTATTTTATTTTATTTTATTTTATTTTATTTTATTTTTATGTGACTTTGCACAGTTTAGGGACAAGATGGGTTTTTTTTAAATAAGTTCAATTTAATATGGGAATATTGTATTAAAGTTTAAGATACAGTGCAAAACAACAACAACACCATTAAGTTACAGACATACTCTCTGCAGTTCTCAAAGCTTTTAAATTTTTTATTCAAAAATCCTTTTAGCATGCAGAGTTTTCTGACTTGTTTTCAGGTCTTGTTTAAAGAAATACTACACCCAAAAATGAAAACACCCTTATGTTGTTACGAACCTATATGACTTACTTCTACAGAACACAGAAAGGAGCCCATTGCATTCAGAATGCCCAAAATTAGTGCTGTTAAGTGATTAATCACAACTAATCACATTCACAATAAAAGTTTTTGTTTACATAATATGTGTGTGTACTATGTGTATTTATTATGTATATGTAAACACACACACATGCACATATATATTTAGGAAAAAGTTTGTTTATATATTAAAAATATGTATATATAATATCAGTTATATGAATATAAGTAAATACATGTAAATATTTTCGAAATATATACTGTATGTGTGTGTATTTATATATACATAATAAATATAGACAGTATATTATGTAAACAAAAACTTTCAAATAATCGTTTGACAGCACTACTCAAAATATCTTCTTCTGTGTTGCACAGGAGACAAAGCTTTTTTGGAACATCATTGGGGATAAATGATGACAAAATTTTCTTTTTTTTTTTTGGATTGAGTATCCCTTTAATTTCTTTTGAGGCATCTTCATACAATATTTTATCTAATAAATGAACAACAAAACCAGAAGGTATTTATTAGCTTAATTATTGGACTAACAAATAAATGCTGTTTCACAAATTATATTCAGTATCTCTGTATGTTAAATATTTGGTTTGCATACATAATAAAATATAATAAATAATATAAGAAAATAAGAAGATGAATAGAAGAACCTATCTTAAGTGTACTCACAGGTGGGCAGACTCAAACTCAGGATCATGACAGACAGGAAGGTGTTCATGGTGAAGACTAGATGAACAGGCGTTAGTGGCTAATTACCCATAGGTCTACAACTTATAGGTCTATAACCTTGATGGGCGGGGCACACTGATAAGCTAACTGTGAATTACAGACATATGTTAATGCATGCGTGCACACACAAAAGCACTCACAGTTGCTGAGATTGTTACGTGTGCAAGTTGAGTGCATTTATGTACACTTGTCTAAATGTATGTGCTTGTCTGCGTGTTGATCTTTGGGAACGTCAGCATGTGTTTGCAGTTTGCACAGCTGGTAGAAGAATACAGTTTTCTCGAAAAGCATGAGAACTTCATAAGGCTTGGAAAAAGTTGCAAAATGCTTGAGTACATGCAAAACAGCTGTCGGCACACAAAGGGTTCTTTTTCTTAAATGACATCAGATAACACAGTTGTGCTCAGTGCATGCACATTTCACTTATTGCAAGGTATTTTGTTGTTGAAGAGGAGTGTGAGAGTGACTGTGAATGCAATGAGAGTGGTGAGGAAGCTGCTGATCTCTCTGGAAGCTGAGCTGCAAACACTGGAGGGCAGATGATTATTGGAGGCGTTGTAAGGGGATTGAGCAAAACACTCCGCTGCAGACTTGTCACACTGGCAGACTAACATATCGCACGCATCATTACTGTCTGAAAGAGAAAAAGAGAGGTTGTATAAAGGAGTGTGCACTTGTAGTGTACTTCAGCTCTTATTTGCAGATAATATGAAATAAAAGGGTACTCTTTTTTAAACATTAATTTACACCATTTACGGACAAGATGTAGTTTTCAAAAAAAGTTCAATTTAATATAGGAATATTATATTAAAAATTAAGTCATACTTAAGTGGTTCAAAAAGCATATAATTAGTCAACTAACTGAATTTAATGTAAGTTCAAATTTTAATACATGTTCAATTCATTTCAATTAACAATTAGGTGTCTGAAAATGGGAGCCGGTTACTATGGAAGGTCGTTTCTGCCACCAAATAAAACATTTAAAAAGGTAATTGGGACTTTTTATAATGGTATATGCAAATTCATGCAATTGAAATTTCAAGTAATTATTTTTTTTCTCGCGACTGCAAGTTTACATCTTTTGATTCTGACTTTTTTACTGTGAGTTATATACTTGCAATTGTGAGTTATAAAGCCAGAACTGCATGATAAACTCGTAATAGTTTATTAAAAAAAAAAAAACTCGGAATTTAAAGTTGCAGTTCTGAGAAATAAAATTAGAATTGCAAGATATCAACTCCAATTCAGACTTTTTTTACATAACTGCGAGTTTATATCGTGCAATTGTGATGTAACACGCAATTGCAAGTTAAGTCAGAGATGTGAGATGTAAAATCGCAATGCTGAGAAAATGTCAGTCTCTTTTCCCCCTCAGAGTTGTGAGTTTATATCTTAAACTTGCCATTCTGAGAAAAACTGCGGGTTTATTTCTTGCAATTCTGACTTTATAATTCACAGTTGTGAGTTTAAATCATGCAGTTCTGACTTAATTTCTCAAAATTGCGAGTCTCGAAATTCTGACTTTAGAATTTGCAACCGCAAATTTAAATCACACAATTCTGAGAAAAAAAAGGTCAGAACTGTGGGTTTATATCTCCAATTCTGACTTTGTAACTCACAACTGTGCGTTTATATCATGTAATTTTGAGAAAAAAGACAGAATTACAAGTTTATATCACACAATTCTATGAGATTATATCTCGCAATTCTGACTTTAGAACTCGTAATTGTGAGTTTATGTCACGCAATTCTAAGGAAAAAAAAAAGTCAGAACTGTGGGTTTATATCTCACAATTCTGACTTCATAACTCACAATAGTGAGTTTACATCATGCAATTTGTGAGAGAAAAAGACAGAATTACAAGTTTATATCACACAATTCTATGAGATTATATCTCGCAATTCTGACTTTAGAACTCGTAATTGTGAGTTTATGTCACGCAATTCTAAGGAAAAAAAAGTCAGAACTGTGGGTTTATATCTCACAATTCTGACTTCATAACTCACAATAGTGAGTTTACATCATGCAATTTTGAGAAAAAAGACAGAATTACAAGTTTATATCACACAATTCTATGAGATTATATCTCGCAATTCTGACTTTAGAACTCGTAACTGTGAGTTTATGTCATGCAATTCTGAGGAAAAAAAAGTCAGAACTGTGGGTTTATATCTCACAATTCTGACTTCATAACTCACAATAGTGAGTTTACATCATGCAATTTTGAGAAAAATGACAGAATTACAAGTTTATATCATGCAATTCTGTGAGCTTGTATCTCACAATTCTGAATTTAGAACTCGTAGTTGTCATGCAATTCTGAGGAAAAAAACTGTGGGAACTGTGGGTTTATATCTCACAATTCTGACATTATAACTCACAATTGTGAGTTTACGTCATGCAATTCTGAGAAAAAAGACAGAATGCCAAATTTATATCTTGTGAATTCTGATTTCATTTAACTCACATATATAACTCACAATTGCGAGTTTATATCACACAAATCTGAGAAAAAAGTCACAGTTTATGTCTTGCAAATTCTGATTTCATTTCTCACAACTGCAAATTTATATCACAAAATTCTGAGGAAAAAAAAGTCAGAACTGTGGGCCAGTAGTAGTACTCTCCACATTTTTTAGTCATTGAGTCATTGATTCATTCACTTAACTGATTCGTTCAGCAACATTGATTGATTCAGAAAAGATGGGGTTCATTTTCACTCACCCAGACATGTGATTGTTTTGGTATTCTTATCGCATTTGTAGTCATATGAGTTTGTGTAAGGATTGTCAAACAGTAATGAGCAGGACTCCAGGACTTTGCCATAGCAGGCATCATGGGTAAAACAACACCTACCAAGTCATTAGAGAAAGAATATTAAAACAAAATGATTCAGAATGAACACTGTGTTATAAACACTAACACATTCTGACTGAAAATAACAAAACACACTAACTGGTCGAGCTGGTCAACAGGCGTCCCTGTACCACCTAAACCACAGAAGCAGCCATAGTCTGCAAAATCCAGCAGAGGTGAACTGTCCGGTAATGCGCACTGAATCATTTCCCTGAACTGCAGCAAGCTTTTTATGCTGTACAGATGTGCTAGAGAAAAGATATTAATGTTTAAGTCAAGTGCTAAAAGCAGTTGAATCAATTTTAGCAATAATACAAATCTACTGGCAGGAACAAGCTGCTAGCATTATTTACACTACCATTAAAAAGTTTGGGGTCTGCTTAAAAGTTTAAAAGTTTAATACTTTTAATGATACACTACACTGACTGAAGGTGACATTAAAAAAAGGACAAAACTAAACATTTCTATTTCAAGTAAATGGTGTTGAAGTAAACTTCCTATTCATCAAGGAATACTGAAAAAAATGTATCAGTTTCCATAAAAATATTAAGCAGGACAAACACTGATAATAATAACAGTAAATGTTCATTTGAATGATTTATGACGGATCATGTGACTGGAGTAGTGATGCTGAAAATTCAGCTTTGTCATCACAGAAATAAATTACATTGTAAAAAATATGAAAATAGAAACCAGTTGTTTAAAACTGTAATAATATTCCAGAAAAATACTATTTTTACTGTATTTTTAATCAAATAAATGCAGCCTTGTTGAGCATAAAAGACTTCTTTAAAAAAAACAAAACATTTTTTACTGACCCTAAACTTTTGAATGATGGTGTATATATAGTATCTGGGCTCTCTGAAATTAAACACGATGTTTGAATCATGTTATCATGTGTAAATTTAAATGAAAACATTTCGCATAAAATTAGGAAAAGTTGTAATGTATCAAAATTACATTTTCATTAAGTATGTCTGACCTAATAACAATACTTACATGTTGGTAGAGTCACAGTGAGCATCAAGAGTGTGCGATAGACATCCATACTGCTGTTAGAAGAAAAATAACTTCTCATTGTATATAAAATTGTAATTCCCAAACTCACTTTTCACAAACTGTCTTGTGCTTATGAAACATTCTTCTAAACGTCACACCCCTTACAACGTTCTACCTCTGACTATGGGCACAGTTCTTTTTGTCCCTTAAATGAATTGCTTGTACTGTAAAGTTTTATTCATCACTTGTCACCCTGTAGAAATGTCTTCTAAATAAATGAAGGCTTGTTGGAGAACTGAGACTCGTTGGGTGTGACGGCCGATGGATTCACGTGTCAACTAACACACCTTTCACTTGATGTAGTAAAACACTATGACATAAAGAACAATAATCATGAGACAATCTACCTACGCTGTATGATGCAAAATAAATATTAAGACCTCAGGAGCATGAATATTCAACCTGGTTTAAACCACCACTGCTCTGTTTACTTTGTATTTTATTTATTTATAAATAGTGTACATCTATCTGTTATGTAATCAATATATATAATGTAATCAGGGTTGTATAAATTCTAAAAGGGCTCAGTTTATAAAAGAAATTCCTCTAACTTGTTTAATTTCATTTATTATAAATTACTAAAATAATCATCACAGTATTGTAATGTCAAAATCAATATGACATAAGTCAATATAACAGTGACTATTTCTCTAGTATCTTACCTCCAAAATCCAAAGGCTTCCTTTTTTGAGCAAAAAAAATAAAAATAAAAAAAAAATGCTGTAGATTTCCAGTGTAGTAGTTTTTCTGTAACAAGTTAAAGCTCTATGCCACTCATGATGACTTGGACCAAATCACTGTCTCTTATTTAAATGAAGTTCCAAACGTAGGTTTGGGAGGAGCCTAATCATTCAGACCTGTCATTCATCATTACAAGTCTATATAAGCAGCACACATTGACAATTCCTCCGGCATCCCTCCACCTCCCCATCTCCTCCTCTTTTTCTGTTATTCTCCCTCCAGGTAGTTCAATGGGGTGTTTGAACTCTGAGCTAAAGGCGAGGATCGGGTTCGAGCCTCCATTGAGGACAGCAAGCCGAGGTCGTTTACCATTAAACATCAGGACTGGATGGGCAGGCGAACTGGCAAATTAACAGCCTTGCTTTTGTAGTCAGGTTTTTTTTCTTATTTGCACATGTGAGCAGCTTGTTACTACGGTCAACCAGTCTCCCAACCAGTTTGGTGCATTACATACTTTGCATTCTTCGTTAAACCTGTCACATACCTCCATGACTAAGAAAAAAAGACTGACTGAATGTCACATCTCAGAGTAAGAGAGATTAAGGCAAGCCGCTGGTAACTGTATCAGCAGATTTTGCCAAGTCCTTTCAGTAACAGGAGGCATTTTCCTTTTTCTTCCCATATGCTCTACTTTTGATATAAAAACTGACCCTAATGCATTTCTCTAGTCTAATGTCACTAGCACTAGTTAATTTGAATTTAAATGAGTTCACAATGTATGTATTTGCATTCAGAATCTTTTTCCCCCCCACTTTACAGTCATATTGGAATTTTTATTATAATAGTAGCGAACAATCTGACTGAGATCAAATAGGAATCTTCCATGTTTTGTTGGATATTGTGTAATCACAGTTTTGTATTGTGTAATGTTAACCATAACAGTCTTACGTGGAACAATTATCTAAAAGATCTATCTTTTTTGTTTTGTTTAACCTCTCAAATACTTTACTAGATGTTCTTTTTGGTTAGATTTCAAACTAACTGTGATAAGCTTGTTTTCATGGCTCATGCCAGGCTGGTTTGTAGCAGACCAGAGATTTCCGGCAAACTATAAAAACATTGCCCATGAGAAAACCACAATTATTTAATTCAGCTTAGCAGGACTTTCAACATTGTTGCCTGGTAACATCATAACAAAAAACAGACACAACTGTCTCAGGCAACCAGTTTTACCACTGACCGAAGCTGTTGCAATGATAACTGTGTAGGATTTCGGTAATATAGACTTGCTTACAGAAACCATCGTTATCTGCAAGAGAACCTTCAATTAGGCTACCTCTGAACAAAACGTGACAAAGAAAACCTTGCATGAGAAAAAAAAAGGAAAAAAAAAAACATTATGCATCTTACCCATACAGACACATGCACAGTTCTCAAATTAAAGATGTCCTATTATGTTCTTTTACAAAGTCTTGATTTTATTTTGGGGGTGTACTAGAACATGCTCTCATGCTTGGTGGTTTGAAAAAGACATTATTTTTTACATAATTTACATTATTGCAATACCTTTCTCCCCAGCCCGGCACAAATGACAAGTGTATGCTTTTTAAAAACACTTGTGTTATAAGTGAAGCTATCTACACTGTATGATGAATAAATCTCTTACCATACACTGCATACCTCTGTGGGATGTTATACGGCGCTCTGACACGACCACCGGAGCAGATCGCGGCCACTCTAGTCAATGCTTGTTACGTTGATAAAACGTTGATAAAAAAACTATTGCGAAATGACAGCATTTCCATTAAACAATGTTATGTGATAATATGCAATGGGTCATGACGACCAATGTTAGTAGGTTTATGTACAGTATATCACAGTCACCAAACTAGCCATTTCACCCTGCAGCCCAAGACTGATTGCCCACTGAATCTAAGCAGGATTGAGCCTGGTCAGTACCTGGATGGGAGACCTCTTGGAAAAACTAGGTTGCTGGTGGAAGAGGTGTTAGTGAGTCCAGCAGGGGGTAATCACCCTTTGGTTGATGTGGGTCCTAATGACCCAGTATAGTGATGGGGATACTATACTGTAAAAAGCACCATCCTTCGGATGAGACGTTAAACCGAGGTCCTGACTCTCTGTGGTCATTAAAAATCCCATGGCACTTCTCATAAAAAGTAGGGGTGTATCCCTAGTGTACTGTCCAAATTCTCTCCTCTGGCCTTTGTCAATCATGGCCTCCTAATAATCCCCATTCATTGAATTGACTCTATCACTCTCTCCTCTCCACCTGTAGCTGGTGTGTGGTGAGCGCACTGGTGCTGTTGTACTGTGGCTGCCTTCACATCCTCTAAGTGAATGCTGCACACTGGTGGTGGTTGAGGAGAGATCCTCCCCATATGACTGAAAAGCACTTACGGTGCATTTCCACTGGCACATAGCGAGCGCGGCAGAGTGAGCATTTTCAATTAATTTCTATGGAAGTTGAGCTTAAATGCTCTTGCGGTGCATTATGGGATTGAAAGCGGTGCAGAGAAAGTGTTGAGAGCAGCCGAGATTGTCAAAAAGGTTGGACATTCCTCAGGTTTATGCAAACCATGAGCGAAAAATCCCGGGTGACAACCAATCACTGTGAAAAGTAGGCAAGGCAAGATTTTGATGTATGTTTCCAAGTGTTTGCAGAACTGGTGGATTACTGAGCTGAATTCACATCATTGAACAAGTCATGCAAAAGTAAATGCACTTTGCATGCTTTCATTATATGCTATGACACCCTGGATGGCACCAATAAAGTGTTTAGTTTGAGAACCGCCATTAAAAGAAGAAGATAACACTCAAAAAGGGTGTGAACATTGTTTTCAGAGGCGTGCTCTGCCCCAAAGTTCACATGCCCCAAAGCAGTGGCGTTGTAGCGTTGCCAGCAGCACTGAGCGCAGATTTGACGCTGTAGTGGAAACGCACCAGGGTGCACGGCAATACACAATGAAAGCGCTATATAAATGCTTTATTCATTCATTCATTCATTTTTAATTGAAGGAGACATAGACATGTATCATAAAACCGTTTCCATTGCAGTTTTGCAAAATATTCCTTTTTTTTCCCGAACTGAATAGTAAAACTAATCATTCATTAATCATAATCGAGGTAAAATGTTCAAATAATCAACATTTTTATTTTAGGTCATATCGTTCAGCCCTAATATCAAGGGCTAGGTTTACCAACAGCTTGCGTCAATGCAAACAGTCTTTTGCCGTTAAAATAGTACTGCCAGGATTTACTAAAGACACGCAGTGAAGAATTAGCGCTGAAAAGGCGTGGACACAGTTATTTTTGAGCCTGGCCTTAATATGCATTTGTAGGAGATTTGCTTTCAGACGCAAAATTTATGGAAGGAGAGTATTCAAATAAATCACGCTAAAAGAAAAATCTTAACACTGTTTTTGCATTATCATGGGTCATGTTTTGCCCTAAGAAAAATTTACCATGGTATTACTAGGCCTATAGGTGCGTTCACGCCATATCGGAATTCCCGTAATTACGAGATTCCAACTTGTAAAAAGCGTTCAAGTCCTTGTAGAACTCATAATTACAACTTGTGAACCTGGAGTCTTCTGAGAGCTACGGCTTGTACCACCTGACCAACGTAGGCTGTTTAGGCGTTGATAGTGTTGCCATTGAAAAGCATAATTCCGAGTCTGAGGACATAAACAGCTCCGAGTAGAACGTCACATGTTATCATCTCGAAATTACGGTAATTACGATATGGCGTGAACGCAGCATAAGGTAAACGAATAGTAACGGTTTTTTTTTTTTTTTGTATAACCATTTGTATAACCAGAGTTTTACTATAAATACCATGGTGAAACTATATAGTGTAGCAAAACCTGTTAATTTTCATAAGGGTTGTGTTGTTGTCTGCCTTCGCTGCTCCTGAACCTGTTTTAAAACGACGTGAATATTCCTCCTCTTTTAAATTTCTACTCTTTACAATTGTAATTATGTCCTTTTGTTATTTTTGCAGTAATTGACTGCTCCTGCTAACATTTGCTAGCAGTTTAATGCTTAACTAAGTAAACAAAGGCAAAACTACAATAATCTATTTACAGGTGTAACTGACCTGCACTTGGAAGTCCTGAACAGGACAGTTTTGCCTCTCTGCTCCACCTGGGCACTTCCACTCTCGAGACCAATCGATTCATGACTTATTCGTGTTTTATTATTGAATGGCGAATTCCGAAATAATCACTTTAGTACATTCAACAGGCAGCAAAAACAACAACTCCCGATGGCCAGTCCGCCTCTGCCCTTAGTATATAAAAGTCTAAAAACACTTTAAGTTTTCAGTGATTGTTTCATGCAAGCAAAACAATACACAAACAATGTTTTAGTGTGCATTTTATTAGCACAGTGGTCCATTCATTAACAGTTATAAATTTATTTGCAGATATTTCTAAATCCAGAGCAACATGACAGGAATGTTCACATTACATGTCAAAAGTCTTTTAGTGACATCCCTGGAATCAAGATCTTAAAGAAAACAGACATCACAGATGTCCTTCGAATGATCTAGGAGCATTTTGAAATTCATAAACTGAAAAGCCACATACAAAACACTTACACATGTCTGTAAGGCTGATGCAAAGTGATATTTTTACATTTGGCAAATGCATTACATTAGTTGTGCAAACATTGTAGATATTGGTTTGTGGATCAGAAGCTGACATTTAGATTTAGAGACGCATGCATTTGGTGATGTTTGATAGGTATGGTCCCTTTCTTTGATGAATAACATACAGCAGTATAAGATGAACAGAGATCATATAGGCTTGTACAGCAGCGTGGTCACATACTTCTTTTTGTAGCGGTGTGTCGCACTGAGGACCATCACACCATCCTGTGTGAGGAGAGCAAACGTTAGTGATATCAGCTGAAAACGCCAGTCATCTCTACCATATGCAAAATAAAAGTGATTAAAGGGATAGTTCACTCAAAAATAATAACAACTTATTTACTCATCATGTACTCACCTATATCTATAAAAGGCATATCAAAGTAATGAACATTTGTAATTGGAACCTTTCATTGTTTTAAAAACAGCAGCACTGTCATTCTGTTAAACGTCTATTTTTGTGTTGCATTGAGGAAACAAAAAAGTCATACAGGTTTTGACTGAAATTAGGGTTATTAAATAAGTTCCCATTTTTGGGTGAACTATCAATAGGGTGTGGACATTGTTAAAGAATTTTTTCTATGAGTGTTCTTTCTAAAGTGTGTGTTGTTTGTCGTCAGACCTTGATGGAAAGGGCGTACAGGTGGTTGAGCATCACATGGTTTGGTTCAGGCAACAGGGTTGGGTCACACTGTTAAAAGCAGACATGGGAACAAGTTAGAGAAGGTCTCTGCTTTCTAAAGTTGCCCACACTCAGCAATTTCCAGCCACAGGCTCTTTATCTTTTCTTATCTCTGTAAGCCCAAAAGAAACTGCTTTATCTGCAATACTATATTTACAAAGAATCGACCTCTCTCAAATTACTTGCTCGGTTTCCGTCAGATTTTATGTGCTTATGAAAAAAGAAATGAAAAAGCTTTAATATTCACTTGTGTTTGTGTTTAAGGTTACGTGGCTGTGCAAAAAATTTAGGAATAGTAACATTTTAAATGGTTTTTAAGTAAGTTTCTTATGCTAATCAAGGCTGAACTTATTTGGTAAAAAACACAGAAAAAAAAGTTATATTGTGAAATATTATTTCAATATAAAATAATGGGTTTCTATAATAATATACTGTAAAATAATTTATTACTGTGATGCAAAATTACATTTTTATTAGTCATTACTCCAGTATTCAGTATCACATGATTGTTCTAATCATTTAATCATTCTAATATTATTAATGTTTGAAACAGTTATGCTGCTTTTTTTTGGAACCTGTGATGATTATTTTTCAGGATTATTTAATGAATATAAAGTTAAAAAGAACAACATTTAGCTATTTAAGACAGAAACCATTTGTAACAATATACACTACCATTCAAAAGGTTGGAGTCAGTCATTTTTTTCTTTCTTTTTTTTTGAAGGAATTAATATTTTAATTCAGCAAGGATGTGTTAAATTGATCAAAAGTGACAGTAAGGAATTACAATATACTTTAAAATATAATTCATTACTGTAATGCAAAACAAAATTTTTTATTAGTCATTACTCCAGTATTCAATGCCACAGGATTATTCAGAAATCATTCCATATTTATATGAATTTATATATATATATATATATATATATATATATATATATATATATATATATATATATATATATATATATATATATATATATATATGAAGAGTTCAGATGCAATTTTTTTTTTTTTGGAACCTGTGATAATTCTTTTTCAGGATTATTTGATGAATATCAAGTTAAAAAGAACAACATTAAGCTATTTAAAAAAGAAACCATTTGCAGTTTTTTTTTTCTTTTTTTTGGAAAGAAATTAATTTTTTAATTCAGCAAGCATGTGTTAAATTGATATTTTATATAATTTCTATTTTGTATAAATGCTGTTCCTTTTAACTTTTTACTCATTAAAGAATCCTGAAAAAGGTATCCAGCAGCGTAACAGTTTCCAGCATTGATGATAAATCATCATATCAGAATGACTTCTGAAAGATCACGTGACACTGAAGTCTGGACTGACAGCAGCTGAAAATTTAGATTTGCCATCACAAAAATAAATTACATTTTAAAGTATATTAAAGTAGAAAACGGTTATCTTAAATTGTAAAAATATTTCAAAATATTATTATTTATCTGTATTTTTGATCAAATAAATGCAGCCTTGGTAAGGATAAGAGACTTCTTAAAAAAAAAAAAAAAAAAAAAAACATTAAAAATCTTACAGATCCCAAACTTTTAAATGGCAGTGTACATATAACTTTATTTCGTTTATTTTTGAGTTTTAGTAGTACTTAAACTATTTTATTTTAGTTAGTTACCAAGGCAATACTATTTCTAATTACAGTTAAAGTTATTATGCTTAAGTTTTTCATCTGTCTCATCAGATATATTTAATCTTAGCTTTATTTCAATTAATAAAAATGTGTGTGTGTGTGTGTGTGTTTTTTTTTTAACAAGTTTATATAATGTTAATAATTGTTTAGTTGTTGTTAACAATAACAAACTAAAAATCCAGGAGAACAGGTTGGCAGACGTGGGTGGGAACTTAAGCCAGAGTGAGCATGAAGCAGAATGACATACTTGGAAACAAAATGAGTCTATCCAGACAGTTGTATAAAGCAGCTGCAGTCATTAGATTAGGTGATCAAATATATGCTCAGGATGTAGCAAAGCAGTACTTACAGAGATTCCAGTGTCTTTGTTTAGGAGCACCTGCAGCAGGTGTGGCGGGAGTATGGGAGGAGAGCGCAGTCTGTCGTCTGACTTGGTTGAGTAGGGATCCTGATGGTAAGGTCCAGGTGGGGAACTGGATAAGTCTGACAGAAAAAGAAGCATAAGATTACAACAACCTGTAGCATATTACAATCGCTTAATAGTGAAGAGCTTAAAATTGATTTAGAGTTACCTGACATGTCGGCGCATTTCTCTGAGTCTGTCTTCAGTGCATCAAAAACCTCAAAGTCTGTTTTCCTCACTTTAATGAGATTATTCACCACACCTGACTTATTAGTCACAACAGGCTAAAAAAAAAAAATATTATAATTAAACATGTTTCAAAAAGTACAAAATATTTTGAAATATGTTGTCGCATGAGGATTATTATATAATGTTTTCCACCTCTTTGGGGTCTAATGTCCAGTGTCCATCCACATAGAACTTATACTGGTGCTCTCCTTCTGGCAGGTCAATTATGGCCACAAAATTATTATGACTGGTAAAAAGAGACGGAGAACAAAACAATAAAGAATAGTGAGCAGAAAGCCGTTTTCTTTTTCTACTCATGATGACAGTGAATGACAGCCACAAAATGAAAAGAAGGCACATTCTGGAAAATGCCTTTTTGCTCTCAGCATGAGATCACCAGGTTATTTTTTTAAGTTTCTTGTAAGTGCACACTGACCCCTAGTGTTAAGCATGTAAAAGCACAGCAAGTGCTGTCTTTCCCAGATTTTAGTGATAAGAAGAGGCCAAAAACTACAAAGACAGAGTGTCCTAATGCTACATTAACATAAGGAAGCGTTTTCTTTTCTCTTTTGAAATTTGTGAAGTAATTTTCTTTACATAAATAAATAAATAAATACATAATCACTACATTCTGTAAAAGAAGAATTAAAATGGAATGTAGTCCAAGGAAATTCCTGTTTATTTAATCTTTTTTCTTCAGAAATTAGCCATGAGCATATCAGATACAAAACATTATTTCTGAAAAAAAAGTTTATTTATGATTATTATGATTTTTTTTTTGTGGAAACAGTGTTCTTTCAGCATTATTTAGTGAATATAAAGGTCAAAAGACAGCATTTACAGTCGAAGGCAAAAGTTTACATACACCTTGCAGAATCTGCAAATGTTAATTATTTTACCAAAACAAGAGGAATAACACAAAATGCATGTTATTTCTTAGTTAGTACTCGATTGAAGAAGATATTTCACAAAAAAGATGTAGTCCACAAGAGAAAATAATAGTTACATTTATAAAAATTACCCAGTTAAAAAGTTTACATACACTTGATTCTTAATACTGTGTTGTTACCTGAATGATCCACAGCTGTTTTTTTTTTGTTTTGTTTTTTTTGTTTAGTGATAGTTGTTCATGAGTCCCTTGTTTGTCCTGAACAGTTAAACTGCCCACTGTTCTTCAAAACAATCCTTCAGGTCCCACAAATTCTTTGGTTTTTCAACATTTTTGTGTATTCGAACCCTTTCCAACAATGACTGTATGATGTGAGATCCATTTTTTTACACTGAGGACAACTGAGGGACTCATATGCAACTATTACAGAAGGTTCAAACACGCACTGATGCTCCAGAAGGAAAAACGATGCATTAAGAACCAGGGGTGTAAACTTTTGAACAGAATGAAGATGTGTACATTTTTCTTATTTTGCCTAAATATCAAATTTTTATTATTTAGTACTGCCCTTCAGAAGCTACTTACATGTTTCCCAAAAGACAAAATAAGTAAAATTTACCCTGATCTTCAAATTCTAAAAGTTTTCACCCCTCAGCTAATAATGCATCATGTTTCCTTCTGAAGCACTGAAGCTCACTGTTGAAGCTCAGCTGGCTTACAGGACCTTGTAGAACGTTCAGCTCTGATTTTTAGGATGATGCAAATACCTCCTGCTGTGTTTCTTGTGTTAACACAGTCTACCATGTCACGCTAATGATCTAATGATCTGTCAGCACTCACCTCTTAGTCAAGGGGATTTTGCTGGTCCAGTTGTTGAAGGAGCCAGACAAGTAGATATCTTTCCCTGGACCATTCCAGCGGAACACAGTGGGCCGTTCCTCTGGCGGGGCTTTAGTTTCTGATTCCTGATCTTGTTGCCAAGCTAGAAACTCCTAGTAAGACGGAGAAGAAGATGGATGAGGTGTGTAAAGCTAACAGAAGCAGAGCAGTGAGATATTGCTGCAATAAACGAGTTAAGGAACATGTTTTTGCAGTTAGTGTTTCACTGTAACCACGCCACCTTGGCATCATCTGTTTGGAAGAGATCGCCATCCTCCGCACTGTCCATGAGGATTTTGGGTCGAGCGCCATCTTTCCCGCCACGGCTCTCTCGCCTTTGCGTCTTCTCCGCTCCACTTCTCTCGCTGCTGGTGTTGCCCATGCTGCTCCTTATTTACATACATGTTAATGAGATGTTCAATTCTCAACAAGAGCTTTCTTTATAATTCATCTTACTCATAAGTACATGAAGTCTATTCATTAGGGTCTTAAAGGGATAGTTCACCCAAAAGTGAAAATTACCCCATGATTTACTCACCTTCAAGCCATTCTTGGTGTATATGACTTTCTTCTTTCAGACAAATACAATCAGTTTTACATTAAAAAATATTCTGTCTCTTTCAAGCTTCATAATGGACGTGAATGGGTGTTGAGATTTTGAAGACCAATAAGTGCATCCATCCATCATAAAAAGTGCTCCACAAGTTTTCAGGCGATTAATAAAGGCCTTCTGAACTGATGCATTTGTGTGAGAAAAATATCCATATTTAAAACTTTAGAAACCATAATCTCTCGCTTCCGCTAACTATAAAGATTACGGTTTGGATATTTTTCTTACATGAATGCATCAGTTCACTTCAGAAGGCCTTTATTAACCCCCTGAAGATGTGTGGAGTACTTTTTATACTTTACTTTTACTTATATTATAGATGGATGCACTTTACTGGACTTCAAAATCTCACCACCAATTCATTGCCATTGCAAAGCTTGGAAGAGCCAGGACATTTTTAACATAAATACAGTTATATTCATCTGAAAGAAGAAAGTCATACACACCTAGGATGGCTTGAGGGTGAGTAAATCATGGGGTAACTTTCATTTATGGGTGAACTATCCCTTTAAAAGAGTTCACCCAAAAATGAATCTGTCATCATTAATTCACCCTCAAGTTGTATAAGCTTCTTTTTTCTGTTAAACACAAAAGTAGATATCTTGAGGAATGTTAGTCCCCAAACACAATACTTCCATAGTATGAAAAATAATAATAATACTATTAAAGTCAATGGTTATCATCAACTGTTGTGTCATTAAGATTCTTCAAAATATCTTATTCTGTGTTTAGTAGAAGAAAGAAACTCGTACAAGTTTGGAACAACTTAAGGATGAGTAAATTATGACAACATTTTCAGTTTTGGGTTAATTATCCCTTTAATGTTTAATGTACTGTAATAACGTTCTTTTCATACAAGGATTTCCAAAGTTTAAGTAACTATATGTGACCCTGGACCACAAAACTAGTCTTAAGTAGCACAGGTATATTTGTAGCAATAGCAAAAAATACATTGTATGGATCAAAATGATCAATTTGAATCAATATGAATCAAATCAAAATGAATCAATATTTTGTCTTTTTTGCACCTTTTTTTAAATGATTGTATTTCAGCCAAATATTGTCCTATCCTAACAAACCATACAAAACTCCAATTTCAAAAAATTTATCCTTATGACTGGTTTTGTAGTCCAAGGTCATATACGAGTTGGTCAGAGCGCAGATTTTCTTTTCTTTTTCCGTTAAATTTCTAAATAAATGGACGCTAGCGACCTTCACCTGGTAACCATAACAACCTGAGATTAGTAGTATGGGATGGTAAGTGGACAACAAGATAAGTACTGTCATTATTTACCAGTTTATTTAAGATTAACATATTACCTACGACAAATATGGCAAAAACCTGATTATTTAGCGTTTTGAGATAATCGACGTTTAGCTAAAAACGAGCTAGAGGCGCCAAAGGATAGTCTAGGCGCCAAGAAATGAACTGCAACAGATTGCAGCCGATAACTACCTTTATATTTTAATATTCATTAATTTGACAGACGTTTATATTTCCTTAAAAATAAGTCGCTACAATACGCACACGGTTCACAAACAACGTAAAACAGGCGAGTAAAGAAGTAACCTAACCTTTGTCTTGTTTACAATCGTTTTGGAAATCACCTAAACACATTTTTATACCTACACGGCGTTTCTGTGCAGTTTAAGCAGTTTGAAGATACATAGTTGATTCAACAGTTGAATGACCTAGAAATACCAAGGAAGTAAAAAAAACTGGGATGTTGTTTCTTTGGTCGTATGTTGACATAGCTTTTTCTTTGTTCCTGTTCTTGCGTGTAAGTCTCGCCTACAGTGTATCTCCGTTTCATCTCGGACTGTGGTAATTTCCCTTATGAATAAATATCTTACCTCTGAAAACTTTATTTGCCCGTAGCCCGCGACTACGTTTCTTTTATAACGCCATTTTCACATTGCCTCACAAAAAGGTTAAATGTTAAGCACACCTCTTCCGCCTGCTGTTCGGGACAAGGGAAATAACCAGCGAGCTCTGCAACGATAAACCAGTGGGAGACGGGGAGTGTTGTAACACATTTTGTTACTTCTGTAACTCGGTGTCTTTTTGCTCTGTGTTTCTCAACCTTTGATATAACGTTCACATATTTTCTGCTACAAATTAATACAATGTAGCAATTATGCTACTTCATAAACTACGTAAAAATTACAGTTTTGACAGTTCTACGTAGTTTCGAGTTGTTACACTAATAAAGTTAATTATTGTAATCAAATATAGGCCATCAGCGTAATTTCATTTTAAGTATTTTAATTAAACCTGTTTTAATTAAAAGCTTAAAGGAAGTGTTTTAGTTAAAACAGAACAATGTTTATTATTATTATTATTATTTTTATTATTATTATTTCTGATATTTTATTAAAAATATTTTATTAGTAATTTTTTTTTTTTTATTTTAATTATATATTATAATATGTTTAATGTATTTCACAATTTTATTTGTGAAAACATTCATTTATTATTATTTTTATTTATTTATTTATTTTAGGGACTTTACCATTGGGTGTGTCCTGTGATGGAGTGAACCAGCTGTGTTTGAGAGTCCACACGTGTTCATCAGAAGCTTGCGACATTCTCACGGCTGTCCAGTTTCGCAGTGTCATGACATGGCTGGCAATGAGGTACTGAGATAAGTGGAACTGTATCCGCAAAGTACACTTAAAAATAAAAAAAACACAGACATGGGTGGCAACAGTAGTGAGACGGACCACCAGTACATCTTGGAAAAACATTAGTTAGTAACTCAAGTGAGATTGATGGTAGTGACACAGATTACTATTACTATAATCGCCCGTACATTGAAGTACACTGAAAACTTGTCAATGAACACACTTAAAGTAAATACTACCACTAGTATACCATTGCATATTTAGCTAGTAGTTGATTGCCAAGACTGGAGACAGATTTAGCTATATTTAACCAGAGCTGACTATAATATTACATATCAAAATACAGGAGACTCCAAACGCTGCAGATTACAGTGGGTGTAAAGGTGGAGAGGGAGTGTCTAGTGCTGCTATAATCCATTATATAACTCATACAGTCATTTCATACATTGCACATTTATTCATATTCATAAAAAAATTGATCATACTTCATGTAATTTTACATTCTCCCATACAACATAACACTTTTTTCTGTAAAAGCATCAGCTATGTGGTTGCAAGCATCCTTTTAGTATGTTTTAGGACAAATACAATGTACATCTCTAAACTACACATTTACAATATTTGATTTGTCATCATACTCAGCAAATACAGACATACAAATGCAGTTGTACTGCCTGCGGAAATAGACAACATTATTCTGAGATGGTATGAATATTATATTAGGTGTAAGATTTTCTGTAGTTTTGGTTCTTGGCCATGCTTTGAGCAAATCAGACCCACTTATACATTCCGTTTGAAAATAATGAGTACTTATAAACCCGGGATGGTTCAAGCTCATGGTGCCACCACAGTGAAACCACATTCTGGGTGTAGCTCACATTTGTCCTCCGGCGCTCACTGGAACTGATCGCCACCAATTTACATTGTAGTATTCCTGTTGCACTGCTTTCTTCACGATCAGATTGCATTCTGTGTAGTTGATAAAAAAAAAAAAAAAAAGTTTAGATTTTCTTACTAAAAGCAAAAAAACACAATGCATAAATCATGTTACTTAAAGAACAGCACATGCAATTGAGAATATAATTGTGACCATGGACCACAAAACCAGCCATAAGGGTCAATTTTTTGAAACTGAGATTTATACATTATGTGAAAGCTGAATAAATAAGCTTTCAACTGATGTATGGTTTGTTAGGACAGGACAATTTTTGTCCCGAGATACAACTATTTGAAAATCTGGAATTTGAGGGTTCAAACAAATCAAAATATTGAGAAAATCGCCTTTAAAGTTGTCCAAATTAAGTTCTTAGCAATGCATATTACTAATCAAAAATTACGTTTTAATATATTACAGTAGGAAATTGACAAAATATCTTCATGTAACATGATCTTTACTTAATATCCTAATGATTTTTGGCATAAAAGAAAAATCAATAATTTTGACCCATACAATGTATTTTTGGTTATATCTACAAATATACCCATGCTACTTAAAACTGGTTTTGTGGTCCAGGGTTACAGTATACAACTGATAATTTAATGGAATAGTCCACCCAAAAAAAAGCTTAATTTAGTAATTCTCAAACATACTTTCTCTTTTGGTAAAGAAAAGGAGAAAATCTGGTGAATAAGAAGGAATTGGAGTTTTCAAGTCTCAAAAAAGATTAAAAAGCTCACTAAAAGTAGTCAGTACATCTCTTGTAGTTATCTGAAGCCACATAAAAGCTTTGTGTGATGAACAGACTGAAATTTAAGTTCACTGATAATCCCTCCAGTTGAATTTTAACCACTGCAATCGGACCATCAAGTCAGAATCAGATCAGTCCAATATGTTATCAAACAATTTACACTGACTTTTTTAACAGAATCAACTGATTCATATAAAAGATTTAACTTAAAGAACACTTCGTTCACAAATTAGGCATTGCTGCTTTCTTTAATGATCACTCCAAGTCAAAGTTTTCAGTGATTATTGAGTTAAATTTCAGTCTGTTTCTCATATAAAGCTATCGTATAATTTCAGAAAACTTGAAATATAGCGCATGAGTCATAAGAACTACTTTTAGAATACTTTTATGATATATTTTTATTTTTGGCCAGTCCTTCACTTTCATTATACTGAAAACAGTGGCTAGGATTTTCTCCAAAAGTTTATATGGGTTTGGAAAGTCTGAGACATGAATATGTGAATTATGACTAAATTTTACGTGAACTATTCCTTAAATCATATACCCATAAATCACAAATCATATTTCTCATATGTGACCCTGGACCACAAAACCAGTCATAAGGGTCGGTTTTGTTGATTTATAGATACAAGATACAACTATTTGAAAATCTGGAATTTGAGGGTGCAAGAAAAAATCTAAATATTGAGAAAATCACCTTTAAATTTGTCCAAATAGTCTTAGCAATGCACACTACTAATCAAAAATTAAGCTTTTTTATTTTTACAGTAAGAAATTTACAAAATATCTTCATGGAACATGATCTTTACTTAATATTCAAATAATTTTTTGGCATAAATGAAAAATCGATAATTTTGACCCATACAGTGTATTTTTGGCTATTGCTACAAATATACCCATGCTACTTAAGACTGGTTTTGTGGTCCAGGGTCACATATATCGTGTAGATGAGTACCGTGGTGAAGTGTACAACGCAGAAGACTGTTATGATCACAAGGCCAATGACTAAGGAAGCGATTCCCATGTGAAGAGCCTTCCTCCCCAACCGCTGCGCTCCTTCATAGTCTTCTGCATCATAACTGCTTTGAGACTGAATAAGAGAGAAATCATAACTGTGACTAGGCACAATTTTACAAAACTCAAAGAGATTCATTTAAATGAAGCGATACAGAAATTACGCTTAATGTAAAAATAGATTTGTAGCATGTTTGGATAGTGGCATCAGTGACAGGTCTCCAAGTGAAAACTAGACCTCAGTATGTGGCCCATAAAGAAGACAGCAGTGAGGGGCATAGTGAAAATGCCAGCCTCATTTCGGCTCTCCTAATAAGATCAGACAGCAAACTGAGACTTGGGCAAACAGCTCACTCACACTAAATCACATTTACTCGGATGACAAAGATGAGCTGACTTCACTGAAGTGATTCACATATTAAAAACAGAATTTTTTAGGTTTGGATAACATTTGAGACAAAGCAGGTGGTCCAGACTGTTTTCTTAGACATAAACACAATTAAATGTTGTTAGATTTATGCCTATAACATGAAAAAGCTATTTAAGTATATAGAATATATACAATTTTATTATTTTACACTGTTTTAAGTAAATACAAATCTCAAGTAAATCTTGAGACATGAAGTTTAACTATAAAAAGAGACAAAAATAATATTTTAAAGTATTAAATCTCTGCTCTTGTGAAGATAAACATCATGTGTTAACCACTTTTGACAATGATACAGTGTGCATAAAACCCCCCAGTGTGTCAGAGGGCAGTAAGCTGGGTTTGCGTGATTTGTGATGCTCATCTAGTTCCTCACAGGCGATGTGGTGGCGTCTGCAGCTGCTATAGTCAGCGAGCCCTAAAGTTTTAATGTTTAGCAGCAAAAGAGTCAACTTGAAACTAGAGGTGTTGCTCTTCACAGCAAGCCCCTGCACTTTACCCCATTCAGACCCCAGCGCCTCTAGTCTGATAGTGGCATTTGAAAGCACAGATTTGATTGCTGAATGCAGGGGAAAGGTATGACAGGAATGGGCAGCTGGTGAAAATGATTCATTTTTATGATACCGATGAATGACGTTTATGCCATGAATCACTGTACCATTACAGAAATATACAAATGAGCATGTGCTATGTTTTTGGACCCATTCTGCCTTGAGCCGCACCCCCTGATTCATTGTGTTGCTCTTTATTCCTGTGGAGCAGCGCTTAAACCTGTAAAGCAGAAATTATGACTTAAAAATATTAAGGTCATTAAAAAACGTTTAAATGTCATTTTCTCTTTTTCACCCACAGTAACAATTATTAATTAATTAATTAATTATTTAATAATAATAATAATAAAAATTGTGTATGTACATTGATACGATGCCATAGAAGAAGCTTTTTTGTTTAAATGGTTCCATAAAGAACCTTTAACATCTGAAGAACCTTTTTGTTTCACAAACGGTTCTTTGTGGCGAAAAAAGGTTCTTCAGATTATAAAAAGGTAAGAAAAAGATGTTTTTTTTTTAAAGAACCTTTGACTGAATGGTTCTTTGTGGAACCAAAAATGGTTCATATAACATATATACATATATATTATATATACACGCACACAGTATAAATAATTTGACATAATAGCAGTATTCATTTTATGCAGTTATTTAAATGTTCTACACACAAACACACACGCACATGTATACACGCACATTTCTATATATTTCTTAACATTAATATTATATATAATTATTTTTCATTTTTTGTGTTTATTATTAACACATGTTAGATTATTAATTTCATACATGTATTTAAATGTGTTATATATAGTAATATTAATAAAAACATAATATTAATGATTTGAATACACAGGCCTCAATTTGCCGTCTTTACGTGACACATATAATATATAGTATGAATGTTGAGTCATATCATCACCTTAGAATTATAAGATTCTATCTGATATTTTTGTAAAAATTGAGTTATTCACATATATTCTTATTCAGTGACAAATTATTTACATTATGTGATGATTCTTTTGTAAGCTGTGTACATTTTCGGCCTTTTTTTAGAAAACAAAAATGGTTCTATCTACAGAAGTCCATGAAATGCAAAAACTTTAACAGTTTTCAGATAGAACCTTATAATTCTAAGGTGACGATATGGCCTTAGATATTATAAGACAAACAATTATTTTTAAATTAAAAAGAAATATATATATAGTTTTTGTTTGTTTGTTTGTTTGTTTTTTAATTCATAGCAAAAGTATTGTTCTTTTTAGTTGACATTTAAAAGAAAGTGAATTACATGTTAGTGGTCAGACTGGAAGAGCTGTGTCTCACATTCTGAGGTCAAGGTGTGAAAAGTCAGGTAAAAAACCACTGAAAAAACTTTCCTGTGCATCTACAGTAAAACCTTTGGTTGCAAACAACAGTATGAGAAAGTTCATCATGACAGTATCCACCTTTCACGTGCCTTGTGCAAATGAGCACATCTGCAGCCTGCCGTGTTAATGTTCGGGTAGGGGAAAGGGTGTGTGAGATGTGTGTGAGAGTGTGTATGCAGTCTCGCTTGCATGTGTGGGAGTGCTACAAAAGTGAACTGCACAGATACTTGAGGCCTGTCTATTTATAACACTTATATGTCTATCTGGACATAAGAACATTAGGTTTAGTCAGATTTCAAAGCTGTGTGTATAACACACTGCCAGCTGCAAAACTATAAACATACCACTTCAGGAAAACACTCTCTGCAGCAGACAGAGATAAACTGTAGATTATTATCTGTATCCTCAGATAAGAATTTGATTTAAAGGGATAGTTCACGCAAAAATTACAATTCTGTCATTGTTTACTTTCATATGATTTTCTTTCTTCTGCAAAACACAAAAGAAAATATTTTGAATAATGTTGGTAACCATTGACTTCCATTGTATGGACAGAAAAATTCTCAAAATATCTTCTTTTATGTTCTACAAGAGAAAGAAAGTCATACCGGTTTGGAGCGACATGAATGTGAAAAAATATGACAGAATTTTCATTTTTGGTTAAACTACCCTTTTAATAAATCAGCATATCAAGAAGCAACTGTCCAGGTAGATACATTCCATAATAACAAAAACAAGTCTTTTCTACTCACCATTAAAGAAAAAACCAATGCCACAATGTTAATAGGCCATGCCGGACAAAAGCAAGTGAAAATAGTCAAGAAAATGTAATTTTTCAGCGGCGGTGCCCCTTGCACCTCAGCAAACCGTCCAAAACTGTGTTCCGAACTCCCATCAATAGAACGGTTTGTCTTTCCATCTGACCGTTGAAGACCAGGACTCATGATGTAGCAGTATCAAGCCTTATGAGTTAAGAAGGAGCAGGAGATGTAGAGAACATTTACAAGAGCCGTGCGGAGAAGATCAGGAAACTGAATGGAAGACCGGAGGAGAAACAAGTAGGCAAGAGCTCATGAAGACACTCATGGGGATGTCAGATGATTAGGTAAGTGTGAAAGGCGATGGATGAGACGTTGAGTGAGTCAGAGATGGCTTATGACCTAATTACCACCCGGGCTGAACACTATCCCACTTCAGAGAGGGAGAGAGAGAGAGAATATGTGCAGGACGCTGAAGCAATGTAAGATGTAAGAGGAGAGGCAAGCCGAGAAAAAAAAAGTCTGTCTACTTGCCCATATTACCATTATCTGTCAAAGGGAGAAGGGAGTGTTAAAGTTACAACTGATACAGCCATATGGATAATGGCCCCAAAATCACATTACAAGGCTGCCAAGAAATGCACACTGGCAATTTTCCCACGGTTTTTGCATTGTACTTCATGTGAGGAGAGCACAAACAGCGCAGCATAGAGGACACAAGTTTTATCGCACATTACAGATGCACAATAGTGCACTGTATGGTACAGTATATGAATAAATGGAAAATAGTGACAGTTTATTTTATTTTGCTAGTTACACATTTTACGTGTACTTACAAATGACAATAAATTATACATAAATGCAGGTGAGGCCACAAGTTTACATACACCTTGCAGAATCTGCAAAATGTGAATTATTTTACCAAAATAAGAGGGTCATACAAAATGCATGTTATTTTTTATTTAGTTTTATTTAGTACTGACCTGAATGAGATCTTTCGCATAAAAGATGTTTACATATAGTCCACGAGAAAAAATTCTAAAAAATATAAAAATGACCCTGTTCAAAAGTTTATCTAAGCTTGATCCTTAATACTTTGTTGTTACCTGAATAATCCACAGCAGTTAAATTGTTATTTTGTCTTCTGGAAAACATGTAAGTATCTCATGTAGCTTCTGAAGGGCAGCACTAAATGAAAAAAATAAGAAAAATCCAAAGAATTTGAGGGACCTTACGGATTTGATTTTTCTGGAGAGCAGCGGGCAGTTTAGCTGTTCAGGACAAACAAGGGACTTATGAACAACTATCTAATAATAATAATAATAATAATAATATATTAAGCATCAAGCATATGTAAACTTGAATGGGGTTATTTTATAAATTATTAAAAAACTACTATTTTCTCTTGTGGGCTATATGTAAACATTTTGTATGTAAAATATCTTGTTCAGGTCAGTACTAAAAAAAAAACATGCATTTTGTATGATCCCTATATATATATATATATTAGAAATATCATACATTATTAATATTTAAACAAAAATTGTTTTTGGAGAGTTTCACCATGACATTTTACAACCTGCGGTAACCTTGCTTTATTATTTTCTCTTGCTTTATTGTCCTCTCTTTGATGTAATTTCCTGTTTAATGTTTTGTTCGGCATGTTTGCAAGTTTGGCACTCTACATGACTTTGATTCGACAGACAAACGCTTTTCTAAAATTAATAAGCAGTGACAGTTTTGTTTTGTTAATCTTTTTCTAAGACATAAGTATGCCAAACTACTACTTTTTTTCAAGAATTTCATTCTTTTAATTAAGCTTTTTTCTTTATTATGATTTTATGACATTTGTTTCATCCTGAATTTTTTGTTTTCAAAAATCTCTAAATGAATTTTAATACAGAAATTAAAAAGCATTCTCTTCATTGAAGAGGTGTATTTAAGTTTTTGTGTATGTAGCCATGTACTGCATTTTTATGTTTTTTTTTTTTTTAACACTTAAAAGATATGCTTTGCAAATACATTACACAAATAATGTAGATTTGATGAAAAATAGTTGAAAAAAGTGAAAAGCTTTAGTGTGAGCCCAAAT
Organism: Cirrhinus mrigala; assembly: GCA_036247105.1. NCBI lineage: Eukaryota > Metazoa > Chordata > Actinopteri > Cypriniformes > Cyprinidae > Cirrhinus > Cirrhinus mrigala. Next base: position 20,677,051 of record CM070014.1, read on the forward strand.
AGCCTGTCTGTGGGTGTCACCGTAGTGTGCGAGTTTATGCAGATAAGATGATGCTTTGTTTCAACTGGCAGGATACACCACACAGGAAAAATGAAAAACACCTGCCTCTGCTAACGTGAGAAACCCGCTGTTGCTGCAGTTTAGATAAAATGACTCGCACCAGACTCTCTGCTCTCTTCGTAACCATCTGGTTCACAGGTAATATTGTATTTTTTTCATCCTCCATAACGCAGCATATTTTCAACATGATATCAATAGCTTGATGAAATGAAATAGCTTAGTTACTTTACTTTTTTTGCTGCTTTCTCACAGGTCTCATCCCTGGAAATGTATTTTTGCCAAATCTGGGCATATCTGTGTGGCAAATACCTGAGATAAAAGCAAAAAATGGCACAAATGTCAGCATCACCTGTCAGATTGAAGCTGATTCAAGTGTGCAAAAAATCATGGTTAAGTGGTTGCTAGACAATCAAACTGTTTTGAGTGAATCGTTTAATATTGCTCATAATCCATCGTCTGCATCTAAATTTGTGAGCATTAATGCAACACTGTTCCTAATGTCAATGGATCTAAATAAAAATGGCATATATTACTGCAAAGCACATACAAATTTACCTATACTTGGACCTTGTGCAGATGGAAATGGGACGCATGTATATGTGGGTGAGCTTAATTTTTTTTTTGCTTTATAATTTTCCTTTTGTTTAAGGACTGATACAACTTGCATACTGATACGCTTTTTATACAGCAGTCAATGCATTCTACACATTTTTACTTGTTGTACTTAAAACATCTTATGAGCAATCCATATGATAAATATTTATACTTTTCTCTCACGGCATTTGTAGTGTATAATTCAACCACAGTGACAACACCAACTCCCACACTTGTGACTTGGACATTTTCACTGAACTCCTATAATACGGACACAGTGATGTGGTCAGTGCTTTCAGGCATGGGTTTTGTTTTGCTGATCATCTGCATTGCCTGTGTTATTCACACACATCATAAAGGTAAGAAAAAAATGTGAAGTTTCTTTTAAACTTGAATATTTATGGATTTATCACAGTGTGCATAAGATGTGAAGCACAACATAATATTTTTAAACAAACTAAATTAAAATGTCTGTAAAGTTTCATTTATTTATTTATTTATTTATTCATTTTACAAGGACACTGCAGTATAGAACCTAGAGCAAAAGAGGCCCTAGTAAGTGACATATGTTTATTTATTTATTTGATTGTGAATGTTGCCAGGGCTGATGGTCTTTCAGAAAAGTAATATAGTAAATTTCAAGTTATTATTTCATGCCCAGGTTGATGTTACCCACACATCACCCAGCCCGGATACTCGCGAAACTGTTGTTTATGCAGCATTAAACATTCCTCGAGACAGTGTGAAATCAAGAAATGAGGTAAATATTGGCAAACAAGAGCCTTTTGCAGTCTGTACTATTCAAGTGGTGCTTAGTTAATTGTTACATGTTAACATTTTAGAAAGCAAATTGACAGTTTTGTTTTCTTTTGCCCTTGCACTTTATATGTAACCACATAAAATTGTCATGTTGTGACTTGTTTTTCAGAACCGTCCAGCTCCGACACTCACTTCAGTAACCTCCACTGAGGAATCAGTGACATACTCTGAGGTCCACTTAAAGAAAGGACCAAAGGATGAAGGTTAAGCATTATTTGCTTGAATTTTATTCACACAGTAATCTCTTTTGCCCTGCATATGAAACAGTGTCATTGACCAATTATCGAGTGACTTTTCAAGCTTATGGTCCTGTTTGGCCTAATTTAGTGAGGGTATTTCTGTAAATATTTGTATATAGTTTCCGATTGTTTGTGTTTCTTCATGTAATACTCATGAAGACTCACTTTGTTAAATGTTGTCGGCTCACATTTCAGTCTATTTTAAGTTGTATTTTCCTCGAAGTGCATGTATCTATTTAAGATAAAATTATAAAAACAAGTATTGCTCTAAGAAAACTTTCAAAGATTTTACTTGCGTCTTCTGAGTGATTAAGGTTAAATAGTGATGTTTGAATTTTTTTTTTTTTTTTTGCATTCTTTAAAAATTGACTGTCAAACTGAAATGCAGTTTCTTGGAATGTTCATTTGTCAGTGCTTTTGTTTTTGAGGCACTGAAATGTGCACTGAAAAGATACGGTTTCAGTTTGAAATGACTTTATATAGGAATTAGACTGCATTTGTTAAAATTATATTTGGAAAGAGAGAAAACATAATGTGCTGGCTACAGCCAAGTGCAAAGTTTTATTCTAACATTTTGTTTTTATGTTTAACTGAAAGATTTTTAAATCTAAATTAACTGCTTTTATTCAAGCCAGAATTATGTTTTTTAACATACCATTGCCTAATTAATACCAACAAAACTCATTTTTATGAGGTAAATCAGATAGAAATAGTTAGAGTTAACAATTGCAGGTTACCACTTTTTACAGTGTTGATAGCAGTTTTGTAGCAAAAGACGTCATACAAGCTGATTACAAGAAATAAACTGTTTAATAGACAGAATAGAGATGCTTATCGAAAAAGACAGATACGTGTTACTGCCTACGCAACCCCATTTAGCAACTTAACGGTAAAAGCCCTAGTCACATGATGTGCTTCAGCAATAAGATAACGCTGTTTCATCCTGACCAAAATCGTTAGTTTCAAAGTATTTTCATAAATGTCCCGTGAATACAGATTTCTGTGTGAGAGCGTTCAGTGCACACTTTCAGAAGACAGATTCAGTAGCATACTGTGGGCGATTTCACATGCCCTGAAGCCACAGGTGAATAAAAAAGCACTAACAAAATTAACAGGCAATGTCTGGAGTCTGAGTGAGTCATGCTGTTTTAAACCTTGTGGGAGTTTTGAAATTTGAAATAATTTAATTTCTATTTCAAATTGACTTTTGAATTTTTTTATTTCATTTTTCAGAGAGGGTCAAGCTTCAAACAAGAAACATTAAAACTTTCAATTAATAACAGCCATCCTGTTTACTTCATAAAAAGTGTTATATTAGTGTTGCTACTTTTTTTTTTTTCTTCACCAGTACCAGAATCTTCAGTTAATTGAAGGATATTTATATTCCAATTATTACAACACTTTAAACCTCTAAAAGAGATTATAAAGGAATTGTGTCATGGATATAAACTTGGTAAAAGCAACATAACAGCATGGAAATAGGGGTTACAATTCACATTTTAAATCATCTTACTGAAGATAATACATTAGATCGTGAGAGCACCAGACATGCTTTCACTCTCAAACACACACGGACACACACACACACTCAACAGTAGCATCATTCACATTGCCTTCTGTCACAAAAAAAAAACACTGAACAAAATAAAACAAAAAGTTCAAGTTCATCAAATCATGACCAAAAAAAAAAAGTATTTTTGGACACACAGAATAACGTGTTTGCGTTCTTGAGTGTAAAAAACTCTCTTAATCGTGCCGACAGATCTCACCAGATCAAAAAGATAGTATGTACAATATTTTACACAAACAAGGTCGAATCTAAGTCTGAGAAATATGTTCTCCTCATAATTACTGCTATTTTCATGATCAATGTAATAAATCCAGTTGCAAAACTAGCAAAATATACATTTTGACATTCCATCACACTATATTCTTCAGTAGAAAATGTACCAAATGTGTCCGAAAGCGATTTAGTCTTTTAAATACGCTACAAAGATCCACATCGTCTTGACACAGATTATTGCTCTTATGCTGTTAAAATGAAAAGTCTACAGTTACAAACCTACATGTACATTATGTCATCACAAAAAAGACAAAACTTTGAACAAGAACTGAGAGAGAAAAAGAAAACTAGGACAAAAAAAAAAAGTTGTTAGCGTTTTAAACTGAGAAACAAGCTAGTTATTTACAGGTTTAGCTCTATATTCGAGGAGCAAGAGGTTAGTTTAGAAACTGATATGACAGTAATTCATGAAACAGGAAATATGTCACATCACATTAATAGTGTTGCAGCCGACATTCCATCAGTTTAGGGTCGATTCGTCTCTTTCAAAACCATTCGAAGACAGAGAGCTTGAAAAAATAACAATAAAACCCTGCGGCACGTAGAGTGCATCCATTATATTCGATTGAGATCACCACATGCTTCAAAAATCCTTCCTTTAGATGTAGGGAAGACGTCAGAACCGTGAATACTGTTGTACTCTTCACTCATTTCAATGGTAGCCATTAGTAAATGCTGTAGCAATCAGAGGGCCCTGTAAAGGTTAAAAGAAAAAAAAAAAAGGCCATGAGTTTTAAATGTAGCATAAAGGAATTCACAAGAAAAACATGCTTATTTTTACTAAATTAAAGTTCAGGTATTTAATAAATTATATGAAACTTTGTTCGATTAAAAAATACATTAAAATGTAGTTCAGATATACAATGATTTAAACACACATGATGAAAATCGTGTTTTTAATGACTTTTGTGAATTATTATAACAATTTCTAATAAATAATAGTAATTATTATTACCTAGAAATATTACTGCTAATAATTACTAGAAATATTTCAAAATATGCTATTTGAAAATATGTTTTTATGCTCACTAAAATTATTTTCTTAATTTACTTTTGACTTTATTATTAAAATTATTAATAGTTTTCTCTATTTTTATTTTATTTATTTATTTATTTTGAAAATGGTATAAATGTGTTTTTAAACCTTATGGAACCAATATGAATACAAAGAGTACACATTTTTAAATTTTCTTTTCACAGTGTTGTTTTATTATTATTTATTTACTATTATAGTATTTGTTAATGTTTGAACTATTAATATTTGAAAATAAGCCCTGCAGACACTCATTACTTTGTGTCAGGGTCAATAATTTAACCTTTCATAACACAGCAAGGTTAGTTCAAAATTAAAAAAAAAAATAATAAAATAAAAAAAAAAAAAACTTTTTAACTTGAAATATATTTTAAAAACTTTTGAAAATGATTAAGATATGTACATGTATTCAAAGTGTACACAATATATATATATATATATTTTAGTTTTATTTATTTACTTATTTATTTTTGGTTGACAGTTACACCACAGGATGTTTTTAGATTCACTAAATTATTATTATTATTATTGTTATTATTATTATTTTATGTTTTTATTTTTAATGGTATAATTGTTTTTTTTTATTATTGGATCAATATGAATACAAAGAGAACAATTCTAAATTTCCTTTTCTTTTTGTCATCAGTGTTTTTTTTTTAGCATTATTTATATATTTATATACTATTATAGTATTTGTTAATGTTTTAACTATTAATATTTGAAAATTTGCCCTGCAAACACTCATAACTTTGTGTCATGGTCAATAATTTAACCTTTCATAACATAGCAAGTCAGTTTAGAAAAAAAAAAAAAAAAAAAGCTTTTTAACTTAAAATATATTTAAAAAACTTTTGAAAATGATTAGGGTTTGTACATGTATTCAAAGTGTACACAATACATATATACATTATTTATTTATTTATTTTTGGTTGACGGTTACACCAGATATTTTTCATATTTATTAAATTATTATTATTATTATTATTATTATTATTGAAAATGGCATAAATGTGTGTAAATGTGACTCACCCCGAGGCTGTGGCTGAATCCAGTGCTGGGAGCGGGACTTGCAGCGCTGATATAGCTACTGACAGCTGATTCCTGATTGGCCGTCCCATACAGATCTGCCATTGGCCCAGGGCTGCTGGTACCTAAAAACCCAGCTGAGCGAGAAGGTGTTGAGCCTACAATACAAATCAACATAATTCCACAAAATCTTAACCATTTTCATTAACAAGAAACCTTAAAGCTATACAGGCCAGCCATTGGGGCGTGAGCTCTCATTTCTTGAGCATGGGTCGTGTGTGGGATTTAGAAAAAACAAAATTCTCGCACCTCTGACCACAGCTGCTGCTGCTGCGGCTGCCGCCATGGGGTTGTACGCCGTTAGAGGAATGGCTACGAAAACATCCGCATGCACGCAGAACAAGCACACAAACAGGAAAGAGAACTTAATCAGTACAAAGCAATACAAAAGCAGTGGGAAAAGTGCTTGCATAACACAAAGTAAGAAATGATGCTCTGATAATGTGCGGTAACGCCTGAGTAAACTGGTTTGCAGGATATCCTGGGTGGCGTTGTCACCGCGTAAGCTTACAACATTCTGATCACACTGCGCTGTGTGTTGGAATAGGGTGAACGGCTGCCGTGTACAAAAGCTGCTTGTAAAGCTCATAGAGGAACTAACCTGTGAGCTCAGGGGGGTGGGGTGATGTCAGAAGGGGGGTCCTCTCTAAGTGGAATTCTAGAATAGAGATAAACACAGAAAGCTGTTTAAACATACACACAAGTGCTGTTCACACTACACACATGGACGAGCACTACAGGCCTACGAGTGGCAAGACACACAGAAAGACAGTCTTAGACCGCCTCTCTGAGGTTTACAAGCAGCCATGGGTTACAACTGTTTTTAACATTGACAATAATAAGAAATGTTTCTTGAGCAGCAAAACAGCATCTTAGAATGATTTCTGAAGAATCATGTGACACTGAAGACTGGAGTAATGATTATGAAAATTCAGCTTTGCATCACAGATATAAATTACATTTTAATATACAGTCAGTTAGAAAACAGTCATTTTACATTATAATAATATTTTACATTTTTACTGTTTTTTTTTTTTTTATTAAAGACTTCCATCAAAAGCATTTAAAAATCTTACCAACTCCAAACAGTAGTGTATATACAGTATAATCAAATATATGTGGTTGTACACATAAAATCTAATTACAAAATGTGGAATTTTTGATTACTATTAGTATATTACTTTGTGTATATGGAAATTGAGTGACAAATGATTCATCAAGACTGCCAGATAATGTTCAATAGCATATTTAGTTACTTTAGATCTGTTGCTTAAATGAGCAGTTCACACAAAGATAAAAATTCGTTCTGAACCCGTAAGACCTTTGTTCATATTAGGAACACAAATTAAAGCATTTCTGATGAAATCCGAGAGCTTTCTGACATTTCTGCATAGACAGCAACACAACTGACACGTTCAAGACCCAGAAAAGTAGTGAGGGCTAGGGTTGTGCCGATAGACCATAGTATTGTGTATCGACGATAGTCAGAGATATCGCCTGTTGCTGGTGCCTTTGACGATAGCAAGACAATTATTATTATTATTATCTGTCAAAAATAGATTAGGCGCCACTTTAACAATGCAGTGTAGAGCCCTGCTTCTGGAGCACTTCAGAAATGTGCCGCGAGCTTGCTGGTATAAACACAAAGGCACAAATCATGGTGAGCGGGATGGGTTGTTTCGGGTGGGAAGCATGCAATCTGTAATTCCGTGGAGTTGCTGACGCTCGCGAAAGCGTGCAATCGCTTTATGCGCGCTGTTTTTCCAGTTTTACTTTCACTTTAGAAATTGACCACGTTCAGCAAGGAGGAGAGAGGATGGAAAAGGAAGGCACAGTAACTTGTTTTGGGGGGAACGGCCCTTCGCACCGCGGACGTGTGCAGTGTAAATAAGGGGTAAGAAATGTATTCATTATAAAGTGATGGTAACCACTGTATTTACTTATGGTACCAGGAGTGTTTTTTTTTAAGTGCATAAACACGCTAGGCTAGGCTAGTCAGAGATGATGTTCTTTGATAATGTAAATGTCCTTTTCTGTAGCCGATTTTTGAATAACTAAGGAAATGTAAGCATTAGTACCTTACAATATTTCGATTAAATTGTTAAGTAAAACACAAATTAAGTCATACTGAAAACATTAGGCTGCTTTTAGCCTTATGCTGGTGTTGGTTCATTTGTCGGCAATGAAACTAAGTAAGTAAATTAAATAAATTAGTACGACAATATCGTGTATCGGGGATCTGATAGGCTGACGATACGACGATATGAAAATTGAGCATATCGCCCAACACTAGTGAGGACGTTTTTAAAATAGTCGATGTGAAATCAGTGGTTCAACCATAATGTCATGTAGCTACAAAAATACAGTGCCATGCAAAAGTATTCATACCCCCCCACACACACACTTTTTTAAAAATATTTTGTTATGTTGCAGCCTTATGTTAAACTGCTTTAAATAACTTTTTTCTCCATATCAATCTACACTCCATGCAACGTAATAACAAAGCAAAAAAAAAAAAAAAAAAACGGTTTGTGACAACTTTGCAAATTCATAAAGTTAAGAAACTGAAAGAATTGCATAAGTATTCATACCCTTAACGCAGTCAACACCTGAGACTGTAAGCACCTTTAGTTGGAAGGTGAACCTATTGCCCAGTCTGAGATTCTGAATGCTCTGGACTGGATTCTATACTTTGCTGTGTTGAGCTTTCCTTTTACCCTGACAAGTCCCTTAGTCCCTGCCACTGAAAAACAGCCCCACAGCATGAGGCTGCTATCAGTACACTTTACTGTTGGGATGGTACTCTGCAGGTGATGTGGAGTGCCTGCTTTCCTCCAAACATGATGTTTGGAATTGAGGATCATCAGACCAGAGAATCTTGATTCTCACAGTCTGAGAGTTCTTTAGGTGCTTTGTTGCAAATTCCAAGTGGGTTTTCATGTGTTGCAGATATGTTTGTCTATCTGTTTCTCTCAGTTTCTCTCATCTGCATATATGATCATGGAGCTCAACTAGAGATCTGAGTCCTGTCTCTGAGCTCTACAGACAGTGCTTTTGACCTCAGGGCTTGGTTTTTTGGTCTGATAATTTCTATATTTTTCTTTATTTTCTATATTTTCAGCTGTTAGACCTTTTTTAAGAGGTTTGTGCCTTTCCAAAACATGCTCATTCAAATGAATTTGCCACAGGTTAACTCCACTCCAAGTGTAGTAACTTCTACAAGCAATATGAGTGCGCCTGGGCTAAATGTCAAGCGTCCCAGAAAAGGGTATGAATACTTATGCAATGGAATAATTTAAATTTTTCTGTTTGTCATAAATGTTCAACATTGTTACACACCTGTTTTGTGCTTTGTCATTATGGTGCATAGAGTGTAGATTTATGTGGAAAAAAGTAATTTGAAGCAGTTTAAAATAAAGCTGCAACATAAAACGTGAACAAAAACGAAGGGGTATGAATACTTTCGCAAGGCGCTTTGTAGATCCAGGTTCTACGAACATGTCACTTGCATTGCAGTCTCTGCAGGGTCAGAAAGATCTCTGGTTTCATTAAAAAAAAATCTTAATTTGTGTTCCGAAGATGAACAAAGGGTTTGGAACAACATGAAGGTGAGTAATTAATGAAAGAATTTTCATTTTTGGGTGAACTATCCCTGGGCAACTTGTGTCTGAAAACTATTACAATGGATGCTGAACTGTCTAAATGCAATTATAAACTGATAAACAATCACTTCCTGATTTAAAAACTCAATATTTTATTATATTCCTGAGTGTTTGTAAAGACTTGTCCCAGGAAAGAGTTAATTCCCGTGAACCAGTGTGTGAAAAAGTCTACAGAATGCATGATCCAGACATTGAGTCTTACCAGGGAACTGATATGTGTATCCTGGTGTGAGACTAGTGTAGCTGCGACCCGCATATGTTGCTGCCTGGAACCCTGGATAACCTGGGAAAAAATATGACACCAGTTAATATCTATTTGCAAACAGTATTTTGAGTAAATAACAATATCATGTGTAACTCTGGACCACAAAACCAGCAAATATATCAAAACTTAATTTTTGATTAGTAAAATGCATTGCTAAGAACTTTATTTAGACAACTTTAAAGGTGATTTTCTCAATATTTAGATTTTTTTTTTCACCCTCAGATTCCAGATTTCCAAATAGTTGTATCTCAGGCCAAATATTGTACTATCCTAACAAACCATACACCAATGGAAAGCTTATTTATTCAGCTTTCAGATGATGTATGAATCTCAGTTTCAAAAAACTGACCCTTATGACTGGTTTTGTGGTCTAGGATCACATATTTTGTTAAATAATTATATAATGTGTAAGTAAAATAATATATAATTTACATATAATTCATAGTTTTTATATTATTTAATATTATTAACTGTTATCTGGTCACTCAAATTCATATTAAATCAATATTAGTCTATATAGTAAAATGAAAGTATAGCGTTTGTGTCTTCAATATGAATTTTGTGGCCTTTTCTAGACTGCACTTTCTACTCTGAACAGCAGAGGGCAGAAGAGTCCATTCTATGCATTAAGCTCTAATCATCCTTATAATCGGCAGTTACCCAGCATTCCTATGCCAAGCATGAAGGCATCCATCCCATAGGGCATGACACGAGCACGACCTCTTGAAGAGCCTGTGGGTGACATCACTTCCTTGGGCTGGGCCTTCTTACACTCCACCTGTGAATGGATCGGGAAGATATCATTAAGTCGCACGCAAACTGTAGCAGTGCGTCTGAAATGAAACGGTGTCTCACCATCTTGTTGTTGATCTCGTGGAAGTGGATCTCACAGACTTTCTCCACCACATCTTCATTCTCGAAGGTCACAAATCCAAACCCTGAGGAAAGAAAGAGTCCAGACACTCAAACCACAGTTTACATTTGGATTTCCACTTCAGACATCTTTATAAACAATGTCTAAGGTTCATGTACTTCAGTTCAACTTCAGGTGAGATGTTCAGATGAAACTTTCAATGTATTTTACTTCCTTCTCATAGACCTTAATAAATAAATCCAGAATGATTGTGACATCACTAAGAAGTACCATGATAGAATCCTAAGTTTATATTAGGGCATCTTGTTTAAAAATGTCAAACAAAGCCACATTTTCTATTTATATTAACATTTAAATGATCCCAGATTGTGGTCTTAGGTGCATACTCCAAGTATCTGTAAAAAGTAATTTCATGTGCTTTTTCCCTGTGCCTGTAGCCTCTCAAATTTGAGGTTAAATGTTTGTGAATATCCTTGTGTCCTTACTGTTCACCCTTAATTCTGTACTTACGCAGATTTCCTGTGACCTGTATTCTATATTAAACCTTTAAAGTCATCCGTAGACGAAAAGATATGCTGCTACTTTCTGTTAACAAAAACTTAAGTGATACTCCGGTCTCCTGTCTGTCTCTCCATGTGTCTCCTCTCCTCCTCTTCTCCACTGGGTTAAAAGGCTGCGGTAAAGCCATGCAAGCTGTCATAATCGATGTGCTGTCGAATCGGCGAGGGGGAGGGAAGAGCGCTTAACGAGGTTTTAGCCTAAACCCTGATTAACGAACACACTAATTACTCAATCTCTCTCCTCACCTACCGCTTATCCTACAGAGTACAGGATGGAGGGCCATGGAGAGGAGACGGAGACAGATTGGACAAGGTTTAGGAAGAAAGGAGCAAATGGGAGAACTGCTGCCATTGACGCGCACAGTTATTTAATGAAATAAAGAGAAAGGGAACTTTACCTCTGTGCCTGTTGGTGGTTTTGTCAAACATAAGCATGGCGTCATCCACCTGTAGGACAGGAAAAGAGAAGAATTACATTTATTATGTTATCTAGCATTAGTCACAATTTTAGTCACAACTATCTCTTTCAAGGGATGGTTCACCCAAAAATGAAAATTCTGTTATTAATTGCTCACCCTCATGTCGTTCCAAACCTGTAAGACCTTCATTCATTTTCAGAACACAAATGAAGCTATTTTTTATGAAATCGGAGAGCTTTCTGACCCTGCATAAACAGCAACACAACTGACACGTTTAAGGCCCAGAAAGGTAGACGACATCGGTAAAATAATCCATGTGACATCAGTGGTTCAAACGTAATTTTGTAAAGCTACGAGAATACTTTTTGTGTGCAAAGAAAACAAAAATAACTTTGTTCAACGAGTCTTCGATATGCATTCACAAGAATACCACACAATTTTTTTAAAAAAATTTCAAATATGTCAAATAACTTGGATGCCCCAAATATTAAATATAGTAAATGAATAAAACATTGTACACTAACCTACACTATTTTATTGTTGCTGTGGGACAATGTGAGAGACACCTTCCAGGGGCTAAATATCACGTTATTGGGGTAAAATAATCAAATGTGACATCAGTGGTTTAACCGTAATTTTATAAAGCTACGAGAATACTTTTTTTTTTGCAAAGAAAACAAAAATAACAACTTTGTTCAACAGTATCTTCTCTTCCAAGTTAGTCTTCGATATGCGTTCACAAGAGTACCACACGACGCTGGCTCCTGAATAAAGTTATTTTTGTTTACTTTTGTGCAGAAAAAGTATTCTTGTAGCTTTATAAAATTGCGGTTGAACCACTGACGTCACATGGACTGTTTTAACGATGTCCTTCCTACCTTTCTAGGTCTTGAACGTGTCGTTCTGCTGTCTATGCAGGGTCAGAAAGCTCTTGGATTTCATCAAAAATATCTTAATTTGTGTTCTGAAGATGAACAAATGTCTTAGGGGTTTGGAACGACATGAGGGTGAGTACTTAATGACAGGATTTTCATTTCTGGGTCAACTATCCCTTTGAGTCACGAAATCATCACAAAAGTGTACTCCCTTTAAGTACATTTAAAAGGCCTAGTATTTCAGTAATATTATATTATCTCCAGTGTTGGGCAAGTTACTTTAAAAAAGTGATTAGTTATAGTTACTAGTTACTTCTTACACATAGTAACTGAGTTAGTAACTGAGTTACATCATTATAAAAGTAACTAATTACCAGGGAAAATAAGTATTGTGTTACTTTTTTAAAAAATGTTCAAATATGTCAAATAACTTGGATGCCCCCAGTATTAAATAGAGTAAATGAATAAAACATTGTACACTAATCTACACTATTTTAATGTTGCTGAGGGACAATGTGAGAGACACCCTCCAGGGGATAAATATCACATTATTGGGGTCGCTTCAACCCGCGGACATGGAAAACATCATAATAACAAGAAAACAAGGTGCTTTTGTAAAATAAATAGGGTGCGCTCTCTGCCGTCTCGGTCTCCATCACCTCTCTTCACAGACATGTAAATAAAACAACTTGAATCTATGTAAATTCGTGCCTCACAGACATGAGAAATATCTGTATAGAAAGCTTGAAATGTCTACTTTTAAATGAAGTAAGTCAAGTCGAAAACAAATATTCTCTGATCACGGCATCTCTATAATACTAAGGCAAGCTCGAGTTTTTACTGTATAAGCTCATCTTTTATGTAATCACGCCAACGAGCGGCTCCACTTTTTAAATTTGAAACATTTACGTGAGATGTGCAGACATGTAGGTAAACACCCACATCACCTCCGTAAACAAAAGTGAACATTCATAAAGTACTACTTTTCGTTCTGGAAAAGGATGCGCTGAGAGGAATAAGCCAGAATTTTCCTCAGAAGAAAATTATAGTAATGCCGCATTTTATTGTCAGTAACAGTAACGGCGTTGAAACAGGGGAAATGTAATTTGTTTGATTACTCGTTACTAATACTAGTAGTAAATACTAGTAATGCTGTTAGTAACCCTGTTTATTTATAACACCGTTATTCCCATCACTGATTATCTCCAAGTAATTAAAAAATATATATATACTTTAAGATTTGAAGTAAACTACACATGCAAAACTCATTAGTTTGAATGCTAACTACAATATCAGAGTTTCTGTTTAAAGTAAGAAGGGCAAAAGTATTTGTCTTGCGTTTTAGCGTCTTTATGTGTGGGCAAAAGTGCATCACTGTGAGCATACGGACAGCTTAAGTCGTAAAGGTCAGAGGTGAAGGTCAAACTTCGAGGTCTTTGTGTGAGCAAGAAAGAGAGGAGGAAAAACTGTTTCATATTCAGTCTAGAATATGAAACACAAGAAGACAGCCTGACCAATCAACACTTTATGTGTGCACACGCTCACAGTCTCTTGGTGACGACTAACTAAAAGACCAATAACACTCTCTGTGTTCTCTCTCCATTTCCATTTACTCATCTTCTAATGTGTGTGCCTGGAAAAAGAACTTGTTTAGTAGTGTAGTGGAGTTTAATATTACTAGTTATCCACTGGCTGATATTTGATGAGTTTGAGATCGTCAGCACTGGTCAACTTTTATTAACAGCCTTGTATTTTTAACAATGGATAATAAACAAGAGTTAGTGACGTGCCGGAAATATTCTTTCCACCTTCGTTTAATTAAAAAACAGAACAGAAAACAAAGTTTCAGTAATTAAATGTGGGTAATTGGGTAATTAAACGCAGTTTAAATGTGGTTCAGGGTGTTGTGTTCACAGGAGAAAAATTAGAACCAGTGGTAATAAAAGTTCATCTGCAAAAAGCTATTTACACACTGCTACTCTAGAATCATTTTTGGTCATAATGAAGTGTGTCCACATGGCCGACATGTTTATCCATGTTGTGTGCACAAAAATGACACTGACACAGTCAAAATGTGTCATTGAAAAAGTGCTAATTGTTCTAGTCATTTAATTTGGTCCTTCAAAACTATTCTAGTTGGTGTTAAGACAGTCAAAGAAAACAAAAAATAACAACTTAATTCAACAATTCTGTTTCAGTCTTCGACGTGTGTTCACAAGAGTATCACAACACATGTATGCAGTGCTGCTGATGCAGAACGTCCATCTCTCTTAGTTCATCATCTCTATATGCTGGTTCAAAAAAGAATGGGCAAAAAATTACAAGTCATCCTTTCTGTCAAAATCTTCAGACTTCAAGACTGTTTTATGTACAGCATCTGTCTTCTTCTGCTTGTAAACGTATGCATTGTGGTACTCTCGTGAACGTGCAGTGGAGACTGACACGGAATTGTTGAATAAAGTCGATATTTTTGTTTTCTTTGCACACAAAAAGTATTCTCATAGCTTCATAAAATTACGGTTGATCCACTGATGTCACATGGACTTTTTTAATGATGTCCTTACTACCTTTCTTGGCCTTAAATGTGGTAGTTGCGTTGCTGTCTATGCAGGGTCAGAAAGCTCTCGGATTTCATCAAAAATATCTTAATTTGTGTTCCGAAGGTCAACAAAAGTCTTACGGGTTTGGAACGACTCAAGGTAAGTAATTAATGACAGAATTTTCATTTTTGGGTGAACTATCCCTTTAAGTTAACGATATTGTCTACCTGGTCTCATGACAAAAACATGCATGGGGCACTTTTTCACGAGATACAAAATACGTACCAATAAGTACACATCACTGCACTTTCCAAAAGAAATGAACACTAGAGGCAGTAAAACTCCGACACCTTTTATTCCCTTTCACACAAAGTATGATTTACAGAGTTTGATCAAGCGTAATTTTCACACAATTACTTGAATAATATTGTATTATGAATTAAAAACAATTTTAATATGCCGGGAGATTTGAAAATGGATGCTTTTGAATGTTAGCATGACATATCCAGCTTCATATCTATAGGTTTTCATAAACGGTAGGTTTGTTCTGTAGCTCACGCAGTACAGAGAAGAACTTAAGAAGTGAAAAGCTCCGGCTCGAATCCTGTGTAACTACGGTTCGACAAAACAGTTGAAATCTACACAAAAGGAAGATTCAAATGGCACGCTTGCGTCGAAAAATCCATCAGTTTTGCATTTAACACTATCGGGTAGGTTTAGGGATGGGTTTGTTGTAGGGCATATTTCCAACACGACAGAGCATTACGTTTTAGCGACAGTCCACGGATATTTTAACTCTTAACCGCTGCAATACGTATCTGAAGTAACGTATTAGACTGCCGCGAAACGTGCAGTAAGGTACATAAAACGGTGCTGCAAAAAAGTACCCAGAGGTACATATTTTTATGAGACTGCTTTGGATATTGTAGTAGAAATGTGAATTTTGAGGAAATATTATTTCAAATTTTATTATGTTACATTTGCCTATATTAGAGTCTTGGACATAAAGAAAAATCAACAGTTTAGGTCTCAAAAGTCTCAAACAACAAAACAGAATTCAGACAGTAGAGCTCAGACAGCAGAGCAAGGCGCTAGCAATGCCAAGGACAAAAATTAAATTCCTAGGGAGTGAAAGCGCTGATAAAATGTTTACCTTGAATGCAATGTAAGTTGCTTTGGATTTAAGTACCTACCTAATTGTCACAAAAAAAGCAAGCATTTCTTTGATCTTATGATACTAATATGGCAGCTCCCATAAAACAGATGTTATTACTGACTATAGTCTTCAACTCATGTGAGTGGACATGATTTATCACATTTTCAAATCTGTTATATTTTCAAAAGCATGACATAAGGGAAATGCACCTCTAAAAGTCAGATCAGGTAGAAATCTGACAGCTTACTTACATTTTTCACACTTTTGTATTCGATATCTTAAAACGTTTCTATTTTCTAATCTCAACTAGCATCTTGTTTTTAATTGAGTTATATATTGAGTCGCTTCTTGTTCTGTGTGCTTCTTATCATGGTGTCTGTTTTTCTCTCTCCATCGCTCCCTCTCTCCATCCCTTGTTCAAACCAGGCCAGAACACAAAGTGACCAGTGAGGCAAACTAATCTGCAACTTCCCCGGGTGGCTGCGACTATCATCTCTCTCTCTTTTTTCTCTCTCTGTCTGCATTCCACACTCAAGTATGGCTCAAGAATGATGAATTATTTTCTGCTCGAGTTTTGCACTGACAATGTGTGACTGAAGTACGCTGCAAAGAAACGTTAGATGATCCATTACAGAAGCCCATCAGATTTTGAGATGTATTGTTGTGTTACTTCAGTTATGAACATTCGTCCTCCCCCTAAACACACAGTCTCTCCCTCGTTTTCTCTCCTACACACACACACACCCCAAACACAAAACCTTTTGCCCGCTAAATTACTTGGGGACAATGGATGGGCAGGGTCACCGTGGTAACCGGGTAGGAGGGGGGGCTCAGGGCAGGAGCAGCTGTTCCATCAAATTAATTCAGATTCAAGTAATCTCCCCCACCTTCCCCTGCAAACAAAACTCACCCCTTCAAACTCTCAAACTCTACCCCAACTCTTTCTCTCAGTCTCTCTACGCTTTTCTTGTTCCCTCTTTCATGGTTCCCCACCAAACTGGCTCAGATTTCACTCAGTACACCTCTGCAAAACCTTCAGAATGATTAGTTTAAATTATTTCAAACTTTACATTTTTTTCTAAAATTAATCTTTCCTACTGTTTTGATTGGATGAGTTATGTTTGCTGCCGTAAAAAAAAAAAAAAAGACACTTGTGACTGTACATTCAACACTACCACTCAAAAGTCTAAGGTCAAGTAAAATTATTATTATTATTTTTTTAAATAAAATACTTTTGCTCAGAAAGGATGCATTAAATTGATCAAAAGTGACAGTAAACAAACTTATAATGTTACAGTTAAGTTCTTTTTTTGTAAACTTTCCATTCATTACATATTCTGAAAAAAAGTACTGCGTTTACACAAAAAGTGTAACTGTTATAAACACTTGAAAAAAATAAGACATATTTCTTCATATACTGATATATAAAATATTTCAAATATTTCTGGAGCATCGCCAAGACTTGTAGACGTTCCTAATATTACAGATGACACCCGATTACAGTTGAGATGTATTGACGATAAAAATAAGACTATATTTTTATGATTAATTTTTCAGTTTTTTGCCTGTTTTTTTTTTTTTTTTTTTTTGCTGCTAAAATGGCTGTTTGGAACGAAAAGTGCTTGCATGTAAACCACAGTACTGCAAATTGAAAACTGTTCATAATTCATAAAAAAAAATCTTAATTTTGAAAATTATATCCCTGTATAAACTACAAAGTGGGTATCACTTAAAAAGTCTTTAACCCTTTAACTGTCACCGTCCACTCTGTTTACTTTACCATATTACAAATAAATCCTAATCTAATCATGACAAACTATACATTGTTGGAAAGGTCTAAGACTCCTAAATAGATATTTTACCATATTTTTGTGTTACAAATTGTGTAGGAAAAGTAATAGATTAATATATGTCAACAGTGCAACTTAAAAAATCTACATCATAACATGAGTTCTGACCTTTGTCACAAAAGACTTTCTTCGTTTCCTTTTTCCCGTTCACGATTTGGATATCATAAGAAATTATATATCAGTTCAAAACTTAAAATCTCAAAATTCATCCTTTGAAAGGCATTTTAAAATCAGACATTGCATTACCACGGAAAATGTAAATCAAAATCATATTACAAAATGTTTTCATTCATGAATTATAAAAAATTAAGTCTGGATAGTGCATTTTTATGTCTGTGTTCAAAAATGGGAGTGACAGTTAAAGGGTTAAAATAAGTCTCTCATGCTCACAGAAGGCTGCATGTATTTTATAAAAAATACAGTAATAGTGTGAAATATTATTTATGTTAGATTTAATTTAAAATTACTATTTTCTATTTAAATTGTAGTATATAAAAAATAAGAAATATTTCTTGAGCATCAAGTCAGCATATTATAATGACTTCTGAAGGATCATGTGACACTGAAGACTGGAGTAATGATGCTGAAAATTCAGCTTTGCATCACAGGAATAAATTACATTTTACAGTATATTCAAATAAAAAACATTTATTTAAATTGTGATAATATTTAACAATTTTACTGTATTTTTGATCAAATAAATGCAGCCTTGGTAAGCAGTGGAGTCTACTTTCAAAAGCATTAAAAATCTTACCAATCCAACTTTTGAATGATCATGTACATTAATGAATGCCTGTTAACTGGCAACCATAAACTTATCAAAAGAGGTGTTTATTCTGATTATTATCATATGTGATCCTGGACCGCAAAACCAGTCGTAAGTAGCATGGTTATATTTGTAGCAATATCTAAAAATACATTGTATGGGTCAAAATTAACAATTTTTCTTTTATGCCAAAAATCGTTAGGATATTAAGTAAAGATCATGTCCCATGAAGCTATTTTGTAAATTTATTACCGCAAATATATCAAAACTTAATTTTTGATTATTAATATGCATTGCTATGCAACTCAATTTGGACAACTTTAAAGGCGATTTTCTTAATATTTAGATTTTTTTGCTCAGATTCCAGATTTTCAAGTAGTTGCATCTCGACCAAATATTGTCCTATTCTAACAAACCGTACATCAATGGAAAGCTTATTTATCAATAAAATTGACCCTTATGACGGGTTTTGTGATCCAGGTTCACATATGATTTATTTGTATTCTTTTTAATCATATTCCTTTTTCCAAGCCTAATAACACTGCATTCCCATATAATCAACATGCAGTAACATGCTGCCTCTCATGGCTTATGGCTTTATTTTATCACCCTGCTATCCCATAATGCCTTCAACTGTTTCACACAAAGACGACTTACCTTTCCGAACTGGTCAAAGTACTGCTTTACATCTTCAATAGTAGTGTTCACAGACAGACCTCCAACAAAGATTTTCTTTGTCCGAGTCACCAACTGAAAAACAACGAGAGCGTGACGAGATCTTCAAAAATAACAGAAAGCTGTATACGATCAAGCATCTTGACCACGTTGACCAGTCAGGCACATACCTTAGGCTGGGCTCGTCGCGGGAAGGCAACTTTCGGGTCAATCTAAAGGAGAGTTTGAGAGGAGAAGGTCTAGTTTAGAAATTCTGGAGAAAGAGGAAGACTGACACCAACACACCGGGGACTGTAAATGAGAACATCAGTGAGAAGCTCACATCCTCTGAGCTCTGGTTTCAGTTGGTGTCTCTCGGCCCTTGCAGAGACATCTTGCCTGTGTGTTTTAAAGGCTCTGACTGCACCCTGCATTAACTTTTCTGTCTGAGAATGATGGTACATTCATACATGCAGAGTTCAGGGAAGGATGAAAAATGAAAAAGAAATGGAGATTCATCTACATGACAGTGAGTAACTATTAAGAAACGAATAAAGCTCCATTCACACTGACAGTGATTTTATTACTATGTCTCCAGGTTGTTGTATTATTGGTCGCTTGTAGACATTCCTAATATGTGACCCTGGACCACAAAACCAGTCT
Source organism: Cirrhinus mrigala (assembly GCA_036247105.1). NCBI lineage: Eukaryota > Metazoa > Chordata > Actinopteri > Cypriniformes > Cyprinidae > Cirrhinus > Cirrhinus mrigala. The sequence goes on from CM070014.1 coordinate 20,697,009, forward strand.
TAAGTAGCACAGGTTTATTTGTAGCGATAGCCATTGTATGGGTCAACATGATCGAATTTTCTTTTATGTCAAAAATCATTAAGACATTAAGTAAAGATCATGCACCCTCAGATTTCAGCTTATTTATTCAGCTATCAGATGAACGTATAAATGATGTATAAATCTCAATTTTAAAAAATGGACCCTCATGACAATTGGACATGTAGCTTTTGGACATCCGATAACAGATGAGATGTCTTATGGGTATTTTTACAATGCAATTTTTTGCTGAAAAAAGTTCTTTTGGAAGAAAAGTACACAGTACTTTAATTTTGAAAGTTATATCCCTATATAAACTATTGTACAAAGATTTGGGTTTCTCTTAAAAGAAGATTTTTTTTTAATGTCTTTAAAAAGTCTCTTATGCTCACCAAGGCTACATGTATTTGATAAATACAGTAATATTATGAAATATTATTTAAATTAATTTTAAACTTTAACTTCAAAAAAATTCTGTTTTTTATTTGAATATATTTTAAATTATAATATATTCCTGTAATAGTAAACCTGGATTTTTAGCAGCCTTTATTCCAGTTTTCAGTCCTCACACGATCCTTCAGAAATCATTCTAATGTAAGCATTTTAAAATATTTGATGCTCAAGAAACACTTCTTACTATTATTACTACTAAAAAATATCTTACTGTTAATATCAGCTTAATATTTTAGTTTAAACTGTATGTTTTTTTGTTGTTGTTGAACAGAAAGTTAAAAACAACAGTAACACTTTACAATAAGGTTCAGTTAACATTAGTTAACTACATTAGTTAAGAACTACATTAACTAAGAATGAATCTTAGTTGATGTTAATTTCACCACTAATGCATTATTAACATCACAAGTTGTGTTATTGATATTACTGTTGCCATCATCACAAAATATTATTGTTATCATCACCATCTTTAGTATTATTATTGTTATTATTATTATTGTTAATATTCTTCTTCTTATACTTGCTAGTACTATTCAAATACTACTACTAATAAGATTATTTTCATTACTGTTATTATCATTGCTGTTCCATTGCTGTATTTATTATTATACTTGCTACTACTACTCAAATACTACTAACATTATTCATATTGTCATTTCTAATTATGATCATTGCCGTTCTATCAATGTTTTTGTGTTTTGTGTTCACCGCATGTTGTATGTTTTGCACTAATACTAATAAAAAAAACAAAAAAACATCACAAGTCGTGTTTGTTAACATTAGTAAATGCACTGTGAACTAACATGAACAATGAGGTACTGTATTAAAAAAGATTAATAAATATATTGTTCATTGTTCATTCATGTTAGTTAATCCATTAACTAATGTTAACAAATGACACCTTACTGTAAAGTGTTACCAAAACAACAGCATTTATTTTTGTAAGATTGTAAATGCATTTACTGTCCCTTTTGGTGCATTTATTGTGTTTTTGCTCAATGAAAGTATTAATTTCTTTCTTTCTGTCTTCACACAATTGTTTGTCCCCACAGTTTGACTTTTCTCATCGCCAACGGTCACCGCCGCTGTGACTGGCAAACTCTGAGTCGCTTTGTTGCTGTCAGTGTGAACACCCCTTAAATCAGAGAGTGTATTAACGTTCACAAACGACAGAAAAACAGGGTGAAAAGTTTACAGGTTTCTATGAGAGGCAAATGGAAATGGATGAGTATGACTAGACAGAAGAGGCTGTCATGGCCACCTGTGACTGGACAAGAGAAGGGTCAGCTTTCCTGTAAACATCACTGGACGACATGAAAAACACTCAGGGAAACACCACAACCACGTTTCCTTGGAAAGAAGAGTGGTCGGAAAACAAAAGGCGGCACAGAAACTCAAGCAGAAAAGCATCCTTGACCCACACACTCTTTTGACAGCCAAACAAAATATTTTGTTTGTTTGTGTTTGTTTGTTTTTGCATGTCTTTCTTTCTATGTCTTTTCTTTCTTTGTTTCTACAAATCGGAATATTGTTTATTAGTGACTACATCTGGAAAATGAGCTGTAAAACATTCAAAATAATATCCAGCTGCTTAAAACTACAGTATATTTGCACTTAAATCATTAAAACAGTTAAAGTTGCTTAAAAGCTCAGTTTGCGTCAGTGTATTTACTGTATCAACCATGTGCTGAAAAATTGATGTTGATTAGCACCCATTGCAACAGTAGACAAACTAAATACTCAAGATACTCTATATTAGTCTATAGTCTAGTCCATCTATTTACCAAACGCTAGTCTACGTCATGCTGTACTGAGGTTAAATTCTAGAAGACAGTGAAGGCAGTACAGTGCTAGCAGCAATAATGATTAGTCTGTCCGAGAGAGGGTTCGAATAGAGCTACGCTAAAGAGCTAGCAGCTCTGAGGTAAACTGCAGCAGTTTACCAGAGTCGCCTGTTTGTTTTCATACAACAGACTACGAGTAACAGAGATTCTTTGTGAATCTAGAGAGTAAAAATGAAGAGGCTAAGCTAATCTGAACAGAGATCTGATGCAGAAGCTACGGTTTACAGTAGGTCTATAGTTTCTAGACTACTCTGATAGTCACCTCCGGTCCACAACATTGCTGAGGCCGCACCACTCCTGTGCACAATCAAAAACAAACAAACAAGACACACACACAAACAAACAAAATCAACATACAGCCACCGACGCACATGAGAGGAAAGCTGAGGATAAAATGTATGGTCACATAAAACAGATTATTGTCATTAGAGTTGGTTTGGACCATGTGGAGAGTGGAGAGACACTGAACAGTAATGGATTCAGTAGGGGTTTATGTGTTTAACCACCATCGACAATCACTAAATTCAGATTGGCGGAGTTTTTCAGCTCTTTTACACTTTTTCAGTCTTGATTGTTTGCTTACATCCTTCGCATTTTATCACGTAATGGTTCGATGAAATGACAAGTGCTGTTGGTCTATTAAATACTATATAAAATACATAAAATGAATCTTCTATTTTAAGCATGTTTTTACATATAAAAGCTTTCAAGTTTAACCATGACAGACATTTACTAAATTTAGTGAGTTTTTCAGCTCTTCAACTTTACACTTTTTCAGTCTTGAATGTTTGCCTATATCTTTTGCATTTTATCAAGTAATGGCTCAATGAAATGACGGTTGCTTTTTATCTATTATTCAAAATTCATACAATTACATATCCTCTATTTTAAATATGTTTTTAAAAACAGGGCTTTTAAGTGAATTTCACTAAATTCACATTAGTGGTAGATCACTATGAGGTTTCAACACTTAAACTTTTACACTTTTTCAGTCTTCAGTTTTTTAAATATATAAATTAAACATAGTAAAATGTGATTCATACAATTCCTAGACAATTTCTATTGTAAGCAAGTTTAAATTCCTGAATTAAAATGTATTTTGATATTTTTTGGGCGGCCATGAAGTCATAAATGTAAGTAGAAAATAAGGTACCACTTTACAAAAAGGTGTCATTTGTTAACATTAGTTAATGTATTAACATAAACGAACAATGAACAATACATTTATTATTCTGTTTATTAATCTTTGTTAATGTTAGTTAATAAATATACAGTCGTTTATTGTTTGTTCATGTTAGTTCTCAGTGCATTAACTAATGTAAACAAACACAACTTGTGACTTTAATAATGAATAATTAATCATTAAAATGCTGAAATTAACAGATTAATTATTATTAAATGCTGTAGAAGTATTGTTCATTCTTAGTTCATGTTAGCTAATGTAATTAACTAATGAACCTTATTGTAAAGTGTTACCATAAATGATATAGCAGGGTGATACACCTGTCCTGATATTATAAAGAAGAAAAAAAAAATAGAAAAAAAGAAAGTAATTCTTGAAATTCTGTTTTAGTTTTTTTTTATTATTGCTATTACATTATTACATAATATTTGAAGAAATTTGCTTTACTGCTTATAAAGGTTTTAAAAAGCTTGTCCACTAAATTTAAAAAAACGTGGTGTGACCAAAATACAAAATTTGAAATAAATAAATAAAACTTACTTACTTATATAAAATATTTTATCTTTTTTACTGATTAAGATGAATATATTCACATTCAAGCTTTAAGTAAAATATATACTTTGAAAATATATATTTTTTAATTGATGCAGACATTTTTTTTTTTAAATTAAACTGTGCTAAACTTATGTTAAATAAAATAAAAATAAAACAAACATTAAAAGTTTTTCAAAACCGTCTGACGCCAAAATCGGTAACACTTTACCATGTCATTTGTTAACATTAGTTAATGTATTAACTAACATCAACCAACAAGGAACAATACATTTATTACAGTATTTATTAATCTTTGTTTATGTTAGTTAATGAAAATAGTCGTTCTTTATTTGTTCATGTTAGTTCACAGTGCATTAACTAATGTTAACAAACACAACTTGTGATTTTAATAATGCATTAGTAAAACATTAACATTAACTAAGATTAATAAATGCTGTAGAAGTAACTAATTTTGACTAATGATCCTTATTGTAAAGTGTTCCCGTAAATGATATAGCAGGATGATACACCTGTCTTAAAATGAAGAAAAAAAGTAATTTTTGAAACACTATTCTAGTTGTATTATTATTGCTATTATGTACGTAATATTTTAAGAAATCTGCTTTACTGCTTATAAGTGTTTAAAAAACATGTCCACTAAATTTAAAAAATGTGGTGTGACCAAAATTCCAAATTTAAAAATAAATAAATACATAACATTTTTTTTTTTACCTTTTTAAAAATTACCGATTAAGATGTGTATATTCACATTCAAGGTGTAAGGAAAATATTTTATAACTTTGAAAATACTTTTTTAATTGGTGCAGACATGTTTTAATTCAACTGTGTTAAACTTATGTTGAATAAAATAAAACAAATGTTAAATAAAATAAAAATAAAACAAACATTAAAAGTTTTTTTCAAACCATTTAACGCCAACATCTGTAACACTTTACAATGTGTCATTTGTTAATGTATTAACTGATATTAACAAACAATGAACAATACATTTATTACAGTATTTATTAATCTTTGTTAATGTTAGTTAATAAAAATACAGTCATTCATTGTTTGTTCTTGTTAGTTAACAGTGGATTAACTAATGTTAACAAACACAACTTGTGTTTTAATAATGCATACTAAACACTAAATGCTGAAATTAACATTAAGATTAATAAATGCTGTAGACGTTTTGTTCATGTTAACTAATGTAGTTAACTAATGTGAACCTTATTGCAAAGTGTTACCCAAAAGTCAATACAAAAAGCACATTTCTAAGAACCTGAATAGATTTTTAATGGATTTTCTCTTTTCTTTATCTTAGACGCTCTTACATGCTCTTCTTCACTCTTACTTGACCCTAAGGTCGGTATTACAGTTAGAACCATTTTTCGAGTTTAATTGCCAGCGCTAGTACACTTCAGTATTAAAGTGTGCACAACAGATGCACACTTTGGATGGAGATTCTGATTTGTATGTTTACTTTGAGGGTGTTTTCAGATGCTGTCAATACTTCTCTGTGGCTCCGGGAATAACATCACCCCTTTGATTAACAAATATTCCATCTTGGGGAAAATATAAACACATCTAGCGACACAGTTTTAGACTTTAACATGAAAATACGTACATCATTTCTAAAACACAAATCTGAATAGTATCTAACCACAGTGTGTCCTTAAATGTCCAAAATTGCCATCCCTGTCAAAACTATTTTAAGTCAATGGACTTAACTAACCAGGTCAATCCTTTAGGGTCAATCGCTAGAACCTTAGCGGTGCGTATCAATCTCAATACACATACAGACAAACGCACAAGCACACAGAACAACCGCACTGGCCACAAGAATCCTCAAGAGTGCGTCCCAAAACTGAAAATCATAAAATTGTGATTTTTATGAGTTGCGGCGCACACGTTTCTCTCTCTTTCCTGGCCTCCCCTCCTCCACCGCCCCATCGCTGAGCTCGTTAAGCTAATCTCCAGTTTAAAGTCGGCCCAGGCGAGCAGCCATAAGGCACCTTCACAGGGGCACAGTCATAGAGGTAAAGCAGGACAAAGGCCTCCATGTTCCCCTGGCTCTGCCTGCCTCTCTCTCAGGGGGGAGGCACTTAGAAAACAGCACAAGCGGCCAGGCTGTGGAAGACTGGAGCTGAGAGACACTTTCTTAACGCTTGCTTTAGATATGTTAGTTTAATTTAAGAGTCAGACGGGCTTTTCCAGTCTCTTGCCTGCGTAAAATCTACAACTCAATTTCAGGGACAAATTCCCTGAAGTGTTGAGGATTTTTGAAGTACAGAAACACGCAGTTTCGTTTGCGGTTTGCCGTGCACTACCTGTTGCCATAGCGCGAGGCCGTTTTTCACTCAAATGAGGAACTGGTGCAAACTTTCAGAAGAGGGAGAGAGAGAGATGAGAAAGTTTTTTTTCTTTTCCTTCGAGCCTCACCCTCCCTCCCCACTGACCCCCTGGGGGGTGACTCCACTGTCGTCATGGCAACCAACGGGCACCATTGTCCCAGGACCCGCCTGCTCTGCACAGCGACAAAGACTCTCACAAATAGATGCAGCGCAACACAAAACCTTGCATCAAAGTTTCCTATTTCTAGCACTCTTGCTGAGTCTACTAATCCGTTTTGATGCAAAATCATGGTTATATGGATGTCATTCATAAACAAGGCCCAGAGGGCCTTGTACACCTGTTAGAAAAACAGCACTGAAGCATCACAGGATTCAAGGACTGGTTTCCACAGGGAAAAAATCTGAATTCCGCATGAGTCTAATGTGTTTGGTGAGCACTCTTGAGACAAGGCACCACAAAGGCTTCCCAGCAACTCCCAGCATACCCTGTTCGGGTCCCCTAGTTACCATAGCGATTGACACAGAATAGGAATGCTTCCCTGACAACCTCATTGAGGAACGGCTGAGATGGGAACTTTTTCTCGCTCGCTTTTTCTCTCCAAATCTTCCCGAATTGTTTGACCAAAACCCAAAGTGAAAAGGCATGAAACCTCACATGCATACACAGCATCTGTGACTCTGATTACTGCCGTATCATGGCATTTCAGTCAGTCAGATACTCCACTAATACTCATTAAAGCTAGGAAATTGTTAGCACAGCAGTTGAATGATGTTAAAACTCACAGTTTTCGAGTCCAGCTCATGTCTGGTCTGGGCCAGGACTTTGTCCACGCCAGCTTGGTCAACAAATGTGACAAATCCGAAACCCCTAGTGGAAACGGAGATCAAAATTACAACACCTCCGCCCGTTTGTGTAAAACAGACAATACAGGCAATAATAAAAGGCTTTGTATGTTTGTTGTCGCTTCCCAGTCAGGTTGGTTGTTCCCTTACCTTGAGCGTTTTGTAACTGGATCTCTCATCACCATGCTCTCTTTCACTTCACCAAACTTGCAGAAGTAGTCCTTCAAGCCCTCTGAGAAAGCAGGAGACGATGAATTATTTCAGAACATTGAGATTGGAAGATTGTGGGGAAAAAAACATGATTATTCATTGATGACATCAACAGCGAATGGGTGACATCATCAGTGGAGATGATCTATTTGAAATACAAGGTGAGGTCATCATCACGTAGTGAAATATACAAGACCGTTTACTCTTTAAAGATGATTTCTAAATAGCTGTTTTAAGAACGTAAGATCTCTAAACATACAGATATTAGCCACAAATATGATCCCTTAGTGAAAAGTAGGTGCCTGCCAGGCTGATAAAGCCTAATGAAAATGTTCATCTACTAAAAGATCATAATAGCTGGCAGAATCAGATGACAGGAAGGCTGTTAAGAGTTCTGCGCCGTGAACAATACCTCAGCGTAATACAAAACAACAATGTGTCCTACATACTGAGGACAGCCTACAGCATGACAGCAGTTGGTGAAACTTTCTCCATTCTCTCAGCTAAACCTGTTGTATAGGCTTTGCACAAAGGATCAAGCCAAATTACAGAGCAACTTTTTTTTTTCCTCATCCGGGGCTACTTGCTTATTAGTTGCTTGGATATGGTGAAACCATGCATTATATAAAAATGTTTTCTTTATTATACCATCTTTAATCTACTTCACTTGTCATTTCTTACATTTCTACTCACAATTTCTTATAGCGTAACTTCAATTTTACTGTAGCTGCATGAAAAGGCTATTGAGATTTATTTACACCGTAAGTACGCAGTAATTCAGTGTTTTATATGAATCAGATCTGTCGCTTTGGCTGACGTGCAGATACTTAGTAAAGAGTCAGGCTACTCACCTTGCGTAGTCTGCCAGCTCAGACCACCGATGAACATTTTGCTGTGAAAACAACACAAACAAGTGATCAACAAGTGCTGCGCGTTTGCGTGTAAATCAGAAGGACGCGTTAAGATCTTCCGAGATTCAAATAACGGCAGTGATTCTCAGTCAAACTCATCCGAGTGGATGAGAGGTGAGCTGGACACCGCCAAAAACACGTTTCCCTCTTTGTTGAGTTACTTTTTAATTGATTTCGATTTGACGCTCTCAAATGTAAGTTTTGATATCTGAGGAAGGTTTTTGTTTTTTGTTTTTTTTTACCAGGGGTCGTGCGGAGAGTCCGAGGAGGACAGGTTACTTTGGCTGCCTTCCGACTCCATTGCGCGGCTGTGTATCCCGTCCGAGTACGGTGCGAGAAAGGAGGCAGAAAGTGTGGAGAGGGGGATTGGCATGGGGTGAGTTAGAGCTCAAAGCCCAAAGACTCCACCTCTCTCTTGGTCCAGTCCCGGCGTGAAACACGGGAGCCCTCGAGAACTGACCGGGAGTCAGTGGATTACCTTCCTCCGTGACACGACGATGACATCAGAACTAAAACGACTCCGCATCACGTTAGAGCTGACAATCTGTGTCTCTTTGTAGCGATTCACCGACGTACAGAAGTAACCGTGGTGATTCATTCATTCATTCATTCATTCAGTCGAATTATTTTATTAAAGAGCATTTATTTGTTTATTTATTTGCAAACATTGCTTTATTTACTAGTGAACATGTATTTGTTTATTCAAATAATTTTATTAAATAACATTTATTTATTTATTTATTTACTTATTTGAATACTTTTATTAAAGAACATTTATGTATGTATGTATGTATGTATTTATTTATTTATTTATAAACATTGTTTTATTTACTAGTAAAAATTTATTTACTTGTAAAAATTGCTAAATTTTTTTACTAGTGAACATATATTTATTTATTTATTTATTTATTCGAATAGCTTTATTAAAGAACATTTATTTATTTGTGAACATTGCTTTATTTACTAGTGAACATGTATTTATTTATTAGGATTATTTAATTAAAAAACATTATTTACTTACTTATTCGAATTATTTTATTAGAAAATTTATTTATTTATTTGTAAAACATTGCTTTATTTATTAGTGAACATTTATTTATCTATTTATTTAGTATTTACTTGCAAAAATAGCTTTTTTACAGTGAACATGTATTTATTTATTCAAATTATTTATTAAAAAAACATTTATTTATGTATTTACTTATTCGAATTATTTTATTAAAGAACATTTCTTTATTTGAATTATTTTATTAAAGAACATTTATTTATTTGTAAACATTGCTTTATTTACTAGTGAACATGTATTTATTTATTTATTTATTTATTCATTCATTTTTTATTAAAGAATATTTATTTAGTCATTTATTTATTTGTAAACATTGCTTTATTTACTAGTGAACATTTATTTATTTATTTGTAAACATTGCTTTTTTTTACTAGTGAACATGTATTTTTTTATTTATTTATTAAATATGTATATATTATTTTATTAAAGAATATTTATTTATTTGTAAACATTGATTTATTTACTAGTTAACATTTATGTATTTATTTATTCAAATTATTTTATTAAAAAACATTAATAAATGTTCTATTTCAAATCTTTATTTCTATTTTTGTACTTTTAAATTAAACATTTATTGATTATTTTTAATTATTAGTTATTTATCTTATTATTTATTTTTATTTTATTTATTTTAGTTTAATTCATACAAAATTACTAAAGTACCAATAACAAAAGTGTCAGACAAAAGTTACAATAATAGAATAAAAATAGAGTAGGCCTAATAATAATAAAGAAACAAACAAACAATAAATAAATATTTTTTTCAGTAAGACATTCTTGAACATTAAGACTTATTAAAACACTGAAATGTTGAAATGAAATTCATGCACAAATGCCCTGCTCTGCAGTACCTGCATTTGATTTCAGACAATTTAAGAAAACAAAGAGTGAAAGTTGAGAGTTTTTCGCAGTATTTCTCTTATATATCTCTAACTTTATTACAATGAAATTGGAAATTTGTCTCATCTCATCACTAGTGTCATAGACTCTTAAAGCCATTTTTATATGCTTTTGGCTTTTCCTATGAGGATCTGTCTCTGTTTCTGATAAATCAAACTTTCTGTTTAGTTTCCCGGTAACATTCCAGGTCCTTTGATTTCCACTTTCATTTTCCCAGTGGTATGATTAGGTTTTCTGTGATTTGGTTTTGTTCAACAGTGCTGCTCTGAAACTGATCTCTCTCTCTCTCTCTCTCTCTCTCTCTCTCTCTCTCTCTCTCTCTGTGCCATTTTCTTTCTTTCTGACACCTGTTGATGAAACTGCTCTGGTGGAAACACAGTCCACTCTGACCTTCTCTCCAGGGGAAGCCCATATCAGCACAGCATATCACCATCACTATAACAACAATTTCACAAATAGAGATGCAGCTAACCAAGAGTTTTCAAGTTTTACAGATCCAGTGACCCCCACCCAGACTCTCAGCAAATTCAGAGACCCCCAGTATTAAAACAGATAATTTTCAGTCACACTTTATCATGACTTTCATGAAAAACATTACCAGTATTACATGATGGAAACATTAATTACGTGAAAATTATGACTTGATACACGCATTATTTCTACTTCCTGTTATATGAAACCAGAACATGGTTTAAAAATACATTTGATGAGTTTGGTCAGATTTCAGTTCTCCATACAAGTCACAGTAGTATAATCTTTTCAAATGGTCTTCTTATCCATGTGTTCTTTTGTGAAAAGACATAAACGCTGACTGTGTGCAGCGTGAGCAGGTGGCAATGGGGGCCATCTTAGATCAATACAGATTTATCTGGCCGTATGGCCTAATTTGACATGTATGAGAGGTGGTAAAAGGCCACTGCACATTGCCAAGTGGCTCTCTACAACTAGCCAGATCTTCTGGAGATTTATATGTCATAATAGGATTGTGGGTAAGCGGTGCTTGGCTGTGTGAATTTATGTGCCTGATTTGTCTGCCTCACTCATAGCACTCATTCTATCTAATTCACACACTTAAGGGCCTGCAGTGGACAAATGTAATTAGAGCGGAACATAAACATATGGTACCGACATTGTGAATTTAAGACATTAATCCTCGCTGGTTGCATACAGTTGGTTCAATTCTGTGTGCAGCGAGTGTTGATGTTGTCTCCGTTTGTGTTTTATCTCAAAGGGCCACCCCAAGATGAATATGCCGTCACCATTTACTCCCCTACATGTTATTCTAAACACATAAGACTTACTTTCCACCTTGGAATAGAAAATGAGACATTTAGCAGAGTGTTTGTGCTGCTCTTTTACATATGAAAGTGGATGGGGACCAGAGGCTGTCAAGCACCAACTAAAAGTATCATAAAAATATTTGTAGCAATCACCAAAAATACGTTGTATGGGTCCAAATTATTTCCTACCGTAAATATATTAAAACTTCATTTTTGATTAGTAATATGCATTGCTAAGAAGTTCATCTGGACAACTTTAAAGGCAATTTTCTCAATATTTTGAATTTTTTGCACCCTCAGATTCCAGTTTTCTCAGCCAGTGGCCACTATTCATCTTCTTTGTATAGAAAAGAGCTTGGACATCATGTTAAAAAACTTTAATAATATTTATTGATGAGAAAAATGTTTAAGAATTATGTTTGGATAAGTAATATTCGGATGGGTAATACATTGGTTGCATACATTGTGTAAGTAATATTTGGTCAAAAGATTTAGAATTTTAACAACATCTTTTCTAATGAAATTATTATTGTTAAGCACTTTTTAGCAGACTGTAATACACTCTACTGGAATGCCAAATTGTTAAGTTTGGCGTTTTTATACCCAACAAAGAGATTTATTTAGACGAATGTAGATTTCTTAAAGTTGCTTCAAGTTTTGTGGAATTTAAAATGTTGACATTTTTGGAGTTTTTGAAATGTGTGTGTGTGTGTGTGTGTGTGTGTGTGTGTGTGTGTGTGTGTGTGTGTGTGTGTGTGTGCGTGTAAAAATATTATTTTATGTAAATTATTAATCCTTGATTCATGGAAATACTTGCAAATACTTAGCTAGAAATTCTCTTATTCTCCCACCCACATGAATTTGCATAATATACAAATAAACCAATGTTCATATTTGTATGGGATATGATTTCATAGCTTATTGTGTTGCTGTTTTCTTCATGGAGTCTCAAAATGTTGCCGAGGTTTTAGTCAGCATGTTCACTGCTTAGGGCTGAGTCTTAAGTATTTAATTAGTGCCAGCCATGGCTAATCTCTCTCTACAGCGCACACACATAAACACACACACACACGCACACCACAACATGTGACCCCATCACCGATCACTACAGGATTACCCAACCTCTCTAGCACGCTTAACCACATGGCAGCCCAGTGTACAGAGGAGGACTTGTATGAGCCACACTACTGCTTTAGATATATAGTGTACTGTAGGACTGAACAGTGCTGTGCTCGGTGTATTAAAAGACACTACTGTACACCATATAAGTATAATATAGCTGGGAATTTCTGTCCATAAAGATAAAAATATAACCTATGCAAACAAGGTCTTAATATATTAGTCAATTAAAAAAAAAAATGTTTGCTGAACTTGGACATTTAAAATTGGTCTTCAACAGAAGTTCGGGGGTCCTGACTTTAACCCTTTAACTGTCACCGTCCCACCTGTGTGACGCTTGGTGCTCATTTTTTTGTTGTCCTTTTTCTCTATCAAATGTTTTAGTAATCATCATAAATTATATATCATTTGAAAGCTTAGAAGCCCAAGAATCATCCTATGAAAACCATTTTGAAATCGGACATTCCATTGTGTTACCATGGAAATGGTACTGTAAAATCTTTTGGCGGTCTCCTCCCCCTTAGCAGCGGTGTCAAGTGTCACATTACAAAATGTATTATGGTCTTTTAGAATCCAAACTTTTTATAATCTTGACAAAAACATGTCATTGGAAAGGTCTGAGTCTCAGGATTTCATATTTGGTGGTTATTTTGTGATAGAAGTAAAATTGACAGAGAAATGTAGACGTTTGTGACAGAAAAATGCATTTTAAAAAATTCTATAGAGTTTGTAGGGCACCCGGTGGCTGTTTGTGGTATAATGCCCCAAACAAACTGTTACAGGAACCGCAATTTTTTTCATATCAACTTCAAATTTGGAACATAACTTATTTAGACATAAGGCTTCAATTTGATATCAAATTTAGGGTAAAACCTGTTATGTAAAATATGTATAATATTCTATATATTCTATAACTTATTAATATTTTACATTTTTGAAAAAAATCCACCTCTGGCATAATCTGCTGACTATCTTTTTTGAAAAGAGACCAACCTTAGATCTGTATTCCAAAGTGTTCATGAATTACAACTATTTAAGTTCGGATAGTGCACTTTCATGCCTATTTAAAAAAATGGGGGGTGACACTTAAAGGGTTAATGTTTAATCTAAAAATAAAATAAAATAAAATAAAATAAAAATAATTACACTGATTTGTAATGTTTTCAACACTTAATTTAAAACGTTAAATTATCTAACTATTGCATTGTCCCACATTAAATAAAATCAAGTAGCCTATAGCCTACAACTACATCAGTAATGGCTGATTGCAGTCTAAGCATTATAATATAGTATGTAAGTATGTAAATACTGCATTTTCATTTATATTGTATATCAGAGGGGATCCTGCTTCGTTTCTAACCTCTTTTCCACTAGAGGGCAGCATCTCGTGTGAAGGATTTGTGCAATTATTGCTTGTATATTCGTCAAAAGCCACACTTACACGATTACTCATGACGTACTTCATGACTAAAACGTTTGTTCTGTCAGTTGCCTGAAATGACAGCGAGGAGAGGGAGAGAGAGAGAGAGAGAGAGAGAGAGAGAGAGAGAGAGAGAGAGAGAGAGAGAGAGAGAGAGAGAGAGAGAGAGAGAAACTTCACAGAGTTGTTCCCAATTAGAGAATGCGAGTGGATTAGTGCACCATCTAGTGGAAACCTGAATGATAGACGATAAGAACTAAAGTTTCACCTTAATAGACTAAATAATAATAAATAATAGCAATAATATAATTAAATAATAATATGATTGAATGGCTGTTTCACCTTTGGTACAAAAACAATTTTAACATTTATAAACATGTTGCTTAGATACTTAACATGCGCACTTCTGAAACTACACTAGCTTTACAGAAATACAGAATTCTAGAAATAAAAATCTCAGACAAACGACCACATAAAATACATTAGGATAGCTACACAATGTACATTGTTAGTCAATTTAAGCAACCAAGACTTTTTCTTGTACTTTACACATTTTTTTTTTCCAATCAATCACAGGACTGATCATTTATAAAAGTAATGATAATAGGCTACTCTTATTTTGACAGTTTACAATATTTGCATGTTAACTTCCTGTCTTCGATTTGGCGGTCGGTTTGGATTCCACTGACCAGCTGAAGAGAGGACAGTAAACATGACATCCACGTGGAGGAACGGGGAAAGAGGAAACGCCTCCAAATCAACGGTTTGTTATAATTTCAGAGAAGCCAATCGTTTATTTAGTGAATATAATTTAAAGTATTCCTGCAGATAAAGACTTAAGTTAGAGAATGAGATAAAAATGAATTTTTGGTTCAGCTAGGCTACTGGTTGTACTCAAAGAGGTTTACATTAGGGTAGAACGGGTGGAGTTGGTACACTTTTTGAAACTGGGGACTGAAAAGAAGTGATTTTTCATATGACATTTCATGTCATATTTGCCACAGTTAGCTCATAAACACAAGAAGCTTTTTTGTTCCATTTGTACCCATGTCGGGTACAGTTGGAACAGTACCCGAGGACAGTGAGACACCCATCCGTAATGCTGTAAAGCTGCCAAACCAGTTCATTGCAAATGTAAAATACCTTTAAAAATGAGAATTCAATTTTTATTTCCATTCAGTATTTTATTTGATTATTTGTTTAGTTAAAAGTAGTTAATCTGTGAAACATTGTACAGTAATGGCAAATGATACAATATTTAATTTCAGTTAATCATTTTAATAGTAACATTTGAAAAGTTGAGTAGAAAAACACTGAACAACTGCATACAGCAATAATAAAACAAATCAAATGTAAACAATAACCCAATAAATATAATAACAATGAACATAATAAATAAATGATACATTGTGTCTCAACTGTACCCTGCTGACCACCTCAAACATTTCTCTAGATTTTATGAAGACCTTGCATGACACAAAGTCATGCAATATGTCAGTTTTTAGAGAACAGATTAAGGTTTACAGAAATGTAAGTTAACTTTAACAGTCATGCTAGGATGAGAAGCTATTTATTGTGGAAGGGATGTGGTGAAATGAAAAACTTACCTTAGAAAAAAGCTTTCACTTACATCTTTTGGACTGGAGAACTGCACTTAAAGTTTCCCACAGTCGAAGAGGACGCTAATACGCATGATCACAGATCAGACTTGCTGCGCACGCAAGTTATTTAAGGTGTTTCAAATATACCCCTGTACCAACTGTATATCATAATACACAGCCTAGGCCTACTGCAGTGGGCAGAATTGTAGCTGACTTTAAAAACAGTGTGCTTTCATCATGTCTCATGTTGTGAATCAGTCTCACAGAGGACAATGCTGAGCAGGACTTTGGAGGAGAAGGAGCAAAAATACATTTTATAAAATTATCTCAGACTGGGTCAGTGTAATAACAGAATTTTGCCACAAGAGGGCAGCTCCACAATATCAATGAACCTTTTATACCCTGATTTAGCTATTTACTAAACGCTGTAAAAAAGCAGGCATTAGACAAAATTCTCAGTATCATATTAAATTACTGATAATATAAAACCAAACAGTGTTGACATACTCAACTGGTCTCTCAGTTTCAACATCTGTCTATCTGTCTATCTGTCTATCTGTCTATCTATCTATCTATCTATCTATCTATCTATCGTAATCAACGTTTCAAGTGAATCAAAACCTTTCATCAAAGTTGTCCTAAAACCAAAACAATACCAGTTCTTGTCTTAGGACAACTTTGAACTATTTTTGATACACTTTAAATGTTGACTAATGTATACATACACACACACACACACACACACACTCACACTCACACACATGCATACATACACACTTATAATTGTGTGTTATAGCTGTACAACTTATTATGTATGCATTTTGTGTACTTTTGATGATGAATAGCACTAAAGATTGCAAGAAATTGCTACTACACTTATCTGCTTTATAAAATGAAACAACATAATTACATTTCTCTCTGGTACTATGAGAATCAACTGCAAAAAAAAAAAAAAAAAAAAAAACATAGGAGGTTATTTGTTTTGTTTGTCTTACCTGTGTTGCAGATTTATGTCATCATAACCGGCTTTAGCAGTTGAATTGCATTTACTAACTTTTATACTGAATATTGTTTAGATATTGTCCCATATGTCAACTATAAGTTAACTGATTGAAAACCAAATAAAACATTTTTCAGAAAAATCTTAATTTATTTAATTAAAATAAATAAGAAATATACAACACATACATGCATTCAAATGCATCGAGAGACAACCTTACATCCCACAACCAACCCTGTACCATCAATAATATGATTATCAGTTTATTGTTGTCAAATCAAAACTCCTGGAAGCTCTAGGGATGATAACTTACAAGGCAGCTTTTTGGAAGTTGTTGTATGATGAAACATTGGGTAACAAATTTGTGCAATAAAAAACGGAAGCAGTCTCAGTGTGCTGTCCACCTCAATCTTTCTGTTTGCCATTTTAAGCAACATTGCTAGGAAAAGCTGTCCTGTGAACAGTTAAGTGTAGTATTGTATTACATCTAAGTGCTATAAAGGAGAATACACTACTCTGTTATCACCATCATGTTTCATCACCTGTTTTTCTGCAGTAGATGTACAAAAGATAAAAAATGTTTCATCTCTGTTTAACATACAGTTGTACCATCTCCTAGCTAGATAAATCATTTTGTAGATAGAATTTTGGCGTGATAACTAATTAAAATTCAGTACCTCTACTGAAGAGTAAAATGGATCACTGTTGTCCAATCAATTTTAAGACCCAGATTTGAGAGTTTTGACAAAAGGAAAATATGAGTGAACAATTTTGTGTTTTTTGCAGCTTGGCAGTAAAAAAAAAAAAACATCCATTTTCTTTGAATGGAAAACAAAAAACAAATTTCAAAATGATCTATTCCTGTAGTTATCCTGTACAAATCTAACGTGTCTGCGAGTGAAAGTGACTTCACTTGACCGTACTCCAACAGAAACTGTACAATATCTGTGGTTCAGAGGTGATAGTATTGTACAGGTAGCAGAAGTGTTTAGTTAAAAAACTGCGAAGGAATTATGAAATACTTTAGATTAACAATGAAATATGTATCTGGACATTTGTGAACAGTGCATTTGCATTCAACATGACATTGTCTTACTGTATGAGCTACTATATTCCTTTACACAGATTGTTTCTACGAGCCTGTCTGCCAAGACACTGGTGATAAAGATTCTTGTCATATAAAAAGAAAGAGAGAGTGCAAAACTAGCAATTACAGCAAATAAAACATTCATATCACTTTGTCATCCTGTAGTGAGACTGTACAATTGGTTGAGGTTTAGGCAAGAAGCGCTGGATTGTTTGAATTAGTGGGAGGAAAACCGTTTGGTTGGATGTGCACAGATTAAAGGTGCTGTAAGCAATGTTAACCATTCTGGAACTTCTGCAGAATTAATCTCTAATTTAGACCCGCACACACTTTTTGTAGCTCTTACCATTGTAATCAGAGATTAGCAGAAAAACGGTAGCACACTGTTGCCAAGCTAAATGCTAACAAAATTGTATCCCTTCATGACAAACCAACAACAGTAAACTGCTTATGAAACTTAATATGGTGCTTAACTTTAATTATTTAAGTTAAATTATTCAAGTCTTCAACTGCCACACTCCTGGACACCTGCTTCCTATTCACTGCCCGCCCTATGAATGCACAAAATGACTGACAGGCAGAAAATGCTTAAGCGGCTAAACAAAGAATCTGACCATGGTCAATGATTTGGAGTTTACAGAATTTACATCTGACACAGAAACAGATGTGATGGTTTATGGGAACACTAATTTGGTCAAGTAAGAGTGTCATTCTAATAAACAAAATTGCTTACTGCACCTTTAATAGGAACTTGAACATAAATGCACATGATTGACATCCAAAGATTTTAAGTACGTAGTAGATCTAAAAGGAGAAAAGGGTTTGGTGGTATGTACAAGTGATGTTATCCTCTTAAGTTTCGAGCATCTCCTGACATCTTAAAATCTCCTGTGACATCACGAGCCGCTTTTCCACTATCGGGCTTAACTGTTCCGTTCCGTGCCGTTCCGGGCCAGTCAGCACAGATACGGTTTCATTTTCCACTGTGGTGCTGATAACAGAACTCTTTGGAATGTAAATACAAATGCGTCAGTCGTTGCATTGGTAACGCAATTGTAATGTAAACAGCCATATGGACAATGATCAGATATTTCTGTTTTTGGGACTGCATTTACTTTGTTAAATAACAGAAAAAAAGGATACAACTCTTGGCGCAAAAAAATTGAAATAAACAAAATGTGACGACAGGTATCATGTTACCAACAAATTCTGAGGGGATATGCATGCCAACAGAGACGGACACAGAAGATAAAACCTTTAAAAAAAAAATTATTGACAGTATTAATGCATGAGCTATGAACGCAGCGTAGCTGTTTACTTGGCTGTTTGATCAAATGGCGTGCTTCCGCTTAGCACACATACTCTATCAGCACGGTTCAGCACGGTTAGACAAGAATTCCGGGCCGAGAATGGTTTGTAATCGTGCCGTGCCGTACCAGGCTCAGGTAGAAACACAGCTGGAACCGTACCTGACTGTTCTAAGAACTGTTGGGCCCGACAGTGGAAAAGCAGCTAAGGTTCTTCCCTTTACTCCATCCACTAGTACATTCACCTTTTTAGGACCATTTAATTGTGAAAACATTCATCCTCTATGACCTCATATCTCTGTGGCTACAATTTTATCAAAGTTCAGGTCAGAGCTATGGTTGTCCATGTCCATCTCTGTCCGGCTGTCCATCTCAGCCGTTAGCTCCCTCAGAATCTTCTCCAGGTCCTTGTTTTTTCTGTACATCTGTAGGTAATTGTACTGCAACTGTTTTTGGTATCTAATTACTTTGTCTTTCTCTTTATTCCATGTCTGTCTTTCCTGCTGGAAGCTGTTTATCATCTTGTGTTTCTTTTGCTTCTCTTCCTTCAGTTCGCCTCTGAGCCTCTCTACCTCCTTCTGTAGGGCATCCAAGTCTGCAGTCCCTCCGTTATGATTTAGTGTTTTACTGGCACTTGTTCCATCCTGGGCTTTCAATTTGGCTTGACCAGTTCCGAAGGCCTCCATCCGGGCTTGGCTTATCTGCAGTTGCAGCTGTTGCTCCTCAACTTTGGCTCTCATGGTCATTAGCTGCTGTTGTTCCTCTTTGGCCATTGCTAAGTCCTGCTTCATGCCCTTTATGTCCGTTTCCAGCATGTTCACCTTCTCCCTGAGGAGGTCAGCTTCATTCTTCTTTCTTTGAAACTCATTTTTAGATACCTTTTTAGAAAAGAGACATCCAAGTCAGTCGTACAGTATGTGATAGTACAGCATCCAGTAACAAATTTTAAGGTAATATTACTAAACACTGACCTCAACCTCAGCGCTTCGCTGGTGAAGTGCTTCATTGTACTCCTTGATCTTCTTTTCCAGTTCTTCCATCTTGCATCTGGAATCCTTCAGAGAGGCTTTGAGACTAACAATCTCACTGAGTTTGTTTCCAACGTCGGCCTGTGAGTCCCTAAGTTGCTGCTTTAGCAGAGAAATCTCACCGGACTTCTGGCACACCTACAAAAAATCATGAACGTGTATGTGTTAGGTAGTTTTTGTAACAATTTTGATCTTTTATCTTTATTAAACATAAAGCGCATTAGATTTTCAATTTTATCCACATCTGTCATTATATGAAGTTTCAAATGTAGGTTCGAGACGAGCCTAATCATTCAGTCCTGTCAGTCATCATTAACCTATATATGCAGCACTTGTTGCACTGTCTCACCATCAGTTCTTCCGGCATCCCTCCACCTCCCCTTCTCCTCCTCTATTTTTGATATTCTCCCTCTATGTAGTACCGCAAAGGGGCGGCTTGAACTCTGAACTTAATCCAAGCTTCGGGTTCGAGCCTCCATTGAGGACAGCAAGCCAATTTAATTTACCATTAACTATCAGGACTGAATGGGCAGGCGAACCCATGAAACAACAGTAAAGTCTTAAGGACTGACCTCCCACTGAGTCTCTTCTAGAGTGGGTACTAGGTTTTTCTGGCTCTCATAGATTTGGAGTCGGCTTTCTGCAGTGTCCCGGTCACGGTTAAGCTGGTCCACCTCCTCCTGCAGACGTTCCTTGTCCTGTTGAAGCTGTATCACTTGAAGCTGCAATAACTGTTGGGCTCTCAAAGCCCTCTGAGACACCTGCAACCACACAAACCATCATTAAGATATGCCTGGATAAAGGTGAATAGCTGCTTAAGGGTTCTGAACTCTGGCCCTCGAGGTCCATTTTCCTGCAGAGTTCGGCTTCAATCCTAATCAAACACCTAAAATAGTTGATTAAGGTCTTTTAGGGTGAGGTTGATCAAGGGTGGAGCTTAACTCTGTGGGAACAGGCCAGAGTTGAGAATCCCTGACATACTTGATAAACCACTTAGGAAAGATAAGGTACTCTTATTGCTTTGGTGTCACACTAAACTTTATATATCCACATTCCCTTTAAACCAGGGGTGCCCAAACTTGGTCTTGGAGGGCCAGTGTCCTGCAGAGTTTACATCCAACTTGCCTCAACACACCTGCCAGGAAGTTTCCAATATGCTTAGTAGGAGCTTGATTAGCTTGTTCAGGTGTGTCTTATTGCTAAACTCTGCAGGACACCGGGCCTCCAGGACTGAATTTGAATATTGTAAGCCACTTACCTGGCGGAGTTTTGTAGAACAGCGTTGTTTCAACCCCTCCATCTCCTCAGCACAGTAGCGTTGCTTCTCCTCAAATAGATGACACGTGTCTGACTCTTTCTCCTCAAGGCTCGTTTGTAACTCCACCAGCTCGCTTTCACGTTCTAGAAGCTTCCGCTCCAGCTGCTGTATCAGCGATTCATCCATTGAAAGTGGTGATCGGACACAGCCCCCAGAAGATGATGGTTTTGTCGGGCTTTGCTCTGAAATTGTAAATCTGTGTTCCAGAAGCATCTCTTGGTTTCCAGAGAAATCCATCTTTGGCTCGGTGGATGAAACCGTCAGTGCTGCGGCAGTTATTTCTCTGTTCATACTTATTGCTGCTGCCACACTTTCACTTAGGACACCAATGGATCTTGTATTGACATTCGTCGAATCACTATTTCTGTTTGTTTCACAAAATCCATTGGTCCAACTGTTTCCACCATTAGTCCCACTACACATCCAACTGGATCCAGAGTTTCCATTCATCCCTGCTACACTCCCCTGTGGGTTCTGAGATGTGTCCGTGTTTTGGGCAAGGCCTCCATGTCGTGCCATGTGGTTAGTTGAAGTGCTTAGGTTGTCCATCTGGCTGCTGCCACTGGTGCTGTGAGTGGGCAGGCTGGACATAGAGTTCCTTCCAGAGTCAGAGAAGGTACCAGAATTTGTCTCCACCTTGGGGTCCTGAAGATCTTTTAGCCTGTCTATAGGACTAATTCTTTTGCCCAGGATAGTGCTCAAGTTGTTATGAGTCTCCACCGAGGAACTGCTGCTTCGAGGGAGAACAGGCTTGAAGGCAGTGGGTCGAATTAAAGCATTCTCTATACTCTAAAAGAGAGAGGACAAAAAAGATAGATGAGTGTTTTTGTGATTTGAAGTGCACTACAACCAATTGATCATTCACTCATGTTTATGACAGAACACTCTCCATCTTGAAACCTATTGATCAGATGCTCTCAAAACAATTACTCTCGTAACTGCAAGGACAATCTCAACAATTTCAAGAATCCTTTCCTTTTTTCTTATTCATCTTCTTTCTTATTCATCTCAGTCAATTCCTCTTACATATGGTACCATGTTTACCCCATGGTTTTAGCGTTACCTTCTTGACCTGGGCTCATTTTCCTAGCTAGATACTTCATAAATGAGGCTATTCAGGAAAAGAGGTGCTTGCCTGCTTGCAAGTGCCACACTGCCATTGGACCGAATCTCTGGAGAGATCAAGGCATTCTTACCTCGTCAATCTGGAGGTTTAATTAAATGGAGCAGACACTGCTAAGCTCTTAGTGAAAGTGTCAGGGACTGGTGAGGATTACTTAACAACAACTACACTTGACTGTTGTTTGATTTTGTGTGATAATAGCTGGGGGATGTACCATCTTTTGGTTTTGGCTGCTTTAAGGCGAACAGCTTCCTAAGCAGACATTTTACTTTGTGTACGTTTAATGTAGTTTTACTGCTTTAAAATGGAGTTGTATCAACTTTTCATAGGATTGAAATATTACCATAATACACAATATGCTTTGTTTATTCTCTGGCTAACTCTAGTTACCTTTTCTAGTTTTCCAGACAGCGGAACTAATTCTGGTGGCCCTCCTCTCCTGTCCATCTCATTGTCCATCTCAGCTGTTCTTCCTTGACTGTCTTCAGCTGTATTACCGTTAGCAGTTCGGGGCTTGTTGCTGACCTTGATGTAAAAGAAGTCATCGTTTTTGCCTGAATGATAGCTGACTTTTGAGTTGTTGTTGGTGCTGCAGTGGTCCTGAGAGAAGCCATACTTCAGAAGGCCATCCAAGCTACGGCCTGTTTTCTTAGACTGAAGCCCCTTTTTGACTTTGTTTTCAGAGGCTTTGCAGTGTTTGCTGTGGAGGCTATGGCCTGATATCAAACTGCTGACACTACCCATGTTTCCTGGGACATCTGGAGAAAGCAGGTGGTGGTCTTGGTGGCGGCAGGTGTGTAATTACAGAATTTTAATGATGGAGGAAGGTCTGACGGACTCATAGCCTTGTGTGGAGATCCTTCTTATTCCCATTTGGGAAACCTGGTAAAACATGGATTTTAAGAAATGTAGTGAGATGTCTCCTGTTGTTATTAGAGCAGTACAGCACCAGAGTCTATGCAGAATTTGTCTTAAAGTTTACTTTACTTAACGTTCGCTAGGTCAGCAAACAGGGCCTACAAAAAACAGGAACTACAGTATGTTTTGTTGGCTTTTTGCCCACATCTGATACAATAGGGGTAGACCTAATGGCAGTTACCCTGAACATCCTGATTTACAATATGGAGACCATGCTTTGAACAAGTACCAAGAACCTCCTCTTTGACAAACAAAGGCAAATGGCAGCTTGAAATTAGTGTTACTAGGTCAAACATCTATTCATATTACTTGGTCAGTAGGTCAGAAGACCTGCCAATTACTTTTTCCTTCTTGTCAGGCTAAACAATGAGTATGTTTACATATGCTTTGAGTTATTTCCGCCATACTAAAACAAAGTCTTCTTAAAATATCATGTAAATGCTTTAGTTTAGCCCAACATACCAGTCCGATTTTTGTGAAGTTAGACAAATAATGTGACTTTACCTCAAACATAATGGTGCATGTAAACATGCATAACATTTTTGCATATTTCATTACATCATACAAGCATTATTTAGAAAAAAAAAACAAAAAAACAAAAAAAAAAACAATAACAAGCACTTTCGAACTTGCTTATGAGCTATTTTGCAGTACATATATAAAGCTCCATATGTTGGACATAATATTGTAATCATGGGTTCCCACTAGGGAGATGGGACCTGTCAGTCACCTGACAACAGTTTGAGTACCAAAGCTCTGTCACCAGCCACTCAACCTTCTTTTATGATTCATATGTGCCTAAAGCATATATTACACATCCATAATCAACACATCATGCCTTCCATCTGTCTTCCAGAGCAGATAGAGAGGGGCTTTACGAACAAAAGACCTGCCATGATTATCACACGTGGCTTTGTATAACTGGCCTAATTGTGATGGCTGATATGTTAAAGGCTTATTAGCTAGAAAGAACACAGCAGCAATATATGCCAGCTGTTTCTTAATTATTAATATCACATTATGAATTCATGCATTCCAGAGAATTTTTATTTTGTACTAACTTTCCTGCCTCGCAGCTGGTTTTAGATAAGAAAATTACATATGCAGCCACATCTGGGTTTGTTTCTACCGCATAAGTTGTATGCTATTTCAAAATCAAATAAAACAGACATTGTAGAGTAATACATTAATGACGCCATAAACACTGATTCAACTGTTTGTTACCAATGCCAGAAGGATGATGTTCCACAAACAACTCAATTATCATTCATGCGGTTTTTAAATAATTAAATAAGATTATACAATACTACATTTGCATTCTTAGGAGCAAAAACGTCTGTTTTAGCAGAAGGACTTAATGGCTTCAGGCAGCCCTTTGGCAGTCCCTTCCAATGAAAAGCCATCTCATCAATGTCTTTGTTTAAAGGAGTCACACATATTTTGTCCTCGAGGCATGCCAAGCAATGATGTAATGCTAATATTCTTCTTTTATGCAGCGCTGCAAATTAATCACAATGCTTGACATTCGTATCAATTCAGACATTCACCTAATACGTAGTTGTCGTAAATTAAAAATGCAATGAAACCCATTCAAAACAACTCCCATTAATCACTGGAACATGCAAACTGTTTTTGTCAACCCACAGAGGGAGTATTTTTTGTGATGAGTTGGCACTTTTCATTTTGTATGCTACATAATAATAAAAATGAACATTCATGAGAAGCAAGCTGTACGCACTGCATGTTATTATTGTGTTAATGCATTATTGTTTCAGTTACAAAACAGTCAGCAAAACTCAAGTCAGACATCGCATTGTGCTTTGACACATGCACAGACATCACTTCCCACCATGTGCTGCGGGTAAACAATCTCACTTGTACCGTCTCAATGTCTGTCTGGCATCTGTAACCCAAAATCAGCTCTTTACTATTAAGTTCAAAGGCTTACCGGAATAAAATGGAAGACAAAATGTCACTTACTTTCCAGACAAATAAATCCACAGACGCCGTGTTTGTCAAATCTGAATCACATCTCCTTTGCATTCTCTCCGCAGCGAGTCAGAATGTGTTTGTCCTTGAGTGAACCACTGAATACTCTGAATACTAGTCCGCTTGTAGACAAGAGTCTACCATGCAAAGGGGGCGGATCTTATCACCATTCACCAGTTTTTTTCCCCCCCTCATATCTTTTTTTGGAATAACCGACATGCAAATGTTGCTGGGAGACGGGACCCCAGTGTCCCCTGGGGTCCCATGGGGCAAGGAGGGGGCAGAGACCATTACACCTCTTTACATAAGACGTGTGCCGCTAAAGAGATTAACTCACTGCTGCTTACAATGAGCTCCATGCCCCCCTCTGTCACTCTCACTTTCTCTCCCGCTCTTTCCCTCTCAAACACTAACACTGTAATATAACCATAACACACAAACAAATGCACAAGTTTGAGTGGATTTTGTTACTCTCACTCATTTATTTAGCAGTTATCTTTTACTGTTTTCTGTACAAACACACACACTTCTCCTAGTTGGCTCCCTTTGCCGCTTTCCCCTCCTCTCTAAACTGCCCTGCACCCACTCTGAACAAACACCCCTCCAGGAAAAGAAAGAAGAGCTTGATGTTCCCTCCCTCCGTCTGTGTCTTTGTCCACTGAAGTGTGCCTGTTTTGTGTGAGGTTCAGTGAGCTCGAACATTTATTTAGGCTGAGTGCTACATTTACACCATAAAATAAACGACTCTCTAACTGCCTCTCAAAAAGAAGCGTGTTGCCATAAAGTGCAGAAGGTGTCTTTTTGTGCAGATGCTTTTGTTTATAAAATCAACATTAAAATGCCAAAGCAGACAAATATTTTAATGGCCTCTAGTAGCAGTTGAACATGTTTAAATTACCCTCTTGATACTTTCTTGTTGTAGTAGTCAAACACAAGTGGACCTTCGACTTGAAAGTGCTGCTGAGTACTGTAATAACGCTGTCATGATCAGTATTTCTGTTTTGTTTTCCAGAAAAAAAGAACAAAAAACAATCTCTAGACAAGATTCTTTTTCTGTTCTTCATGTGTACAGAAGGACAGTAAGTTAAAGTTTCTAACATCTATCTATTTGTCTATGAAAAGAAAAATATTATAGGAAATAATTGATGAAAATAGACTTTATATTTAGATTTTTTTTTACAAATCTATCTTGTTTTAAAAATTATTTTTACTTAAAAACAAAACAAAACTATGAAAGCTTTGACTTTTTTGAAATGAATACTATGACTTTGACTTTTTTCTATGAAAACTATTACTTTTTTTTTGTATATATCTCAATTCTGACTTTTTTCTTGCAATTGCGAGTTTACGTCTTGCAATTCTGATTTTTTTCTCAAAATTGCGTGATATATTTCACAACTCTGACTTTTTAATTGCAATTTTTACTTTTTTCCCCCAGAATTGTGAGATATAAACTCGCAATTTTCGCAAATTTCGAGTTTTAAAGTCAGAATTACGATATAAACTCACAATTTCGTAATATGTCTTACAATTCTGACTTTTTTTTTCTCAAAATTGCATATCTCGCAATTCTTTTTTTTTTTTTTTTTGCATTTCTGACTTTTTTCTCAGAATTGTGAGATATAAACTCACAATTTTAAGTTATGAAGTCAGAATTGCAAAATATAAACTCACAATTCTGACTTTTCCTCAGAATTGCATGATTTTTCTCGCAATGCTGACTTTTTCTCACAATTATGGCTTTTGTTCTCAAAATTGCGTGATATATATATATTTATATATATATATATATATATATATATATATTATATATATATATATATATATATATATATATATATATATATATATATATATATATATAATATATCAATTGTGAGATATAAACTTGTAATTTGAGTTATAAAGTCAGAATTGCAAGTGTAAAATCACAATTCTGACTTTTTCCTCAGAATTGTGTGATATTTCTCACAATTCTGACTTTTTTCTGAGAATCCTTGATAATCCCTGAGAATCCTTGGCCTTGCAATGCTGTCTTTTTCTCACAATTATGGCTTTTTTCTCAAAATTGCTTAAAGTGTATATATATATATATATATATATATATATATATATATATATATATATGTGTGTATGTATATATATATATATATATATATATATATATATATATATATATATATATATTATAATTTCTGATTTTTTCTCTCAGAATTGTGAGATAAACTTGCAATTTCAAGTTATAAAGTCAGAACTGCAAGATATAAAATCACAATTCTGACTTCTTTCTCACAATTCTGACTTTTCTTTTTCTCAGAATTGTGAATTTATATCTCGCAATTGTGACTTTTATTTTTTTTCAGAATTGCGCGTTTATATCTCGCAATTCCTACTTTATAACACACAACTACAAATCATTAAGTCAGAATTGTGAGATATAAACTCGCAATTCTGAGAACATATCAGTCTTTATTCCTGCCTCAGAATTCAACTTTCTAACTTGCAATTGCTCGACTTTATAATTTACAGTTGTGAGCTTTTAGGCTTTTATAAGAATATTCACTTTAGATGTTAATTATAGATTTGTACAATATAAATTCAATTCAGCACATTTGTTTTAAGTCAGTTTGTAAGGTCATTTGGATTCTATTTTTATGACTTTTCTCTGGTTTCTCAGAAATTATCATAAGCATTTTTTCCCAACAATTGTTCTGAACTCTTGTTCTAAAGTCGTCATATAACTTTCTCTGAAACAATAAAAATATCTAAGAGTAAACTCAAAATGTCATA
This sequence comes from Cirrhinus mrigala, assembly GCA_036247105.1. Classification (NCBI taxonomy): domain Eukaryota; kingdom Metazoa; phylum Chordata; class Actinopteri; order Cypriniformes; family Cyprinidae; genus Cirrhinus; species Cirrhinus mrigala. Next base: position 20,725,305 of record CM070014.1, read on the forward strand.
AAAACCACTACACAGCTATTGCTCCTCACCAAGTTTCTGCATCTGTGTACATTCATCTGAAGCGCAAATTCAGCACCGCGGGGACCAGAACAAAGAAGGCAGACTTTCAGATAATCAATCTGGGTGAAACTCTATCCCAACTCTGCGGATGCAACCCTTTGTCCAAAACACCAAGGTTGAAAAAGTTGAACTTTAGATTTAGAGTTAACAAAACATTTTGCAAGCTAATCTTAAAGGGGGAAATGCTTTTTTTCAAAGCATTAGCATGGTTCTGTCACACCTCGTCCCCTCCGAGTATTAATTTCATTGCACCCTGACAAGATTTTGGGGGTGAAGTTTGATTTGGCAAGACAGCAGCAGAAGGCACAGTATTGATTCTTTAGATGCTCTTTGTAAGTGCTTAGTGGAGGGATCAATGTAATCAATATGTAAAAACAGGCCGTAGCCGTGGACAATGGACTGGCACATTTGCAAGTGTGTGAGAAATCAAAGGTCGCCCAGTCTACGGCTGTGGCCCCTCGGGACGAGGCGCACAGACAGCACGTTGAATACGTTTCTTTAAATTATGAATGTGGATTTAAGTGTCTAGGAGTTCCCAGAGGAGTTGTTGTTTAATATGGTATCTTGCTATGAAAGTGAGAGGGCAGCAGTGTAATAATGAGATATGCATATATGCATAATGTCATACGCCCTTATTGGTCACTTCAGGGTAGGACCACTTTTGATTTATGACATCTTCAGTCTCAATCGGGCAATGACTGATGTCATATGTGCCAGATGACTGTTGTGAATAAATAAGAAATCTCTGGCTAAAAAAAAAAATGTTTTTTTTTTTTTTTTTCTTTTAAATTCAAAATTGTTCTTCTATGGCATCGCTGTGAAAACACCCTTTTGAAACTTTTATTTTTAAGAGTGCAAAAACTGTTTGTGTAATGAAAAGGTTCCATGAATGTTAAAGGTTCTCCATAGAACCTTGAATTCTAATAAAGAATCTTTATTGTGAGTTTAGCTGAAGGTTTATGGTTTGTGAATTGCATTTAATGTCTATATAATAACTGACACTTTGCCCTGCTGGAGAAGATCTTTTGAGCTTAATTTTCAGATTTTGGCCTTTGTAACCCTGGTGCTCGTTCAGACACTATTATAATCGGCCAGCAGTAGGACACATGATTTACAGTTTGTTGGAGAGCCGGCATTGGCTCTTCATGCCCTCGGCTGTTGTTTCATTGTTCTCAGAGACAGATGAGAACGATATGACCTAATCATACAGTCAATGAGCTGAGCTCAGCGGGAGCCGCGACAGAGCAGCCGCGCGTATGCGCGGGAGGGGCTGACCGCTAATAGATGCTTAGATGTTATTGAGGTGGAAAGTCGAGCTGCTTTAATTGGCCATGAAAGACCTTTATCACAGACAGTGGGCCTCTTTTGAGAGCGTATGTGTGTGTGGTTTTGTTCCTCTCACACGTTCCACTTGTTTGTCAACCTATGTGGGACAAAGACGTCCTATGAGAAGTGTGGCCAGCAGACGTTATCCAACGCATGGCCAATCCATTACTGCATGCATGCATAGAGATTCGGTTCGGGCTGTTGTACTGTAGAAGATTTACTGCGGTCTAAACAAAGCGTACACTGCTGCACTTTACCACACCTGGGACTGCCAGATGGCACCCACAGACTTATATCTGCACTGTTAAAGGAGAACTCTACTTTCAGAACAACAGTTTACAAAAAATTTACTCACCCCCTTATCGTCCAAGATGTTCATGTCTTTCTGTCTTCAGTCGTGAAGAAATTATGGTTTTTGAGGAAAGCATTTCAGGATTTTTCTCCATATAATGGACTTCATTGGTGCCCTGATTTTGAACTTCCAAAATGTAGTTTAAATGCAGCTTCAAAGGGCTCTAAACGATCCCAGCCGAGGAAGAAGGGCCTTATTTAGCGCAAAACAATTTTTTTTTTCGAAAAATAAAAAAATATTTACTTTTTAAGCACAAAAGCTGATGTATCACAGGCTCTGGGATGCGCGTTTACGAAGCTACGTACTATTGAATCACGTCAAAAGGTCACGCGGTACGTAGGCAGAACTACAGACCCAATGTTTACAAAGTGAACGCACAAAGACTAAGGAAGTGCAAGTAAGTCAAACGCTGTTTACAAAGAAAAAAGGTACAATGATGTTGGACGATTCTGAAGTTGTAGTTGAAAATGAGATGGAGTTTTTCACCATGCTCTACCTTTTTGAGCCGGAGTACACAGACGATGAACTTAGACGTGATTCGTAGTGTCGTGTACGCGCATCCCAGAGCCTGTACTACATGAGCTTTTGTGCTTAAAAAGTATACAATTTTTTTTTTTCGAAAAAAAATTACTGATTGTTTCGCACGCTGGGGTTGTTTAGAGCCCTTTGAAGCTGCTTTTAAACTACATTTTGGAAATTCAAAATCGGGGCACCAATGAAGTCCATTATATGGAGAAAAATCCTGAAATGCTTTCCTCAAAAAACATAATTTCTTCACGACTGAAGACAGAAGTAAATTATTTGTAAATTGTTGTTCTGGAAGTTGAGCTCTCCTTTAAGAATTTTATTTTATTTATTTATTTATTATAAAATAAGTGTCTTTATCATGGTACATATAACTATTTTGTGTTGCACTGGGCTGTTATATCTTCTTTGTGTGTGGTACTAGATTTCTTGCAGAAATTTAGGCCATCAAAACTGTGTATAACAACTGTAGAAAAATAGTTTTGGTTAAATAGACTTTTTGGTACCCAGTATGGTGCATCTAAAGCTATAAACATAATGTTTAATGTCAGTCCTTGATACAGTTTTAGGAGTGAATATTGGTGGGTAGGTCTTTTATTCTGGAGGCAAAGCTGTCATACATTCTAAAAAGAGGACAAATTATGCATTTATACACTATTCAATGTTCAAAAGTTAGTGGTTGGTCAGATTTTTAAAATATTTTTGAAAGAAGTCTCACATACTCAACAAAGCTGGATTTATTTGAGAAAAAAAAAGAAAAGAAAAAAATTGAAAACCGTAATATTGTGCAATATGATTGCAACATTATTATTATTATTTTATTTCTTGTAAGTCAGAAAAGTTTAATTTATTCATGTGATGCAAAGGTGAATGTTTATCATCATTACTCCAGTTTTCAGTGTCACATGGTCCTTTAGAAATCAGTCCAATGTGCTTTTTTTCTGCTCAAGAAACATTTCTTATAATCAATGTTGGAAACACTTGTGCTGCTTAGTATTTTTTGTGGAAGCTCTAATGACCCCAGACTTCTGAATATATTTTGTATATGTGTGTGTGTGTGTGTGTGTGTATGTATATATATATATATATATATATATATATATATATATATATATATATATATATATATATATATATATATATATATATATTTATATATTTATATTTATATCACACATATGTATATGTGTGTGTGTTTTATGAATGTAAATATATACACTGCCAGTCAAAAGTTTTTGAACAGTAATATATATTTTTTTAAAGTCTCTTACAAGCATGCATTTATTTGATCCAAAATACAGCAAAAACATTAATATTGCAAAATATTTTTACTATTTAAAATAGCTGCTTTCTATTTGTATATATTTTAAAATGTAAATTGTTCCTGTGATCAAAGCTAAATTTTCATCATCATTACTCGAGTCTTCAGTGTCACATGATCCTTCAGAAATCATTCTAATATGCTGATTTGCTGTTCAAGAAACTATTATTATTATTATTATCATTATCATTATCATTATCATTAATATTATCATCATCAATATTTAAAACAGTTGAGTATTTTTTTTTTCTTAGGATTCTTTGATGAATAGAAAAATTCAAAGATCAACATTTATTTGAAATAAAAAGCTTTGTAACATTTTATACACTGTACCATTCAAAAGGAGTCAGTATTATTTATTTATTTATTTATTTATTATAGAAATTAATACTTTCTATTTCAGATAAATGTTGTTCTTTTGAACTCTCTATTTATCAGATAAACCTAAAAAAATATACTCTGCTGTTTTCAGTATAATAATAATATATTTTTGAGCAGCAAATCAGAATATTAGAATGATTTCTGAACATGTGACACTGAAAACTGGAGTAATGATACTAAAAATTCAACTTTGAAATCACAAGAAATAATTTAAATGTTAAAATATATGCAAATAGAAAACAGTTATTTTAAAATTGTAAAAAAAAATATTTCAAAATTTCACTTTTTTACTGTGAATAAAAGTAGTGTATTTCTAAATATTTTCAAATATAACTGCATAACTATGCATAGGTTTTATCTGCACTTACAATTTTGTTTCTACATTTCTTGTCCTTGTGACCCCTATAAAAAAAAGCCTTATGTAGATGATATTGATCTATAAAAAATTACAATAATGAGACCATAACTACACATGCAAAACAACACTTTTAGTTGCAATTTTAATGTTTGATTGCAACATTCTAGTCACTGATTTGATAAATAAATAAATAAAACAAAACAAAATAACAATCAAAAGCAGCAACGATTAGAAATTGATATCAAGAAAGTTAAAAAAAATAATAATAATCTAAAAAACCACTGGAACATAACACACTCACTGTGACTCAGTAAAATAACACTTAAAAACGGTGACACAGTTATAACAGGTGATTTCTAGGAAATAGTGAAATGTTATTACACATTTCGGGACTGATCAGACCTGTCTATAGAGTTGTTCACAGCTGGTGTGAATACAATATTTACACTGGAGATCAGCCAGGCCTCATTGTCCCGTGAGAATAATGTTTCGCAATCGCACAATCGGCTATGTGCCATAAGATCGTTATATTGCTGCTTCCTCCCAGCACTCTGTATGAGCGCATGTGCTAATGAACTGAACTGATAGTAACTTCATTTCACAATGAATTCATGCGGTTCATTTGCAATTGAATGATCTGTTTCATACAAAATGAGGCTTGATTAAGTATTTGCAGATGATTAATAAGCAGGGTTTTTAGCTGAAATCCATACAGATATTATTTACTTATTTGTTTATACCTTCTGTCCTACTCTAAGTAGACATTCTGACAATTATCCTCCATTTCAATCTGTGTGTGTAATAAACTAATGTCATCATGCATGTTTAAAAAAAACATTAAATGTATAATGTTGTCTTATGGATTCATCCATCATCTAGTCAAGGATACTTAATTGGTGGTATATTGTGTGCAGCTGCTGAGGGTCTGTGGAGGAAAGTCTTGTTAGGCCCCCCTCTATCTTTCTCTGTCCCTGTCCACCAGCAGATGTGGTCTTATCATTCCTAATCAAGAAAAAAACGAGCACAATGACCATCTGGAGCAAAGCCCGTCACAGTGTCCCAAGCTTTACACATTGAACAATGTGCCCCTGTTAATTTTCTTTCATTCACTTGCAATTTAAATGTAATCAGTAAGTGGTTTAAAAGCAATGGGTTGTTGTTTTTTATGCAGCGTTTACTTTTTTTAAACAGTGCTGTCTATTAGATGACCTTCACAGGAGCAGTCACACTGCAGGACTGCGACCCAAAATGTCTGCGACCCAAAAAGTAATTGAATTGTATATAGAGTAGGTTACAGAGGGAAAACATTTTAGAAGGATTTTATATTAATTCTTAAATTGGAGTGAGAGCAGCACACACACATATTTGCAGGAATCCCATTGGTCATATTTTTCCAAACGCAACCTCTCAGCCACATCTGGAGAGTAAATGCACTCTTGAAATAAGAACTCTCGACGTGAAGGCGGATGCATTACAGTGATGGAGTGAATAATTCAAAAGGAAGGACATCTCCTCTCCAACACCCCCACAGCACTTTCGGACCCACTCTCTTATGCACGCCGACCACTTAGAGTGCCTAAGTGATACGCCTTCCTTTGAAAGTTAGATTTCGGGTATAATTGTGCAGAGGAGTAATAAATCACAGCCATTATCTATGAGAAACAGCTTTTACTCTTTCTTCTAGTTCTAGGGACTTTAGACACTTTGTTTCTAATATTATGGTATATTAGGAGCTGTCAAATTATTTAAAGAAATTGCAGTTAATAGCATGTCGTAATATTTGCTGAGCCCCCAAATGATGAACATTCATAGATATTGTGAAATCATTGTATCAGCATTACATAAAGTAGTTTTTTAGTAATGTTTAATGTATTGTCTGTTTTATTTTCATATCAATGAACATAAGCTTATTACTTAGCACTGTTATGTAACAAAATTAATAGTTATTCAATTTTGAAAAATGTCTCAATCATAAGTTCTGTTCCATTTTGTTCCTTTCTGTTAAGCTGTTTTTTGCATGCAAGAATGTTTCAATTTTTTTTTTTTCAGTGAATCATTGCAAGGTAGTAGTAATAGTAATAATAATAATAATAATAATAATAATAATAATAAATAAGTTTTTTTCCTTTTCTTTTCTTTTCTTTTCTTTTCTTTTCTTTTCTTTTCTTTTCTTTATTCATACCAAATTAATATATTATATTTTTAGGCATAATTCCTATTTAATATTTGTAAGATAATAACAACAACAACAATAATAATAATAATAATAATAATAATAATAATAATAATAATAATAATAATAATAATAATAATAATATAGTTATTTTATTTTATTTTATTTTATTTTATTTTATTTTATTTTATTTTATTTTATTTTCATACCAGATTAATATATTACAGTTTTAGGCCCAAGTCCCATTTAATGATTTTAAGATAGTAGTAGTAATAATATTAATAATAATAATAATAATACTAATAATAATAAAAATAGTAGTAATAATAATAATTTATTATTATTATTATTATTATTATTATTATTATTATTATTATTATTATTATTATTATTATGTAGTTTTTTTATTTAATTTTTTTATTCATACCAGTTTAATATATTACATTTTTAGGCCTAATTCCCACTGATTAACTGTAAGGTAGCAATAATAATAATAATGATAATGATGATGTTGATGATGATGAGGATGATGATAGTTTAGTTTTCTGTTCTCTTTCAGTCTGGTTAGATATATTTTATTTTATTTTATTTTATTTTTTTATTTTTTATTTATTTTATTTTACCAGATTAATGCATTACATTTTTAGGCCTAAATCCCATTTAATCATTGCATGCTGATGATGATGATGATGCTTATGATAATGATAATAATAATGATAATAATAATAATAATAATAATAATAATAATAATAATGTTGATGATAGTTTAGTTTTCTGCTCTTTATTTTATTTTATTTTATTTTATTTTATTTTATTTTATTTTATTTTACTTTATTTTATTTTATTTTACCAGATTAATGCATTACATTTTTAGGCCTAATTCCCATTTAATCATTGCAAGATGATGATGATGATAATATTATTATTATTATTATTATTATTATTATTATTATTATTATTATTATTATTATTATTATCATTATTATTATTATTATTATTATTTAGTTTTTAGTTTTCTCATTTATTTTATTTTATTGCTTCCAAAGTTAACGTATCATTTAGTTTTATCTAACTTTCATGAAATATTACTATTTAAAAATGTTTAACAGTGTTATATCATTTTTCAGCGCAGTCAAGTGTATTTCTTTCTAGTGGCATTTTCATGTTTTAAGCAGGTGGGCTATAAAACTTTAAAGTTTTGTAATATACCATGTGTCAAAAAAATAATTTCATTTGCTATCATTTTTATTTTAAAGTTAGTTTTGGAGTCATTAAAATATATGTAAATCTTCTTTCAGGCTTTCCCAGTTATTTTTCTGGGAAAGCGGAAAGTAAATTCAAATACGTTTTAGCAATGACAGCGCTACAAAACAATTAGTAAAAAACAGGTGCCAGCTGAATTTGACCCTCAGTCTTACCACATGTTGTGTGAGAGAAAGGAAAATAATGATGGTGGTTTAAATCAGAGACCTCCAGCAGTGGCCTTTGACCTTAGCTGTGTTGGATAAAGGTGTGTAGGAGACTGACTGAAATGCAGAAATAAAGACAGAGGAGGGAATGATGGAGGGGGAGTTAAATGAAGGGTATGTAGGTTGGATAGAGTGAAAGCAAGCTCAGCTGATTAAACAACACAAGATTTCTACCAACAACAGCACTGAAAATGAAACAGAGCTCTGATGGTAAATCATAAGGTTATTATCTTTAACAAAACTCAATACAAAGATGAGAACTGGAATTGAAAATCGTTTAGCTAAAGAAAATAACAATGAAAACAGGAGTTTGGCAAAAAATAACTAAATGTGCAGTACAACATGAATAAAAACTTACAGAGAATGACTTTGGTCTTTTTTGTTTTGTTTTGTTTTGTTTTGTTTTGTTTTGTTTTTTTAGTCAATGCTGGACGAAATTGTCCTCCTAACTGCATATTCTGCTCATTACAGCCAGATGGTGTAGTTATATCATCAACCAACAGGGGCTAACAGAGCCATGGTAACCAGATGACCCTTGACCTCTTGATTTATTCTGCCAAAAAGAGCAGTCCAATTAGACAGGAAAGGAGCATCGTCATAAAAAGTATTTAGCATCAAACTGGCAAAGGGCGAAGGATAATTAGCCTTTTCGTAGCAGATTCCACATAGGCCTGCTGAAAACGAATGATTTTTCTGAAGTAAAATAGTTCCATACTACTAAGAAATGGCTTTGTTTGATTTAAGAATGAAAAGATGGCCATTAACCATTTATTTATATTATCATATTTCTGCTTTGCCAGGCTTAAATAGTCTTTGGAAAGTGATCTGATGTCATGAAGCATCTAGACTCTGGTCTCTGATTGATCTCTGTTGTCTGGCTCCTGGTACCGTCAAAGACTCCCTGAAAGCTTAGAAGCCTCTGGAATCTGTCCAAAAGAAGTTTTAGAGCCCAGTGTATCTGGGAAATATACGCTCTATGTCATTTTCATGAAATATTTACTGATATGCGCTCCACTCTGAACGAGCCCTGACAGATAGAGACGGTACAATACCATTTCCATTTCTAGATATTCTTTTTAGAAGAAATAGCAGAACACTCATCATGTTGGAAGATCAAAAGTTTACATACGCTTGATAATACGCTTAATACTGTGTTGTTATCTGAATGATCCACAGCTGTGTTTTTTTGTTTAGTGATAGTTGTTCATGAGTCCATTGTTTGTCCCGAACAGTTAAACTCCCCGCTGTTCTTTAGAAAAATCTTTTGGATCCAACAAATTCTTTTTTTCAGCATTTTTGTGTATTTGAATCCTTTCCAACAATAGTTGGAAAGCACATGAGTCCCTTAGTTGTCCTTAGTGTGAAAAGATGGATCTCAAAATCATACAGTCATTGTTGGAAAGGGTTCAAATACACAAAACTGCTGGAAAACCAAAGAATTTGTGGGACCTAAAGGATTTTTCTGAAGAACAGTGGGCTGTTTAACTGTTCAGGGCAAACAAGAGACTCATGAACAACTATCAGCAAACAAAAAACAAAACAAAACAAAAAAACACAGCTGTGGATCATTCTGGTAACAGCACAGCATTAAGAATCAACTGTATGTAAAAGGGGTCATTTTTATAAATTCAACTATTATTTTCTCTTGTGGACTATATGTAAACATCTTTTATGTGAAATATCTTGTTCAGGTCAGACCTAAATACACAATAACATGCATTTTGTATGATCCCTCTTATTTTGGTAACATAACTAACATTTTGCAGATTCTGCAAGGTGTATGTAAACTTTTGACTTCAACTGTATATTTATTAGGGCTGTCAGTTTAGCACATTAATTCAATGAATTAACTTGTGAAAAATGTGAATAAATATTTTAATGCATTAAACACACCCATCCCGCACCCCTGTACATCATCTTTCATTCAGTTGGCAAGTATGATGGAGGGCAACAACTATATAGGCCATAAATGCAGTTATGTGCTCCTAAAATTCAAGATATTGGGCCAAAAATGCTGTTGTATGAGTTTTCATATTTATTTAATATGATAAGCGATGTCACATGCGGATCATGCGAGAGCAATATCACATGAATGCTGTTTTTGTTTTAAATAGTATGAGTGCAAATTTGACTTTGTACACCACTCAGTAAATAAGAAGTTAATATTGTGTTATATTTTAGACAAAATATTTTCTGTTTTTGCTTAGTTTTGCCGACAAAAATGTTACCTATTAAAGGCACATCAAAACTGTTTTGAATGTAAACCTGTTTCTGCCAGTGAATTAAAAAAAAGGTAATTGAGACTTTTTATCTCACAATTGAGAATTTTTTTCTTGCAATTGTGAGTTTACATCTCGCAATTCCGACTTTTTTCATAAACTTGAGTTATAAAGTCAGAACTGCAAGATATAAAGATGCAATTCTAAAAAATGAAATCAGAATTGCAAAATATAAACTCGCAATTGCGAGTTATAAAGTCAGAATTGTGAGACATAAATGTGCAAATCCGAGAAATAAAGTCAGAATTGTGGGATATAAACTTGTGAGAAACTCACAATTCTGAGAACATATCAGTTTACGGTTACACTTCATTTTAAGGTGTCCTTCTTACAGTATAATACATTAAAATACTGAGTAATATGAACTACAAGTACTTTATATATCACAATTCTGTCTTTATTTCTCACAATTGCAAGTTTATATCATGCAATTCTGAGAAAAAAAAAAGTCAGAAGTGCAAGATAAAAAGTAGCAATAACTTTTTTTAAAAAATATTTATTCAGTGGCAGAAACATGCTTCCATAGTTTTGCGCCTCCAAGCCAACACACAGTTTCTGAATGAATCAGCGATTTGAACTAATCAGGTGAATAAATGACCCAGTGTTTCAATGGCCCGTTAATCCGTTAATGAAGAGAGCCATTTACTTCATTACAGTTTAAATGAATCGAATGAATGAATGACTCAATGACTTACTCATTAAATCATTTACCACCACCTACTGGCAGTTTTATTTTATTATTTAGAGTATCATTTCATTAAAAATTATTTAAAAATGACTAAGCCAGGATTATGCCATAGTTCAATTAGGACATTAAAGTAATTTTTATAAACATGCCTTAGAAAAAAACATTTCTGGTGTGCATCTCAAGACAAAACAAAGGCACTGAAATATTTTAAGATCAATCAGTGCAAGTTTCTTTCAGTTGAATCAGCTCAGACTTACATTTTAGTCTGGGACTAGGTTTAAAGGAGAAGTCCACTTTCAGAACAACAATTTACAGATAATGTAATCACTCCCTTGTCATCCAAGATGTTCATGTCTTTCTTTCTTCAGTCGTAAAGAAATTGTGTTTTTTGAGGGAAAACATTTCAGGATTTTTCTCCATATAATGGACTGATATGATGATTTTGAAGTTGAGGGAGAAGATGAGATGGGAGTTTTTCGACATACCCTAACTGTCATGACCCGGGAAAAAAACAGAGGTCAGGAAGAGTAAGACAAGACGAGCGGTTGACATTAAAAAGTATATAAATTCGGTTATTTTCATAAAAATAATACATTGTTTCGCTACATAAGATCCTTCTTCCTCGGCTGGGATCTTTTGAAGCTGCATTTAAACTGCATTTTGGAAGTTCAAACCTGGGGCACAATTTCAGTCCATTATATGGAGAAAAATCCTGAAATGTTTTCCTCAAAATACACAATTTCTTTATGACTGAAGAAAGAAAGACATGAACATTTTGGATGACAAGGGGGTGAGTATATTATCTGTAAATTGTTGTTCTGGAAGTGTACTTCTTCTGTAAGCCTTTTCTGTGAAACCGGGTGTAAAAGTATTTCAAATTACATTTTTGTCAAATGTTTAAGAGGGCAGTTATTGCAGTATATGCATTTTGTCAAACGTATGCTTAAAACAAGAAAAAAAAAACACTTGTTTTATGCATAAATGTGTTAAGGTAAAGTACTTCACTTTTTCTAAAGAAGTACATTTGTAAACATTTGGTGCTCGTACCAAAACAAGCGTCAGTGTTGCACAAGATCAGTGTTTAGATTGCTATACACCTTTAATTCTCCTCTTGAAAGAATATCACTGCATGACACCTTGTTCGGTGCCAGTGCTCCACACCCCGACTGCATCTCTCTCCCACACAAGATTTCATAAGCACACATGAGTAATTTCTGGAGGCAGGAAAGAACATGTCTCTCTCTTCAAAGGATTAAGTGTATACATATGAAAGGCCAGCTCTAATACCTCTGAATGCTTTGAATACTCAGAGGTGCCAAACTGGAACAAAATTACTCATGAGGTCATCATATGCTCCAACCGTCTGTCCAGTAGACACAAGATTGTCAAAAACAGTTTAACTAGGATGAGCTGTGCACCATCTTGAGTTATTGATCTTTTTTGGAGGGAAACAGGTGTTTACAAAACCTTTTGCTGAATATGTCTGGCATGAGGATAGGGGAGTGAAGCGTCTTAGACTTCCAGCGAACTGGAAAATAACTGACTTTCTGTTAAAACTGGATGATAAACGTGTCTATTCAGGGTGAAGTCGAAGACCAACTGTTCCTCCCACATGCAGAGACAGTGAGAGAGTGTAAAATACAAGGAAACAGGAAGCTCCGTTTTATACAGTTAGGATACAGTCTCAAGTTTCATACAGCTCTGGTGCTTATGTGTGTGTTTCAGTTAAACGACCAAATAAAGGCCAGTTTAGCACTGCGTGATGGGCCATTAGTTTCATAAATAATTAATTCATAAACATCACATTTTTGTGGAGTTGCACCACATGATATTTCACAACTGGAACTGATCCTGCCTTGTCATAGCAAGGTCAAATGATCTGATATTTGAAGAGACAGATATTATATCAGGACAGTTGTATTACACTGACACAGTGTTATTTTAGAATACTATATATACAATAATAGTATTTTATTAATATTTTGAAAGAGCTTTTTTAGTTTGAAAGAATAGTTCACCTAATGAAGATATGCTGAAAATAGATGTAGATGAGTTTGTTTCTTCATCAAAACAGATTTGGAAAAATTCAGCATTACATCACTTGCTCACCAATGGATCCTCTGCAGCGAATGGTTGCCGTCAGAATGAGAGTCCAAACAGCTGATAAAAACATCACAATATTCCACAAGATGGACTTCACTCCATGAACTAACATCTTGTAAAATGAAAAGAACATGTTTGTAAGAAACGCATCTTTCATTAAGGCGTTTAAGGCATTCTGACAAAAAAAAAAAAAAAAAACAAGTCTATAATCCATAATAACACTTCCTCTAGTGACAAAGTCATCCTCTCTCACATCATAGTCCACAGACGTATCTGTTTTTACTTGTGAAGAGGGCTTGATCTGTTCATATTTCTCTCCTGATTCAGATGATTAAGTGCTATTATGGATTACTGTATAGACAGTATTTTATCAGGAAGCAACAGTTTGAAGTTAAAAACATCTTAATGATGAATTTGTTTTTTCACAAACACAGCTTTTCAGAAGACTTTAACTGATGGACAGGAGTCATGTGGATTACTTGAGGATGTGTGATGTTTTTATCAGCTGTTTGGACTCACATTCTGAAGGGCACCCATTCACTGCCATTGGATCCAATGTGATGTATTGCTAAATTTCTCCAAATTTGTTTTGATGAAGAAACAAGTTTGAAGTTAGGTTGTGTTTTTTTTTTTTTTTTTTTTTTTTTTTTTTTTTCAATGTAATATTTGTATTTATTTATTTATTTAAAAAAAAGGGTGTCAAATCACTGACCCAAATAACTGTTAATTCTACAGATATAATTTTAGACTTTGTAAAATGAGCTAGTATCACACTTATTCATATTAAGGCAATGGCAACTTCGCTAAGGTCCAAGTACATGGACATTTCTGACTTTTGACATGTGTGTATTAACGCATATCTTTACACACATCCACACACCCACCCTCTAAAACTTGCCTGTGCAGATGTCCTGTTAAACCCTTACCATCGGCAGTAAATCTATGTATCTGTTTCCCTGCCTTTTCTGAGCTCAAGGACTTATAATAAATGAACTGGTTTGAAGTAAAAAGATCCTGCGCTCCCACATATCTCCAAGTACTTGTGTATTATCTGAACTTGTCATGGCATGTATCAGGCTCTTGTATTCACTTTGTTATTCTCTTTAGACAGCATTACCTTCCCCCAGTCTGTAGTTTCTTTGAAACCCACAAGACAGGATGAGACATGCTCATTTACCTTATTTATGTCAGATTATCATCATAACCGACTTTTAACTTTCTAATTAACATGTGCTGAAGTTAAATGACATTGCCAGCTGTTTCATGACATATTTATGTTTTAAAAGGCAAGTTTATGCTGTAAATATGTGTGATTTATGAGAAATGGTTAACGACAATAACAGTAGATGGTGTAAGGAGATAAAAACGGCATGGTTAAGTGAGACAAAAATAAGTCTGTTATGCAAACATGTGTTTTTAAGACAATTCATTTCCGTAGTCACTATAGTTACATTTGTGTTTTTGATTTTGTCTCTGGAGGTTTTGCTCATGAGCTTCAGTATCATATTATAATTGTTTATGCTTTCTTTGTCCTATTTCTGTATGTTCCTTCATTTTCCTCTAAAACACTCATATGATTATATTGTCACTTGTATGGAAGTTCATTTGGCTCTCTCAAAAATTGCACACATAGTTTTGAACAACGTTCCTACACTGCAAAAAAAAAAAACTTTCTTAATCAGTACTTTTGTCTTCTTTTACACTAAGAATATTTTTTATTACATATTCACATCTTTAGATGCGTAAACATTTCTTAAAGCAAAATGATATATTAACAGACTTCAGATAATATATCTTAATTTTTAAAAGTAAAAAAGTAAGTATTCTCTCAAAATAAGTTAACTTGTCATTGACAAATATTAAGATATTAAAAATGATACTACTACTTCTAATAATGATAATAGCAAAAGCAGTAATAATATGAAATAAAAAATCTATTTTTTTTTTTTTTTACAGTAAAACAGAAGAATGAATACAACATTTCAAATCCTCCAAAACCCACAGTAAATATGAAATCAATAGCGACTCACCACATTTCTCCATGTTTTCCTCAGTGTGTTTTTGTTTTTGCTGTATATGCTGTATTAAGTGCCTAGGGTCTGTTCGTATTTTAATGGAGAACAGGAGGTTGCAAGCATTATCTCTCTGCTCTCTTCTCTCTCGATCTTTCCTTCTTCTGTACTGTGGGTTGAGTCTCCACAGACTGCCATGATGTGGGTGTTTTGTATAATACCCACAAGCGCGCAATCCCTCCCTCTCCTTTCCCTCCCTTTTCGGTTTATCTCTTTCCACAAGTTCTTGTTTGCAAAAACTGCAGCGGCTTTTCTATTTTGATATCTGCAATGAATCTTTCATGCTTTTGCTGAATTCTTATGTCACCCCATGCATTCGGTCCTGTTCTGTCATGCCATCTGTACAGTATGTGGGCTGTGATCCGTTGAAAAACATTTTACTCATGTGCGTTCAACCGCATGTGCATTTCTACAGGTCTGCCAGATGGTGATTGAACATAAAACAAGATGCGTTAACATGAACCTCAGGAATCCCAGCATAAGCACTCGCTGGATGGGATCACATCCGCCCTACATAAGGGCAGTGACAGTTAAGAGGGATATGATACTTCAGACCTCCCAAGGGCCGGCGTTTAATGGGGCCGTTCTGGCCCTTGAGTCCAGTGCCATCTATTACAGCTGTGACCTCTAAACAACATGAGGGTGTAGAGGATACTCTTTCTAAAACATCTGTGTCCTCATGCAATAGTGCTTTCTTCATTAATGTGAATGAGTGAAGTGTGATAATCGTTTTAGCCTTAAGGTCTTTCTCATAGTATTTTTTGGACTGCAGAATTACATAATATAAAGTCAGTTTCGCAGCTATTTACAGCAATGCAAATGCTGCTCATATCTTTTTGATCAGTGGAGAGGTCGAAGACATCGGTTTTTCAAAAGTATTTCAATAACATTTCACATCAGGAGTACAATCTGACAACATTTTGAGATGCACATATATTGATGTTGTTATCTGATGATTTTAAATATATTATTTTATTGTATCTGTCAATACTGTTTATTTATATTTTATATAAATGCCTTTTCATTTAGATCATTTTTCACTTAATCTAAAATATGTAGTTTAATAACACTTAAGCCTAAAGTATAATTCGTTTTTGTATGCTTATGCTACCACAGGGATGGGCAACATCGGTCCTGGAGTGCTGCTGTCAATTGCCTTATTGGTATCATTCAGACGTATATAGATAATACTGATGCATATTTAGTATCAGAAATTGTTTAAGAATAAATCATTTCTGAATTTCAGGCCCGTCCATGACATAGCTCCAAACAGCGATTACCAGGGTTCAAGTGCTTTGTGGCATTTAGGCAAATCAATGATTAAAAAGAGCATTTTCTGGCAATTCCAGATAATTTACCAGAGAAGTATGATTGTTTTTTTTTTTTGTTTTGTTTTTTTTTTATAACTTAAATAACTCTTATAGCGCTACCTATAGCTCAATCTCCATAAAAGATGCCATGCTTTTTTAAAATCATATCCTTAATATGCTCACCTAGTTTCGTGAAGTTTAGTGTTTTAGTTTAGGATTTATAGCTTTTGGGTAAATTTGGCAAGACCTTTTTAAAATGTCCAAAATCTAACCTTAGTGTAAAGTTCAATCTTTTTTTGATAATTATTGATCTAGAGAGTCCAGAGAATTGTACCGCAGTGGTTTTCTTGAGGATAAGTGGAAAAGTAAGCAAAAATAGGGTTTTTACATAATCTTGAATAATTAACAAACAATTTGATTGACAGCAGTGGTTCTTGAGGCAAAGTTGTTCAGAATGAGGTGCTCTGTCATATGCCGTTTTTATGTTTTTGTCCTATTATAGACTCATTATTTTTCTCATGTGACTTCAGAATGAGGTCATACGTGTGCGTATGGAGTTAATTGATGTAAATATCTCATTCCACTAAAAAGTTATAGCTGTTTTAGGAAAACTGGCCCTGCTTCTTTCGAATGTTTTGGCGTCTCTTTGCGACGGTGAATCGTAAACATTTTGATATTTATTGATATTCACTCTCTAGAGAATTTTTCTGCAATGTTTGGTTCCAATCAGGAACAAAACAAAACAAAACAAAAAACCTAGGACTAGTTCACAGAGTAGTTTTTTTCAAAAGAAAAGAAGAAAATTTAGCTATTTTGGGTGGCAAATCTGTTTTCACTATTTTTATGGTATTTTTAATCAAATAAATCAGCCCTGGTAAGCAACCATATTGAGTCCTGTGGTGTCTCTATCAAAAATTTGATTGGCTCTTTCAACTGGAAAACAGGACTATTGACTATATACCGATTTGTCCCATTCATAAATGTATAAAGGGACTGCTTTTGCCTTATATATACAGTCTCAGATTTCATTGCTGTTGAACAAGTTGAGTGAATCAGTCACACTGAGTAATCAGATGTGTGAAGCCATGATGTTAACCGTTGAATTAAGCGAGTTAATGGTGCGTTCTGCTGGGAAGTGGAAAGGGGTGACACACATTAAACTCTATTGCACTTGACAGGCAAACACTTGTCAAAAGTCCCTCTTGTGCTGCTGATAGAGGGTCGATGATGTTATTTATTCATTCTCTCCTGTGTCTGTGTGTTTTATAAACCTGTAAAGTGCTTGATGTTTAGCCTTGTCCTTCGGATTCTCTTTTCTTTTTCTCCATCCTACACTTGTTTCTTGCTCCCTCAGCCCATGGTTATGCAACAGAGTGACTGAATTAATGATCAGTGTTGATACAGGGCAACCAAAACAACACTGTCGTTTCTGATGCAAACATCTGAAATGACACTGAAAAGCACACTTTTTTTTAAACAACAGTCTATGCTCAAAACATTTACATGAAACTATGCACACTAATTCACTGTGACATTTGCATCACTTTTAGTGCATATTGATGTATGTTCATGTTTTTACGCTTATATATATATATATATATATATATATATATATATATATATATATATATATATATGAAGAGTTCAGATGCAAAACCAGCTAAAAGCCATCTCGGTCAAAAATGAGATAATGATACTGAATAAATGTTCCTGACACATAGAGTCATGTGAAAAAGTTAGGACACCCTATTGAATTTCATGGTTTTCTGTATCAGGACATAATAAATAATTATCTGGTCCTTGGCAGGTCATAAAATTTGGAAAATAAATCCTTAGATAAACATCATCAAATGACATATTGCACAGTGTCATTATTTATTTTAAAAAAAATACAGCCGAGAGAGAAAGACCATGCATGACAAAGTTAAGACACCCTATGAGTCAACTGCCTGTAGATCCACTTTTAGCAGCAATAACTTGAAGCATTCATTTTCTGTGTGACTTCATCAGTCTCTCACATCTTTCTGGAGGAATTTGGACCACTCTTCTTTTCAACGTTGCTCCAGTTTATTGAGGTTTGTGGGCATTTGCTTATGCACAGCTCTTACCACAGCACTTGAGTCTGGATGAGCTCTGGACTTGGACTGGGCTATTGCACACCTTGATTATACACCTTGATTATTTTCTTTTTTTTAGCCATTCTGTTTTAGATTTGCTGGTGTGCTTGGAATCATTGTCCTGTTGCATGACCCAATTTTGGCCCAACTTCAGATGTCGGACAGATGCCCTCATATTTGACTCTAGAGTACTTGGATATCCAGAGGAGTTCATGGCCAACTCAATGACTGTGAGGTGCCCAGGTCCTGTGGCTACAAAACAAGCCCAAAATTATCAGCCCTCCTCCAGCATGCTTGTCTTTTGGTATGAGGTATTTGTGCTGATATGCTCTTTAGGTTTTTATCAAACTTGGCGCTGTGATTTATGGCCAAACATCTCCACTTCGGTCTCATCTGTTCAAAGGACATTATTCTAGAAGACTTGTGTTTTGTTCAGATGCAACTTTGCAGACCTAAACTGTGCTGCAATGTTTTTTTTAGATAGAAGAGGCTTTCTTCTGCCAAGCCTTCCAAACAAGTTATTTTTGTCCCATATTTTTCTAATGGTATTGTCATGAACTTTTATCATTTAACATGTTAACTGAGGCCTGTAAAGTCTGAAGTGTAGTTCTTGGGTTGTCTGCCATTTCTCTGAGCTTTGCACGGTCTGATCTTGGGGTGAATTTTCTGGGATGTCCACTCTTGGAAGGAGAGGTGTCTGTTTTAAATGTCTTTCACTTGTGAAAAAACTACAAATTGTTTGGAAATGGCCCTATTACTCTTCTCAGATGGATGGCAGCAACAATTGCTTCTCTAAGATGATTGCTGATGTCTTACCTACTTGGCATTGTGTTAACACACACCTGAAGTCTCCAGACCAGCGAACTGCCAAAGCTTATGCTTTTATAGAGGCGCTCAGACTTACTGATGATCAGTTAATCAAAAGTATTTGATTTGCAGTGCCTGACTGTTATTTACCCTCTTAATTCCAATGTAAACAGTAAGGGTGTCCTAACTTTGTCACACATGGCTTTTCCATTTTGGCTTTATTTTTGTTCAGTAAATAATGACACAGTGCAATTTGTCATGTTTTGTTGTTCATCTGAGGTTTTATTTTCAAAATTTTAAGACCAGCCAAGGACCAGTTATTTTTAATGATGTCCTGATATGGAAAACCATGGGATTCAAAAGGGCGTCCTAACTTTTTCACATGACTGTAGTATACGTCCATCAAATACTTTTACTTCAAACTCGCTAAATTCCAGCCTCAGCCCAATCAGAAGTACCGGTACTTACATAGAAACCTATACAAAGTAGCCAGAAATAAATGCTGATTTTGAAGAAACACGTCAGATGGATTTAGAGGCTTTTGCATCTGAACTCTTCATATATATATATATATATATATATATATATATATATATATAAATGTATATATATATAAATACAAACATGTCTGGTGAGTACTTCACTGAATCTGTAATATAAACTGAAAATACTGTCATTTCTCTTACAACTGTCCGAACAGCAGTTAAAGGCTCATTTGCATTATGGGAAAGGCATTTGTTGCAAATGTTTATCCACTGCAATCTTAGTTCAGAAGAAAGGCAAAGGTGCGTGTGTAAATTTGTGGCAAGTTTATGAAAATCCTTATCTGGTAGTCATGTTGGAACTTGTAACAGTTGCAGGGAAGGTGATTTTTTTTTTTTTTCTTTTTTTACTTTTTTTGTTGGAAAAAATGCATGACAAGCCAGAACAAAGGTGATTTTGAATCCATTTTTTGTGTGCCTGTTTGGTTGTGTGTGCATGCAAAATATGCAAGATTAAAAAAAAACAAACAAACAAAAAAAAAAGTTAACAGGTTGTTTGTTCACCGCTGACTGACCTTTATGCTATAAAACTAGACTAGAAGGCTTGAAGTCAGTTGTAACAAACACTTTAGGTCAAGAAAAACATATACCTTAACCACTTTAAGGGCTTTCTTAACTTAAGGGATGTGTTGTAATGTCTCCGAGATCTTGTACTTTCATTAGAAAAAAGTTTTTTTATTGGCATCTGCGGTTCCATGAAGCACCACGGAATCTTTTCCAATAGACAAAAGGTTATTTACAGTGGAAAAAGGTTCTTCAGTTCATTGAAATGTTCTTCACACTAGGAAAAAAATGGCTATTTTAATAGCTTTTCACTGAAAAATTATTTGAGGAAACTTTGGCATTGCTGTGAAAACCCCCTTTTGGACCCCTTTATTTTTAAGAGAAGACTTTAGATGCACCGATATTAAAATTCTGCCTGATACAACAAAATGATTATTAAAATTCAACTCAATTTTGATTTAATAAAACAAAAGGCTAGAATCAGATTTTTTTTAAGTGATTTTAGGCGTCATAACATTATTTTCACCTTGAGATTTGCTCAAGATATTAATAAAAGTTACTTTAACTGAGTGTTAGATGACAGCAAAGGTAATCTAAATGTAAAAATAGGGGAAACTGAGCATGTACAGATAAATACTTTACAATAAAAATCTATTATCAGCTGACATGCTATATACAACAAATAAATGGGTTTACTTAAAGGGGTAATCGGATGCAAAACTCACTTTTACACTAATCACATGTGTGTTGGCAGTGTGTGTACACGACCACCATTATGATAAAAATACACCCAGTGGTATTTTTGTAATCTTTATAAGAAATGTCCCCCTTTTCAAATTAAGCCATTCTCAGCTTCTTGTCGATGTGACGTCACACCGACAAAGGCCCATGATAGTTAATTGACATGACCGTCTTACCTTAGACCCGCCCTGATTGAGCTGTGAACAGTTTGACTCCGACCGCCATTGTTTTGACTTCGGTGCAGGGGAAGACAATAGGGCTGTAGCTATCGATTATTTTAGTAACTGAGTATTCTACTGATTATTCCATCGATTAATCGAGTAATCGGATAAGAAGTAATTTTCTTTATTAAAGAGCAATACTAAATGTACAAGGGAAAATAAGATAGGTCTCTTAAAATGAACAACTAATTTGTTTCCTTTTTAGAAAAATTAACATTTTTATTGCTGAAGTTGCATACATTAATAACCATGAAAACTAAACTCATTTAATGCATTTATATGCCAAATACATTCAAAATGCAAATACAAATATATCAATAATATATATATATATATATATATATATATATATATATATATATATATATATATATATATATATACATTGAATACTGATATTTTCATGTATTTTTTAAAATAAAGATACTTTAAATGCGAAATAAAAATCGCCATTAGGTGGCAGTATGTCACTGTTAAGTAAGTGAGTCTTTGCTATTGAACTGAACCATTTAACGGATGATTCATTCAAGAACAAAACACCGTCATGTTGCTCAAAGACGCAAAACAGTGCTGTGGCTGTGTTTGGAATGGTTATTTGTTGGCGAAATAGAGCAAGAACAGGCAATATGCTATCTAAAATGTAAGTGTCTTAATATTAACTTCTTGTTTATTTATAAACTGTTGCATTAAATCAGTATCACATGCATGAATTATGCTGAGGCACTCTGATATTCACTAACGTTCTAACTTAATGTGTGTCACAGAGAGAGAATGAGACAATCAGCATAAATGGCTTAGTCTTTCCCAAAACATAGCTAACTTAGGGACATCATAACTAACCACCATTAATTCACGGTCTTAAATATGTCCAGCGTTTATCGGTTTGCGCGTCAGTAACAATGGTCCGTGGGGAAGCACAGTGTTCCCTCTGTAGTTACAGCAAATGGACTAATTTACTGTAATGGACAAATAATTTGCCTCGATGATTTTTTTGTATTCGAGTTACTCGAGGATTCGTTTCAGCCCTAGAAGACAAGAATGTCTCCGATTGAATGATTGAGGTGTTCTGTTGCTGGATGTAATAATGATCATAGCAGTCATCAGAGCCGCTGAAGACGCAGAGGATTAACGTTATTTTTGTTTTAGAAGGAAATGCGTCTGTGTTCGCCGAATCATTCGTGAAGTAGCTTCACCTACAGCAGAAGTGAGTATAAGGGTTTTTATGCATCTTTGCAAATAGCCTTGCTTAAAGGAGAACTCCACTTCAAGAACAACAATTCACAAATAATTTACTCACCCCTTTGGCATCCGAGAAGTTCATGTCTTTCTGTCTTCAGTCGTGAAGAAATTATGGTTTTTGAGGATTTTTCTCCATATAATGGACTTCATTGGTGCCCCAATTTTGAACTTCCAAAATTCAGTTTAAATGCAGGTTCAAAGGGTTCCCAGCCGAGGGTCTTATCTAGCGAAACAATCTTTTTCGTAAAATAAAAATTTGTATACTTTTTAAGCACAAAAGCTTGTGTATCACAGGCTCTGGGATGCACGTTTATGACGCTACGTACTATTGAATCACATCGAAAGGTCGCGCGGAACTACAGGACCCAGTGTTTACAAAGCGAACACGCAAAGACTAAGAAAGTGCAAGTAAGTCAAACGCTGTTTACAAAGAAAAAGGTACAACGATGTCGGACGATTCTGAAGTTGTGGGAGAAAATAAGATGGAGTTTTTCGCCATACTCTACTTTTTTGAGCCGGAGTACACAGGCGATGAACTTAGACGTGATTTGTAGTAGTGATGGGAAGTTCGGATCATTTTACCCACTCGGACCTTTGAGTCTCGTTCAGCAAAATGAACAAATCTTTTTTTCGAGTCATTTCGTTCATTTTAGCAAAATATAATTAAAATGTTACGTGTTACTTCCCTAACACATCTACTGCTTACACAAACGTTGATCACACTACAAACAAGACAAAACTATAAAGCTATAAGAAACAGAAAAGATTAATTCATTGTTTACCTGGGTCTTTAGTCTATGATTAGCTCACCTCACCTCTTATCTGACCAGTTTTCGGGTTTGGGTCGTTTGTTCATCATGTGACAGCCCCATAAGATGAACGAACGACTCGAAAAACCCGAAGACTCGAAACATGTGAACTATTTCCAGTACAAAACCTAACAGGATGTTGCGCATGCGTGACTGAACGAATCATTCCCCGAGACGACTCGTTCTTACCGAGTCACATTAAAGATTCGTTCAAAATGAACAAATCATTCAAGAATGACCCATCACTAATTTGTAGCATCGTGAACGCGCATCCCAGAGCCTGTGCTACGCGACCTTTTATGTGCTTAAAAAGTGTACACATTTTTATTTTCCAAAAAAAATTACAGATTGTTTCACTAGATAAGACCCTTCTTCCTCGGTTGGGATCGTTTACATTTAAACTGCATTTTGGAAGTTCAAAATCGGGGCACCAGTGAAGTCCATTATATGGAGAAAAATCCTGAAATGCTTTCCTCAAAAACCATAATTTCTTTTCAACTGAAGACAGAAAGACATGAACATCTTGGATGACAAGGGGGTGAGTACATTGTAAATTGTTGTTCTGGAAGTGGAGTTCTCATTTAATAATGTGCTAGTTAGCAAGTTTCATGGCTAAACACGGCTAAATGCAGCTAAACAGACCGGCTCATCACCCCATAGAAGAGAGGGGCGGGGTGAGCAGAGCTCATTTGCATTTAAAGGAACATGAATGGTTCACTCTGAACAGGGGTGATTTTGACATGGTAAAAAGGGTGTTTTTTACACTACCACTGAGAAATTTTAACCAAAGTATGTTATAGACTTCTCATTTAGACCCTAAAGAATCATATCAGCTTGTGGAAAATGGGCATCTGATGACTTCTTTAACAATATAAATTTCCTGTTTCCTGTTAATTTTACTGTAAAAAGAATTACGGTGACAACATTTTGCAAGGGCTGTAATTCAATAATTCAATACTAGGGATGTGACAAGATCTTGTGAGATCTGATGTGTCTCGCGAGACTAGTCAGATCTCGCAAGATCTCGTGACGATATTCTCGCAAAACATTTTGTAGTGTTTACATTAGAGCTGCACGATTAATCCTTAAAATATCGAGATCTTGATTCAAACACCCACGCGATCTTATTCCTGAATGACAACAATTTAGATGTGTCTATTAGGACTGTTTCAGATCGCGAGTGTCAGAGGAGCGTGAGAAGCACGTTTTGCCGCTGCCCTTGTTAATGAATCAGAAGGTTGGGGCCAAATGTGAATGCAGAAAGAGCAACACAGTCTTTTCAACCACATTATAATCATTATTTTGGTGTTACAGACATTTAAATAATAGAAGCACTGGGATAAAAGTTTATAGTTAGGGTATACACACTTATTGTCTACAGTAGCGTTCAAAGCGAAAGTATCTTAACACTTGTATGTATTGTAACGCTTATCCACTTCCGCCAGGAGGTGGCGACAACTGCCCGTTTAAAAAAAGTATGTCATTGAATCATTCATTCAGGAAATTTTAATAGTCAAACAGGAAATGTCACCATGTAGCTGAAGACTGGTTGCCCACTGATGCTAAGCAGTGTGAGCCTGGTCAGTACCTGGAGGGGAGATTTCCTGGGAAAACTAGGTTGCTCCTGGTAGAGGTGTTAGTGAGTCCAGCAGGGGGTGCTCATCCTGTGGTCTGAGTGGGTCCTAATGCCCTAGTAGAGTGATGGGGACACTATACTGTGAAAAAGCACCATTCTTCGGATGGGACATTAAACTGAGGTCCTGACTCTCTGTGGTCATTAAAGATCCCAGGATGTCCTACAAAAAAAGAGTAGTGGTATTACCCTGACATCCTGGCCAAAATCTTTACTCTGTCTCCTCTTTACCAATAAGCTGATGTGTGATGGGCATTATGGCTGCAGTCACATCATCCAGGTGGATGCTGCAGATTGATGGTGGTTGAGGAGATCCCCTCTCACAACGTAAAGGGCTTTGAGTACCAAGAAAAGCACGATATAAATGTAACAAATTATTAAGGGAAACAGGACATTTTTACACGTCAGTGTACAGTATGTTTTAACATAGATTTTTATGTCTATATGATGTTATGATAATGTAATAGATCAGTGGGCAGCTTGCAGTGAGTGTCCCAGTACTGCAGGCCCAACATTACCTGCAGTCTCACATCCTTGTGTGTCCTTATTTGTATTTGCACGCATGTACAAGGTTATACCTCGAAACTCATCATTTCAAACCACTAGACAAGATGACCTAACCAAGGCATATGTTCACCTTCAAGAAGTACGTGTGACTTCCTCCTTTCTTTTTCTGTCTCTCTCTGTTATTCACAGGGTCCTTTATTAGCTATTTGGCAGTGACACGCACTGGCTCACCTTATTCCCATCTGTTCTCTCCTTAATGCAGTTCACAGTGTTGGGGGAGAGAGGGAAGTGACCCCTGCTCACCTCTACTCAATACTCTACAAACACATCCATGGTCCTGACCACATCCTCCTGCTGAGCAACCCCAGGGGACGCACACTGAGCTGAAGGCCACATCAGGTCAAATAACTGCTGATCTAGAGCCAGTGTGACACTCGCTGCCACAGATTTGAAGACCTTTACCACTGCCAAATTCACTTCATGTCCCTCTGCTGAGGTTAATACACTGCTAGCTGAGAGTATCAACTGTGATCAAGTATGTACTGTAAGACAGACAGAAAATGTGAGCTGATGTCAGATAGTTTGTCTTAAAGTTCTGAGGCTATAAATGTTTAGAAGGAGCAAGTTTTTTTTGGCATAATTGTGGTGCTGTCAGCCAATCAGCACCTGCAGCTCTAAAGTGATTGGTCACATGACATATACAACTCTTGTGATTGGCTCAAAAAACCTGAATGCACAACTGAGTGCCCATATATGGTGACTTTGAAATGTGATCATGGATGATGTAAAAAGTATCTTTAGAATACAATATCAAAACCACTTGCATACCCAATTCCAAACACTGGAGGTAATAAAAGAACTCGGCTTCCTCTCAGTTGCTGATTATTTCATAAGAATGTCACTGTTGTCTTGCCAAGATGGAGTGTATCTTTCTCTCATTATGTCAACTGGCTATGTGTGTGAGCTGACACTGCGTGTGCTCGTCTCTACAGATGCAGATAAACCATCAGGATGGGGAAAGATTCCCCACTGAACTTTGTGACTGTAGTTTTGGCTAGCGGCAGGCATTAGGACATGATCTGGATCTATATTGATTCCCTCTCTCTTTCTCTCCCCTCAGGACACATGTGGTATTGAGTTCCCCTGTGAAGGGATCAGACAGCGGGCAGAAAGTCATCTCAGGAAGCTGTCCCTGCAAGCACAAGGGTGAGTTTCTGATTACTGTACTCTATATTCACATTGTGTTTGGCTTAAAACTACAGGCCTCCAATATTTCAGGTCTGCCCTTTCCTCTGTTTTCTGTCAAGTATCTAGATAATCAAAAGTTGAATCATGGTTAAGGGCTATCAGACTTCAAAGAGACTGATATTAATATATTAAAACAGTATAGCCAAGGGTTACTTACATACAGTCCTGGAGGGCCACTGCCCTGTAGAGTTTAGCTCAAACCTTGATCAAACTCACTTACCTGTGATTTTCTAGGGATCTTGAAGACATTGATGAGCTGGCTCAGGTGTGTTTGATCAGGGTTGGAGCTAAACTCTGCAGGGCATTGGCCCTCCAGGGCAAGATTTGAGGATCACTGGTATAGCTCATTAGCTAAAAAGTGAAGAATTATGGTGAAACGCTGCCCCCTTTGGGTCACAATGTGTCAATAGCACTGGTTAACAGCTGCAGCAACCTTCATATCATTTAAAATGTATCCCAGATAGCATAAGTACATCTGCAAGATGTCTGTTAAAGATCACTTGATCTTAAAAGCATCTGTTGTGTACAAACATCTGTAAGATGTCAGTTTTACATGAATTCTAAATCATAAACATCTTAAAGACATCTAAAAGATGTCTATTTGACATCTGACAGGAAACGTCTTATAGACGTATTGAAGATGAGCAAACAATCTAAAAAATGTCTTGCAGATCTAAATACAGATGTCAAATAGACGTTGCCGAGATGTACCTGATGTACCGACATGTATCAGGGATCGAGATGTATCAGGTATCAGGGATCTTAATTAGGCCTGGGAATCGATTCCAAAAAGAATCGATTCCTCGATTCCGAGGCATTGGGAATCGAGAGTCGATTCCAAAGGGGGAATCGACTCCCCATTCAGAGCCGTTTTCAGTTCAAACAAAGCTTATATGGGCGCCTCTCAAACGAACGGCTGCATCATACGAAGGCTGCATATCTTGGCTGCTGTCATCAAACGTCGCTGAACGTCGATTCACGAAAATAAACTGAATGAAAGGAGTCGGTACTGAGCATATCTGAGTTTGAAGATGCAGCTTTGTTCGCTAATAGTGATTAGAAGTCTGATTCGTTTCCACAAAAAGGTTCTTTTGGATAGATCGTTTTAATGAACCAGTTCAAAAATGATTCAGAAGTTATTTTACAGTGGAACTGGCTTATGTTGTCCACATGAGCGCTGCACAAAAGAATAGATCATGACGTGATCGAGGGTCTTGATCCTATTTCCATCTTAAATAAAATGCTATTTTTAACCTTTCTATCAGCCTGTGATCATTTTGAAAGCACCGAGTCTGTCTGACTGACAGATAAACCACAAGCTCTTATAGCGATGTTGTTGTTAATGTTCTGGTTATTTTGTTTCAGTGTACAGTTTGTTAATTTTGTGCAACGCATGCGGTTGAAGTAACATCATTCAGCTGAGCCGTACACGTCTTGTTTCATTCATGCAATAAACGCATGTACACTGCTGTGGGCTATGACTAATTTCATGGGCAACGCAGATAAAAATAATTTAAATACAGAAATGTATCATAATTTATAAAAACAAAGCTTCATATTATAAAAAGGTTACTTTCTAAGACTTTTATGTCCTACAGTGATGGCGAAATTAGGTTCCTCCAATCTAAAAAAACAAGAATCGAAGAAGAATCGAAAACAACAGTGAGGAATCGATTCTTGGAATCGAATTCCATCGATTCCAGAACCAGGAATCGGAATCGGACTCGATTCCAAAATTTTCGGAATCTAACAGCCCTAATCTTAATTCATCTAATCGTCTTAAAGGAATGGTTAACCCCAAAATGAAAATTCTGTCATTAAAAGCACAATGTATGCTTACATACAATGTATGTAAGTTTTTTTGTTTCAAATATCCAAAAACCACTAGAACAGTGGTATAAATTTTGCTGACTTGTGTACATTATCCCAAATGTTTCAAATAATAACTAATTACTAGTTTAAATTCAGAGAAATAAGCAATTTTAACTAGTGTAATGGACCTTGTCATTGCTTCGCCTGCCAATGACGTCATACACCCTCGATTTTTCAGGTTTTATTTTGTAGAAAACAAACACACAAAGTAGCATTACAACAACACTTCAACACACTCAAATGTATCTAGTATGATAAGACTGTTGCTTTTTCCTACATATGCATGACCAGAAGGAGCGGGAGCGGTCGACTGTGGCATGATAAAATCTCTGCTGCTTTCGAGCCGTGTATCGCACTGGTCTCTCATTAGCAATCGTTTCAGCTGCCTTGTTTCACTTCGACAACTTTCAGCCCCACCCTGCTTCATACAGTGACCTTAAGAAGTCTTTAATTCATTAGCTCATCAATGAACATGATTTCTGCCCCAGTCCTGTCGGGTTGCATCGGCTGTGAGGATGAAGATGACAACTCTCATGGTTCCACACTCAATCACGCCATCATCAAACTATGCCTTTGTTTCTTGTTTGTTTCGAATATACGCCCTCTAGCGCCGAAAACGTACATGTTATGCCTTTAATTGCTCACCTTCATGTCATCACAAACCTGGAAGTCCTTCGTTCATCTTCAGAACACAAATTAAGATATTTTTTATTAATTCCAAGTGCTTTCAGACTCTGAATAGACAGCAACTCAACTGACATGTTGAAGGCCCAGAAAGGTAGTAAGGACATCGATAAAATAGTCCATGTGACATCAGTGGTTCAACTGTAATGTTATGAAACTACAAGAATACTTTTCGTGCGCAAAGAAAACAAAAATAACCACTTCATTCAACAATTTCTTCTCTTCTGTGTCAGTCTTCGATGCAAGTTCACCAGAGTATCATGACAAATAAATGTGGTACTGCTGACGTTGGAGCTGGCGTTCTGACATAAAATGTCCATCTCTCTTAGTTCATCGTCTGTATATTCTGGTTTGAATAAGCAAGGCTGGGCAAAAAATTTCAAGCCATCCCCTCTGTCGAAATCTTCACAGCGTGCATGTTCCTCTTCTTGTAAACAAGTCACAGTACATCCGGGTTCTGCGTCAGAATGCTGGCTCCTGCATCAGAAGCGCTGCACACATATGTCGTGGTACTCTAGTGAACGTGCGTCAGAGACTGACATGGAAGAGTAGAAATTGTCAGTATTAAATATTCAATATTTTTGTTTTCTTTGCACACAAGAAATATTCTTGTAGCTTCATGAAATTAAGGTTGAACCACTGTTTACACAAGGACTATTGATCGACGTCCTTACTACCTTTCTGGGCCTTGAATGTGTCAGTTGTGTTGCTGTCTATACAGGGTCAGAAAGCTCTCAGATTTCATCAAAGATAACTTAATTTGTGTTGCAAAGATGAACGAAGGTCTTACGGGTTCGGAACGACATGAAGGTGAGTAATTAATGATAGAATTTTCATTTTTGGGTGAACTATCCCTTAAATGTTTGACATCATGACACATATATTTTTTTATTGTGTGAGCATAAAGAAAATAGATATTGTATTATCAGTCTATTTTACTGTTAATTCTCAGATGCCCCTTGTGAAAAAGTGCACTTAGTTTTATTGAATGTGCACTTGTAGTGCACTCCAAATCTTCAATGTATTACTTGCAGATAATATATCATCAGTAAAATAAAATAGGCAGAATATTCAGTCATCTAGACATCTTGAGTAGTACTACAAACAACTAAATCAGGTATCAAACAGTGAATTAGTGTATAGGGCATACTGTTCAGATCATCATATGCTTTTTTTTTCTCTCAGTGTTGGTCTTCAACACATCATTCTGCTGTATGTTCAAAATCTTCAGTCAGCTGTTCATGACAGATGGTTCACATCTCCTGTTTAGTGCTGTAAGTCCTAGTTCTGTCATTAGCATACTGACTAACTCTCAGGAAGTAGCACAGCTCGTCTTTGAAAAAAAAAAATTCTTTCTTCATTATCAATACAGTTGTCTGAATCATGGGTTTTTAGACTGCCTCTTTAATACCCTCCGATGGGGAAAAACTCCTTAGAAAGAAACAAAGCAAATGATTCTTAACATATTGTGAAAAAAAAGCATAAATGAAAAATTAGACACAGTATTTTTTTTTTTTTTTTACAGAACAATATGCAAATTTTAAGGGTTAGTTCACCCAAAAATGAAAATTCTGTTATTACTCACCCTCATGTCATTCCAAACCCATAAAAGAACCATCTTCGAAACAAATGAAGATATTTTTGATGAAATCTGAGACCTCTCTGATAGACAGCAACACAGCTGAAATGTTCCCAGGTCCAGAAACGTAGCAAGGACATCGGTAAAATAGTACATGTGACATCAGCGGGTCAACCGTAATTTTACGGAGCTACGAGAAGCTATGCCGAAGCAGATGGGATGAGGAGAAGAACTGTTGAGCAAAGTCGTTTTTTTGTTTGTTTTGTTTTCTTTGCGCACAAAAAGGTATTCTTGTAACTTCGTAATGTTACGGTTGAACCCCTGATGTCACATGTATTATTTTACTGATGTCCTTGCTACGTTTCTGAACCTGGGAACATTTCAGTTGTGTTGCTGTCTATAAAAGGGCTCTCGGATTTTATTAAAAATATCTTAATTTGTGTTCTGAAGATGAACGAAGATCTTATAGGTTTGGAACGACATGAGGGGAGCTTTCAATAGACAATGCATTTCATTCAAGCAATTTGTTGTTGAGCGCTGTGGTCACGTATACTTTCTTGCAAACACTGTATCACAAAGGGGACTTGTTTTGTACAATATATGGATAATAGCTTGTGTCATATGGTAGAGAGATTTGTATAATCAATTAATCGTATCCATCTACAAAGAACACTAGAATTAGTACAATTTTCGGTAGTGCTGTTTGTGTTCAGTTGGCATCAGGCTAAATCCGCGTGGGGTTGCATCATCTCTTCTTAATGTTCTGACCACACGTGAGCTTGTATTTCCTATTACCTGGGATCATGCCAGGGCAAAAACAGAGAACAAATTAGAACATAATTTAGCGTAGCTGCGTCAATAAGAAGAAAAGAAGGTTGTTCAACCAGCTATAAGATTTAGAAGGAACATTGAGGACCATTATAGAGCGCCAGAAAATGGATGAATGCGTTTATTTAAATGGCTTGGCATATATTATTGTGCGTAATCTTTGAAATAAAGGTATTAAGGGCGGGTAACCCCGAACGTTTCAAGGAAGGCTTTCCTAGTTGTTGCCAAATGGAAAAAAGCTGCTACCCGCCTTGATATTCGTTTGGCGCTATCCCGAGGTTCTACCGAACAGTCCTGTTTTGTGACTTTAGGACATGGATTGTAGCTGGTAAAGACGAGTTTAGGTACGCAGACTTAACCTTAATGCCTTATAGTAAAGTGCTATTTTGTAAGCTGATGCGAATCTAATAGCAGCCAGTGCTTAGACTTTGAATATTGGGTATGTATACAGATTTGCTTGACCTTTATGACTCTAGCGAGCTGCTTTTTGAGTATCTAGCTGTCGGGGTTGTATGTGGAAGAGCATCTTCCACCTATTAGCTTTATTGTTATAATAACAGAATTAATTGAGTCTAGGAACTAACCCTTTAAATATTTGTACATTTTTCACAGACCCACTAGCACCACCTTGTGGCTTCATAGGGATCCCTGGACCCCACTTTGAAAATCCCTGGTCTAGAAAATAGTAATACAATGTGTTTGTGATACAATATATCAACCATGCACTGCAATAACACCTGTCAAGCACATCCTTCCAAATTTACTCTAAATTATATCAGCAATCATGAATCACAACACTAGCGAGGCTCTCACTGTGATTAATAGGCATTATGAGTGATAAACAAGTTTGTGAAGCGCTTGGCAATTTCTACTGCTCT
Organism: Cirrhinus mrigala; assembly: GCA_036247105.1. Lineage (NCBI taxonomy): Eukaryota > Metazoa > Chordata > Actinopteri > Cypriniformes > Cyprinidae > Cirrhinus > Cirrhinus mrigala. The sequence goes on from CM070014.1 coordinate 20,757,931, forward strand.
TCACTACTTTGATGTGTGCTGAAATGCTTATAAATGGGAAATGATAAATGGGAAAACACATCTAGATGCTCAAAAATAAACTCTAGTGTAAGACATTCTCTAATGATGAAGATTGAGAATCAGACACTGAAGCAAGACAGAGGACCAATTAAAATCTCTCCCTCTCTCTCTTTCTCTCTGTCTCTCTTTGTAATTCAGAAAGTATATATTTCATTTTCAAAAGTTACAGTAGTTGATTGTTAGTCAGGGAGAAAGAGTAAAATATTCTGAATGTCCACTAAGAGGCACTGTTGATCTTTTTTTTTTTTTTTTGTATGAGGTTTGGCAAGAAAACTGAAAAAATCTAAAGAAGAAAAAACATATCAGTGCACCTCAGTAGAGTCAACAATATGTGATTTTTAAATGAAGAGGCCATTAAAAGGCAACCTGCCGTTTTCTTGGTTTGTGTTAAAAGTAGCTCTACTGCAGGATAAAGACTGGAGACTGAACTTCAGATGCAGCTAGTAATTAGATGACGGCATCTAAAACCCTTTTCTTCCCACGAAAGGAGTGCAATTATAAAGAAATCTTTTGCAGCAGGTGCCATTAGATGCAAAACTTGACTTTGCATATCAACCTGTACTGCCACATTTTGGATTGATGTTTAAACTGTATCCATGTTAGTCAAAAAACCTCAAACCTGCTCAAAAGTGCCTATTATGCTGTAAACCAGATTCCCTGTCAGACAGATTCTCATTCAGACTGCCTAAACAGCACACCCACATCATCTTCACTGAAAACATCACGGCAATCAGTAATAATAATAAAAGCACACACAGTTTGAAGATTAGACAAGCCACAGACACACAATCAGCACCTTGGCCCTGAATGTCAGCAAGAGAAACTGAATGCTTTCAGGCTGAAAAGAAAAGCGCTTACAGAGACAAAACGAGGCTCGCATAGCAGTGCTGATGATGTAACGACGGAAATGGCTAGCTGCTTCAGATTCCTTGGTCTACTGATCTCAAGACCACACTGAAAAGGTGTTGTGACAGCTCCGCTTTAGGTGCTATTTGAGAATGTGTGTGATTTTGACAAACAATTGTGAACCACTATCTCAGAAAACACTCTTACTGGCGCTGTTTACCGTTATCTCTCAAAACAAGTGAGGAAGAACACTCATGGGCAGCTGGTACAAGACACTTAAAGAGATAGCTCACCAAAAAAAAAAGAAAATTCTGTCATTAATTACTCACTTTAATGTTGTTCCAAACTCGTAAAACCATTGTTCATCTTCGGAACAAAAATTAAGATATTTTTGATGAAATCCATGAGCTTTCTGATCATCCATAGACAACAACGCAACTGACACGTTCAAGGCGCAGAAAAGTAGTAAGGACATTGTTAAAATAGTCCATGTGATTCAACCTCTTGGTGCTCTTGTGAACGTAATAAAGTAGTTATTTTTGTTTTCTTTGCACAAAAAGTATTCTGGTAGCTTCATAACATTAAGGTTGAACCACTGATGTCACATGAACTATTTTACGTCCTTAATACCTGTCAGTTGTGTTGCTGTCTATACAGGATCAGAAAGCTCTCAGATTTGATCAAAAATATCTTAATTTGTGTTCCAAAGATGAACAAAGGTCTTGGAACAGCATAAGTAATTAATGACAGAATTTTCATTTTTGTGTGAACTATCACTTTAAATGTAGTGTCCAATTGATCAAATATTTGTAAACTGGCTCAACTAATATCTTGCAATTGATTAGTTGAAATCTGTTGTCTAAGTGAGTATTCTGATGTAAAAAAAGAAACTTTTACCTTTATAGTAAATGTGAAGTGACTAATTGTTTTTATTGTTATGTTGTGTATTTCTGAGTGAAACGTTAAAAATATAAAGCGCAGGATTATTGCACTTTTAGTGAAATTATAAAATATTATGTACATTTTTATGAGTAAAACAGCTTGTGTCTGGGGCAGTAGCCTCACATCTTTGTACAGTGAAGCGGGAGCCATGTTGTTTTGGACCTCAGTGGTGGAAAAAACTTCTTTTCAGAAAAGAGACACACCTTGGCAGTCAGCAGTCATTTTTAATGTGCAGCAGTAATTCTTTTAATGAAATGATATTATACAATTTCTCTGAAGCAGTAGGAAAAAAATGACACACTTGTTTTGGAATTGTAAGTCGTTATGTGCAAATTTCTCGTGATAGTTTGTATAAGCAAATATGCAAACTTTTGGAATTTCACTATGGTAAAAATGATCACTATGAGCTGAAGCATGAAGAAAATATTAGGTTTTATCTTGTATTTGGGCCAGACTGCTGCCATCTGGTGTAAACGGAAAAAAAAAAAAAGACTTTTTGTCAGGTCAAAATCCTGACAATCATGGCTAGTAGATGTGTTGAAATGTTCTCTGCACCCTCCCTTTGTGCAAGAATTCTTGATTTTATACTTATAAACAGTTCAGTGTTTATTTAGTCATTATTCAACTGTTATTTGTTTGGACATGTCTATAAATCAATTTCAAAATTGGTCAAAAATCAAAATTTGTCCGTCTGTGTATGAGTGTGTGTGTGTGTGTGGGTGAGTTTGAATCTTTCGCACTCTGGACGTTTTCTAGTATCAACCCTTCATTTCTGAGTGTTCGTTCAAGATTACAGTTAATACAGATGTGATCATGAAAATACTAAAATTTATTTAGTACTGTCCTGAATAAGCTATTTCACATAAAAGATGTTTATATATACTCCACCAGACAAAATAACCGAATTTAAAAAAATGTTCAAAAGTTTACATACCCTTGAATCTTAACACTGGGTGTTGTTTCCTGGATGATTCATGGCTGTTTTTATGTTCTGTGATAGTTGTTCATGAGTCCCTCGTTTGCAGTTTAACTACCATTTTCTAGCATCTTCTGCATATTTGAACCTTTTCCAACAGTGACTGTATGATTTTGAGATCCATCTTTCTTATATGATCAGTTAATTTTGACCATGAACAGCCAAGGTCCAACCAACAGCAGTTAAAAACAGCACAAAAATCCACATGTAATCCATAAGATTAGCATCTTGTGAAGTGAAAAGCTGTGTGTTTGTAAGAAACAAATCAATTAATAAGATGTTTTTAACTTTAAACCATTGCTTCTGGCTAAAATAATAATCCTCTATCTATAATATTGCTTTCTCCAGAAGTCATCTTGTCTTAATTTAGAAGAGAAATATGCATAGATCAAGCATTGTTTACATGGGTCTAAAGCATTTCTAAACAAATATGTCTTTTGATTTTGATGTGAGAGACAGGGGATAAACTTTTTCACTGCAATTGTATGGATTATGTACTGACATTTTGGCCAGAAATGGGAATTTAAAGTTAAAATGTCTTAATTATAAATTTGTTTATTACAAACACACAGCTTTTCACTATACAGTAAATTAATTGATGGACTGGAGTCGTGGATTACTTGTGGATTATTGTGATGTTTTTACCATATGTTTGATTTCTCATTCTGATGGTGTCCATTCACTGCAGAGAATCCATTGGTGAGCAAGTGATGTAATGCTAAATGTCAAAAGTTTCAAATCTGTTCAATGACGAAACAAACTTATCTTCACCTTGGGCCATGTCCACACTAATACGTTTTCGTTTGAAAACGCATCTTTTTCTCTCCGTTTTGGCCTTCCATCCACATTGAGACGGCATTTTTGGTCTAGGAAAACTGAGCTTTTTAAAAACTCTGTCCAAAGTGGATGAATTTGAAAATGCCGTTTTCACGTTGCAGTGTGGACTGTGAAAACGGAGGCTTTTGAAAACGATGACGTGTGTTTAGCCATGTGACGCATATTATACCAATAGATATCTGAGGGCAGCTGCTTTTTAGATCGAACAAGAGAGCGCGCGACATGGACGCGTCAGTGAATGATAAGATATTTCCGTAAATAAAATGATCCTGCCAAGAATTGCGTGAAAATGTATTATGTCTTTTCTGTCTGAATCATCTCAGTGAGTTTTTACGCATGCACAGTATGGCGAATTTAGCTTTTTCCTATGTTTCAGTGTGGATGAGAAACAGTTGGAAAACGCTTGAAAATGCTAGTGTGGATGGAGAGCGTTTTAAAACGAAAACTCAGTTTTCAGATGTGTCCGGATCAATATAGACGTAGCCTTGGATGCCCTGAGGGTGAGTAACTTTTTTTGGCAAATTTTCATTTTTGCATGAACTATTCCTTTAGGGGTTTCAGTTGTTCCCTTTAGGCACTTTTAGGGGTAAATAAGGTACAATGGCTTTGAGAGTATAACCCAGTGGAAAACTGTGGAAGACCTGAATATGAATACCTCATTTCAAAGAGAAAGTTATTACATTTTGATTAAAGATTATAAAGAATATATGTACCAATGAATAATTCACAATAAGAGCAGGAATGTGTATTCAAAAAGCAAATAGGGCCAATTTTGATTTCATGACTGGAAACATTATGAAAAAGCAATCAGCTACTTTAATTTTGATAAGCTGACAGTCACTCAGTGTCTATTACTGTTTACACCACCATGGGGTGGTATTGCATATAATGTACTTAGTGTCTCATATGCATATTACATTTTTATGCTATTTTGATTGTACCCTGTTCTGCATAATGTGTTATTCCACATAACTCTAACTGTAATTGTAACTCTCTCACACTATTACAGGCCCCCTGAGCACTCTACAAAGGTTTTATTCATTATTGGCAAACCCATGTCCTTCCCCGCAAGCATGCCATTGTGGTTTGCATTTAATAGAAGCAAACTTATCTGGCTGAATGAAATGAGCTTGTGGTAAGAGAGGGAACAGTGCATGTTTATCTGTGAAAGAGACTCCCACCAGGGATATTATGCAGAGGGGGAACTCGATGAGCTAAACTGAGCTAGGTTGCTGTTGGCACTTTTAGCACAAATTGTACTGTTTATCTGTAATTTTGGTCTCAGTGCTCTGAACTCTTGCATGATTTAGTCTCACTAAGCACCTTATAAACTATTAAAAGCTAAATTCTTTTCTTTTCACCTTGCTGAAATGTTTGTTCTAAAAGATAATTCAGTAATTATGCATAATGTAAGTTAAAATAAGTTCATTTAATTAAATATGTAACTTTTGGCCCTCCAGTGCTTAAAGTATAGAACTACAAGTTGTTTGTGGAGGAAGATTGTTTTGTTTCATGAGTCTGATGTTCCACGTGGATGATTTTGATATCTTCAAGCGCACAGATAATCATTTTATCAGTGTGAAGGTCTCTAACAACATTAAAACTCTTCCAATAATGAAAGAAAGATCATCTGAAATATGTTTTATGTGCAGGTAAGTTAGCAGAAGCTAGAGATTGCTGTTTATAAAGTTTTAAATATTAATATTTTTCTTACGCAAATGCATCAGTTTGTTTCAGAAGGCCTTTATTAACCCCTGGAGCCACGTGGAGCACTTTTTATGAGGGATGAATGCACTTTTTTGGGCTTCAAAATCTCAACCCCCATTCACTGCCATTATAAAGCTTAGAAGAAGCAAGTCTTTTTTTTTTTTTTTTTTTTTAAGTATAAGTGTGACTGTATTCGTCTGAAAGAACAAAAGTCATATACACCGAGGATGGCTTGAGTGTGAGTAAATCATAGGGTAATTTTCATTTTCAGCCCTAGTTTTTTTTTTTTTTTTAAGGTTCTCAGGGTCTGTTGTTCTCCACGATCAGCCTGACATGCATGATTGTTTTTCATGATTGCATATCTGTAGCATGCCAACTGTAAAACAGAATGCATAATGTTTTGTGTGATTACTTCTAGCGCTTATTTCCTGTCATTTGCTTCAAACATGGCTATGTTAAGCATAACTCTTTAACGTTTCACAAGAACATCCATTTCTCTTGAGAAATCTGTTTCTGCTTGTATCAAACATCCTTATTTGAATCACATCAACTGCAAACACTTCTGCTTGTTCTGGTGAAACGCTGCTGATTTCAGCCTCAGGCTGCGCTGCGAAGCACTGCAGTTTCACAATCGAGGTGGCTCTGACTGAGTTTGATTGAATTACAGTCAGCAATACAGTGGACAAGTCCCCGAGGACTACAGTAAATCTAATCACCTGCTTGTGGAAATGAAAAGGCATGGCACTACCTGCCAGTGTCTATGTGTGTGTGAGTGGGTGGGGGGCGAAAGAGAGAGAGAGGCCGCCACTGGTATAGTGTGTGTGCAGCACAGGAACATAATAAATACAGAAGAATTGGACCAGCGGGAAGGACAGGTGTTAAATGGACATCGAGGGATTTGAGAAAAGGAAGAAAAGAGAGTGACAGAAGTATAATAGAATAAGAAAACCCAAGGAAGGAAGCCTTGAATAAGGCAGAAGGACAGAACGAAGCTTGAGTGGGTGAATGGGGATAAAGATGAGTGGCATGACAGCTTTTGGTTGACTGTGAGAGACCACACAGACTGGATTTATCATCTGAAATCATTCTCACCTGTAAACAGAAAAACGTTGAAATGTAGTGATTGAAATAAGTCTTGCTTGATGGAATGGGTGAAGCAGAGACGGGTTCTTTGTCATTACATAATGTAAATGGCCTACAATTACGTGACATCAAAGGGGTCAATCACATAATGACTGATTTGACTGGTCATTTATTTGGGGTTATATTCACCCTTGATTCAGTTGTGGATTGTGATTCCACTCTTCAGTACAATAGACCTTAGTCAGGATAGATGCCATTGAGTTTAACACAGATGAAAATGAGACTGTGAGTGTTAGACTAATAGTGCACAACTCGGGTTATTTGGCAACTGGGTAAATATTGGACCGAACACATGCTGGATTATTTTGACCCAGCTGGTTGGGTTAAATGTTTTTTACCAAACACTGGGTTGTTTTATTTAATTCAATTATTGTTCAAAAATTATTATATTGCTGGCTTAAAATGGGCTGGAACTTAATAAAACACACATAGAGAATTACTAGAAGGACACCAATAATCAAAAGATGAACATTTATTATTAAGCGAAAACACATGGACAAAATACAAGACAAACTGAATTTATTTAGACGAATACAGCATAGTTTACAATAATACATACATTTAAACTTGTTTAACAGGCATATCAGACATAAAAATGTAACATTTTAAAGTAACATTTTAATTTTGGTGTATTTAACCATTCTCTGTAATCGCTTTTTACTGAAATAGTGCTAATTCTCGTGCTGGTGTGCAACCAAAATGTGAGCCAGTGAAGGGCTGCTCTTCACCGGGGTAACTACGAACTTCAGACCACGGCCTCACGTTTCACTTGTAGCTGAAACTGACTCCAAAACCTGCCCATAAACAAACAGTACTGACATTAGAGAATATATTTTAACATTAAATAAATTACACTCAGTAACTTACTATAACGAATAAAATCCATTTATTTTATGCAAGGCAAAAGGCATTTCCATCATGCGAGGTGACTGCTGCTAACGCAGCTAACTGACATCTCTTAATTAGGGGTCGACCAATACGTGCTTTTCAGGGCTGATGTCGATTATTACACATTATTGCTCGACTGATATGTGCTTTTCAGGGCCGATGCCAGTACTGATTATTACAGATTAGGGGTCGACCGATATGTGCTTTTCAGGGCCGATGCCAATGCCGATTATTACAAATTAGGGGTCGTTTGATATGTGCTTTTCAAGGCCATGCCAGTTATTACACATTATTGGTCAACCGATATATGCTTTTCTGGGGCAACGCCAATGCCGATTATTACACATTAGGGGTTGACCGATATGTGCTTTTCAGGGCTGATGCCAGTACTGATTATTACAGATTAGGGGTTGACCGATATGTGCTTTTCAGGGCTGATGCCAATGCCGATTATTACAGATTAGGGGTCGTCTGACGTGCTTTTCAGAGCCGATGCCGATTGTTACACTTTATTGGTCAACCGATATATGCTTTTCTGGGCCGACGCCAATGCCGATTATTACGCATTAGGGGTTGACTGATATGTGCTTTTCAGGGCCGATGCCAATGCCGATTATTACAAATTAGGGGTCGTTTGATATGTGCTTTTCAAGGCCATGCCGATTATTACACATTAGGGGTTGACCGATATATGCTTTTCAGGGCCGATGCCAGTACTGATTATTACAGATTAGGGGTTGACCGATATGTGCTTTTCAGGGCCGATGCCAATGCCGATTATTACAAATTAGGGGTCGTTTGATATGTGCTTTTCAAGGCCATGCCGATTATTACACATTAGGGGTTGACCGATATATGCTTTTCAGGGCCGATGCCAGTACTGATTATTACAGATTAGGGGTTGACCGATATGTGCTTTTCAGGGCCGATGCCAATGCCGATTATTACAAATTAGGGGTCGTTTGATATGTGCTTTTCAAGGCCATGCCGATTATTACACATTATTGGTCAACCGATATATGCTTTTCTGGGGCGACGCCAATGCCGATTATTACAGATTAGGGGTCAACCGATATGTGCTTTTCAGGGCTGATGCCAGTACTGATTATTACAGATTAGGGGTCAACCGATATATGCTTTTCTGGGCCGACGCCAATGCCAATTATTACACATTAGGGGTTGACTGATATGTGCTTTTCTGGGCCGACGCCAGTGCCGATTATTAAAGATTAGGGGTCAACCAATATGTGCTTTTCAGGGCCGATGCCGATTATTACACACCGATATATGCTTTTCTTAATTTATCATCATTAATTTTCACATTAATTTTAATTTTACCATATATTTCAGTTCAGAGTATCGGTCTGCTTGATTTGTAATAATTGGTATTGGCATGATAACCATAAAAATGCTTAATATCGGCACCGATAATTGGTCGACTCCTACCACATGTTACTCAGACATCACCGAAATACACATTGTTGAATATGAAATTAGAAATTAAATTCCAAGGAAATTCGTTCATTCTTGATGGTTCCTGTTAGTTCACAACACTTTTCTTGCTGCCAAGGCCTCCCATCCTGATCTCTGGCCATCACTACACAAATACCAAAAGTGCCATGCATTCATTTAAACATACTGATCCAAACCACAATGCACTATGCTGTTGACTTATGTGTCTTTTGTATGTGTATTTGAAGCATTTTTGCTGTAATATTGTTTGTTTTGGTCAGATATGTCATATATTTTGGCCCTCACAACAACAACGATGATGATGATGATGATGATGATGATGATGATGATGATGATAATGATGATAATAATAATAATAATAATAATAATAATAATAATAATAACAATAATAATTTCTAAATTCATAAAACATGAATGTACTTTGAACTAAAGCAGAGTGAAATTGACAGTCTGAGTGTGTAGCCTGAAGAAGGGTGTGTGTGTGCTCAAAGGACAGTTTCAGTTTGAGATAAAACAGCTTATTATTTTGGCTTCAGTGGTTTGATTTAAATCTTGTCAATAGCGGTCTCTACTCTCTCCCCTTGTATTATTTATGCTCGGAGGCTGCCCAGCTCTGCCGTATTTTCTGCCTGTAAGTGTTTGTAGTAACCTACTCATTGAACCAGTAAATTGATCTGACAGATGCTGATGCTCTTATATTGTACGCCTTTAAGCAAAGTTTTGGCAGATAGCATCAGATTAGGCTCAGGCCCTGGACTGCCAATAAGCGGAGTCTGCAGTCTAACCATTTCTCAGGAGTCCGTCTGAGTGCTGCCAGTGGAGGCGTCATAAATCATGTGATTGATTTGTTCTTTTTGACTAGCGTAGCACCTTTACTAATCTCCAATAGCATCTACTCAATGATCAGCACAACACAGGTCTACATCTTGTTACATCTTATGTGTCAAGTTCATTTAAAGCAAGTGTGTCTAGATCTAAATCAGATTAACATGGAAATACTCTGTGAGATTTGTGAGAGTTATTCCAGATGAATTTATGTATAAAGTTGTGGTCTCCAAAGGTTGTGCTCTATGTACTGACATAGAGGGACATTTAATAATGTTGATACATTACTAATGTGAGCAGGAAAAGCTCAGAGTTCAGCTGAGGTTAGAAGATTATTCCAGAATGCTCATCCATAATCCAGTAATGCTTCCAAACTCAGAACATCCTGCTGAGAAACTGATGTTTCCTTTAATAAGACGAGTTAAATTATCTTAGTGGACATTTTTTGTTTATTTATTTATTTTTTGTTTAGCTTTTATTATTAACTTGCATTTATTGCATTTTAATTACATTTATATTATCTAGTCCAGTGGTTTTTAAACTTTCTAGGTCAAGATTTTATTTAATATTGTGTTTTGATATTTTTTAATGTGCGAGTCTTATAGATGCATAATGAGATTTTCAAATTGCAACCAGATTAAATCGTTTTAATGTTTTATTATTTCAATAACATAATATTTCAAATGAAATTATTATACATTAAATTTAAAATTAAATAGACATTTGTAATGTTACAGTTGTTTTTATTTGAAATAAATGGTGTTTTTTCTATTTATCCAAAAATCCTGAAAGGATGTTAAGTAGAGCCCGACCGATTTATCGGCAGGCCGATATTATCGGCCGATATTAGGCATTTTCCAAACTATCAGTATCGGCATTTATAATGGCCGATAAATGAATATTTCAAAAATAAAATAAAAACGGACGAAACACCCTTCAACCATGTCATGAGTGTTGGCGTTGTATAGTTTGTCCACCAGAGGGCACTCTACACCGTCCCTGTTGGCAACACTCGTGTATAACGTGCCACACATCCTGCAACCTGCTGATCCAGCCAGAGTCGGGCAGAGAGAACCAGTTATCCGCGAGTGAGATCATCGGTGAAGTGTGTTCATGGTGAGTTGGTCACGAGACATACATTGCTTGAATAACAATTAAAAGAACATCCCCATCAGTTCTCTTAACTCAAATAAGCATGACAAAATTCGTGACTATCATGTCCAGTTTTGCTGCTGTTAAATAAGCCGAGAGTGAAGCGGAATTAGCTAGTAATTACGTTACGTTGTTACAGTGTAGTTGACTGACTGTCCTTTTGACTTTTGACAATGAGACTGAAGTATTTCTTTAATAGCGTGACAGTTATAGCAATGAGACGTATCATCTCTCCTTGGCCTGTTATATTGAAAATGTATGTTTTACAATTTGCAGTATGACGTTATCCATTGCTAAATTATGGCTCATCATAGACTAGCTAACCACAAAGCTAGCTAATGCCACTATCAGTGGAAGACCGCTAACGTTAACATTAATGAGCTTGGAAACCACAACAAACTTATTCTGCCTAAATAAAGTAATGATTACTGTATTTATAACTAGCATATCTCTAGTTACAGTCCCTGCATTGTAAAATGTAAGTTAGACTTGCGAGGAGTGAACATTTAGACATAGAGAAAAAGTATCAAACGTAGCTTGTGCATAATTACATGTGTGTGAAATCCAATGACGCCAAGTGTGCGTTGCAGACTGTCGTTCAGCCGCAGCATTAACGAGTCACATAATGGATTTAGATCGCTAAATAGTAGGTTTTAGAAGGCAGGCAGCAACTGATGATTGAAAATGGTTTGATGTAGCTTGGTGGAAAGAATTTAAAAAGTGCAGGTAAAGGGATAAGCAAGCTGACATTGTAATTATAAGGTAGCTGTTATTTATCAGAACTTAACAGAATTTGTCTCCAGTCCTATTCAAAGTTATATTTATGAAGCTTACCAAGTCTTTTAAAACTGGTAACTTTGATTTGGTTGTTGTTGTTTTTGTGTTTTTGTTCAAAGGACTTTACGTTTCATATCTTAAGTTTGTATTTTTATACATTTTATTTATCAGAACTTTAATATATTTTGATGTTCCTCTGTTCTGTTGTGACAATAAAAGAAACAAGTTTCTTTTTAAAATGCATTATCATATTATGTTAGTTAAAACTCATAAATAACTACAAATAACTAATGTTAGGGAAATCTGTTAATGTTTTGTTGCGCGTTTCCTAAATTTAAAAAATAAATAAATAAATATCGGCCGATATATCGGAATATTGGATTTTAAAACCAATAAATATTTGTATCGGTATCGGCCTTCAGAATCCTTTATCGGTCGGGCTCTAATGTTAAGTAGCACAAATACGAAAATATTAAGCAGCACAACTGTTTTCAAAATTGATAATAAAAGATGTTGTTTTTTTATTGCAAAAATGTTTTACTTACTTTTTCATACATTTTTATCTTTCCATGATAAATGTTTAAAAAAAATGCTTAAGTCAAGATAAAATTACTTATGGTGCAAAGAAGTTTTTTTTTTTTTGCTTAAGAAAGGAAAAAAAAATATTTAAAAATATAAAACATAAAAAACCGTTTTCCCTTTAAATTGTATTTTTTTCACCCCAATGACAGATTATTATTTTTTTTCTTTGTTTTGAGCATCAACTTGCTAAATTTTTATTTTTCAGAAAACAAGACTTAATATATTTTGTCATTTTACTTCTCAGGTAATTATCTTGATTTACAAAACATTTAATGGCAAACAAGGCAAAAAATACTGTTACAAAATACCAACAAATTGTAAGAAAAGCATTTTTGCAGAGTTAGGCACCAAATCAGCATATTAGAAGACCACGTGACACTGAAAACTAGTGAACTAGCCACTGAAAATTGACTTCTGACAGGAATTGATTACATTTTAAAACATATTAAAATACAAAACAGTTATTTTAAATTTTAATTATTTTTTCACATTATGATTTTTTTTTTTTTTCCAAATAAATGCAGCCTTGGTGAACCACTGCTATAGTTTACATAGTTTCTAAAAATATGTTATTTAGTATATACTTTTAACCATGTGTAAATATGTGCAATGGATCACCTTTGGAAGATCATTTGGAAGATCAAGCATTTCAAGAAAGTTTTTGTCAGAGCCCTTGTTATTCTTATTTTGATATACGTTTTAATTTTTACACCAGACATTGGTTCCAAATATCGATTATTGGTCTACTTGATCTGTAATAATCGATATCGGTATCGCCATCTGCCCTGAAAAACATATATCGGTCAAACCCTAACAGCAACAGTAGCATGCATTTCTGTAGTGTTAGTAATTCTATGCAAGAGAGTCAGACAGTTTGCTTTGGCTGTCTCTCTTTATTTGACAATTTTCAGGCATGGAGTATAAAGAATTGAAACAGATCAGAGCTGCTTTCCATTTAAAAATCAGGACCTTGGCTGAACTGTGCAGTTTCAGCAGCTCCTGGGTGATATTAAGGACTAGATAATGTCTTGAAAATTGCATGATAGTAACATCACCAATTGTATCTGTTTAAAGTTAATACATCCCGTGCGGCACATATCGATTTCCAGGCTGGGATTTAAACCAGAAAATGACAAACACTAATAGGTCTTTCATCGCCTTGTTTAACCATCCTGAGTCTCACAAGCTTCCATTTTGTTTTGTTCCCAATTTCAGTCTGGCCCTCATGCAAATGCAGCCCTTCTGTCTGAACAGTTTGTGTGTGGAACCGTCAGTTAACTGCTGTAGGCAGCTGAGTTGATGACAACATGACGCACTAGAATTGAAGACATAACTGGAGGATAAACGCTGAGAATGACAGCTGCCTGTACTCAACTGATGTTGATTCTGCTTTCATATCTGTTTACACAGAGCTAAAAGCTCTAATATGTTAAACATCCTTAAAGGAATCATTTTTATTTTGGGGTGAATTGTGTCATCATTTACTCAACATTTATCCTTATTTAGGAGGGCAAAATGATGATATTTCTGAAGAATGTTTCAACTGTTTTTATCCATACACTGAAAGTCAGTGGTGCTCAAAACATCTTTAATATCTGTATTTTACAATAAAAATAAAATCATACAGGTTTGCAACAGACATATGGTTAAGTACATAAGAGCAGAATTTTCATATTGTATGTAAATCTGGTTAGATTTAGATTTAGATTTTTTTTTTTTTTCAATTAATCTTGTTTTCCATTAATATGCTTTAAAACTTGTTGTATTTTATATATATTTTTTCTTGTTTTGAGCAGAATTCAAAAATTAGTGTTTATGTCTAAAAAATAATTTGACGAAAGAAAAAAAATAGATGTAATTCAAGGTATATTACATGAAAAACAAAACAAAATATATGTGTACTTTTGTTTGTAAACCAAATTTATCTTGTTTTAAGAGTGTTTAAATATTTTCAAACATAAAAACAAAATGCATTTGGAAATTAAGACAAAACTGCTTAATATATAAGTTTACACTTATATTTCCAAAAAATTGGTAAATGATAATCAATATATATGTGTGTGTGTATTTATATATTTATATATATATATATATATATATATATATACACATATATACATATGTATATATGTATGTGTATATGTATGTCTGTGTGTGTAGCTTTTTAATATTTTGTAATATTGAAAAAAAAAACTAAAATGTGTGTGTGTGTGTGTGCATTATATATATAAGTTTAAATAAATAAGTTTTTTTTTTTAATTTTGAACATCATATATATATGATGTTTAATGGGCTTCACTATATATTTTTGCCTATTTTAGTCATTGGCCTGATACAGATAATAAAAAGCCACATTTGTCAGCCATTATTTTATTTTATTTTATTTTATTTTAGTTTAGTTTAGTTTAGTTTAGTTTAGTTTAGTTTATTTTAGTTTAGTTCTGTTAGATTACAAGTGATCACGTAGCAAACTTGGGTCTCTTGATCAATTTTTAAATGTTAAGTGTCCCCATGGCAGCAGATATCAAAAAACAGCATAAATTCTGAATTAACAGGCTTGCAGAGAGCGTATAATAAGCACGACTGTTGCAGTGGAGTCTGATGAGTTTCTTTTTTTTTTTTTTTTGTTTATTTTGCTGTGCTCACACACAGTGTATTCCCCATAGCCTTTGTTGGTTTTTCGCAGTGGCTCCAGCTTCATTTGTTCTGCTGGGCCTGGTTGCCTCTCACACCTCCACCCGGCTCTCTTTCTGTTGGGATCGCTATGAATGGCTGTGAATTTTAAACGCTGGATTAGAATCCCTGAGAGAGAAAGGCAGCGGGGAGCTTTACAGGCAGAAGCGTGCTAATTTGTAATTTTCGAACACAAGCCCAACATATTCTTGCTGTAGGTTGGTCCTTCAACCCCAGAATGTCGATCTGCTGAGCAAAACCGAAAGCATTTGTGTGACAAACTATGAGTGAAAGCATGAGCAGATATGTTTAAAGATACTTGGAGGAAATGGTTCCTATTACATTCCCCGTGGCGTAAATTTACAGTTCTTAGATTAGTGTCAATCCTTGCTAATATGAGGCCAGTGCGTTTGGCATTGAGGTTAAGCTTATGCATTCTAAATCCACACTAAATCCCCTTTACAACACTGCAGCTCTGGTAATGGCCGTAAGCAGGGTTTGAAAATTAGTCAGGTCTGGGTTTGTACCAAAAGAACAAGTGCAAATGTTATCTAGAGACAGACGTAGCTGTCGGCAAATGACGTCTGTTTTAAGATTAAATCTTTTATGCTCGACAAAGCCGAGCATAAAACCGTAATATTGCAAAATATTGCTGTAATTTAAAATCACTTATTTTCTATTTGAATATTTTCTGTGATGCAAAGTTGAATTTTCAGCATCATACTCCAGTCTTCAGTGTCACATTTCTTTCCAAAAAAAAAAAGTGTATGTTGACTGTAGTTCCTTTACTGTAATGGTAATCATAGCTGCTGCTTTTTTTTTGGTAATTAAAATGGATAGAGGTATAATTATTTATTCTTTTTTTTTTTTTTTTTTTTTGCAATAATTTAATATTTGTATGTTACATTTATTAAAATAAACATTTATTGGTATTGTGCTCATGCTTTTAGACTTCTCCAAATATACATGCCAATTTAATATATCTATATTAGGTCTTATTAGGGCTTATTTTTACTTCATTGCTAGACTTTCTGGAACCACTGCAAGCTTCCATTTTGCAGCACTTCAGACAGTCAGTGGTGCTTCTCTCTAATTGGGTCACATTTGCCAGCCGGGCCATTGTCTTAGCATACAAAGAATAAAGAATCCTCTGCTTACTCACCATCACATATTCAAACACAATATAACTTCGTTATTTGCATTGAAAAACATAAAACCTCATTATTTTAAGATTATTGACGTTCCAAGAGTGTATTAGGGTCCTACAGTGGCGTCTCACTTGAAACGCTTGACACACTAATTAGGTGAACCAAAGCCAGACTTAATGATGGGATATGCCAGGATAAGTAGGGATCATTTTTGCTGCTGCTTTTAGTTTACACAAGGATGAGCAGGTAAAGTCATTACAAAGGTCTCATTTGGGCACCAAGCTAAATCCTTTAATTCCAGCACGTATCATTTTAGGCAATGTTGGGGAAAGTTACTTTTAAAAGTAATGCGTTACAATATTGCGTTACTCCCTACAAAAGTAACGCTACTGAGTTACTTTAATGGAAAGTAATGCATTATGTTACTTTCGCACAAATGTTATGTTTATGTAAATCACTCTTGCTTATTTGTAAGTGGTTAAATTGGATCATCGAAGGTCAGCAGCAAAGACATTGGGATTATAAAATGGGATTAAATACATAAAGGATATTTGTATTATTTTACATATTAAAATGGGACATCGAATGCCCATTTTCCATAAGCTGGTATGATTCTTTAGGGTCTTTATGAAATGTCTGCAACATACTTCGGTTAATATTCCTCAATAGTCGTGTAAAACAACACCCTTTTTACCTTGTCAGAAACAACTCTGTTCATAGCGAGCCATTTCAGTGCATGTCTCTTTAAAGGAACACTCCACTTTTTTTTTTTTTTTTTTTTTAAAAAAAAAAGGGTCATTGTCTAACTCCCCTAGAGTTAAACAGTTGAGTTTTACCGTTTTCGAATCCATTCAGCCGATCTCCAGTTCTGGCGGTAGCACTTTTAGCATAGCTTAGCATAGATCAATGAATCTGATTAGACCGTTAGCATCTCACTCAAAAATGACCATATATAATGACAATATTTTTCCTATTTAAAACTTGACTCTTCTGTAGTTACATTGCGTACTAAGACTGACGGAAAATGAAAAGTTGCGATTTTCTAGGCTGATATGGCTAGGAACTATACTCTCATTCCGGCGTAATTAAGGTACGGTAGCAAAGTTCCTTGATTATTACGCTGAAATGAGAGTATAGTTCCTAGTCATATCGACCTAGAAAATCGCAACTTTTCATTTTTCGCCTGTCTTTGTACACACTGTAACTACAGAAGAGTCAAATTTTAAATAGGAAAAATGTTGAAACTCTTTGGTCATTTTTGAGCGAGATGCTAATGGTCTAATCGGATGATCTATGCTAAGCTATGCTGAAAGTGCTACCGCCAGACCCAGAGATCGGCTGAATGGATTTGAAAACGGTAAAACTCAACTGTTTAACGCTAGGGGAGTTGGAAAATGAGCTTATTTTCAAAAAAGTGGAGTGTTCCTTTAAATGTTAATGAGCTACTGCTCACCCCGCCCCTCTTTTCTGTTTTTTGTGTATTTGGTGGCACATTACCATTAAAAACAAAAATAATCCACTCAAGTGACTTTGATGTTGGAAGAAAATAAAGACTCTTACTCTGCACTTTTGCAGCCAATTACAAAACACATACATTGCTTCCGGGACATTGTTGCTACAGCTGCTCGAGCATGGAAAAAATGGCAGACAGCGAACAAACATGCAAATAAATATGCTAATAAAGGGGCAGTCCATTAGCGGTTGTGGGCGGGGCTTGAGCAGTATGGTGTCATTTTGCTCAGAAAATCGAAATAGCTTGATAAGTGAGGTTTTTTGGGGGTTAAAAAAATTAATGGATTTTTATCATTGTAAAGTGGTTGTGTCCACACACTGCTAAGACACTTATATGTAAACACCATGCGTTACCCCTCAACACTGATTACAAACTATTTTCAGTTGAATATTTGCATCTCTCTGGCTTATGTTTACAGGTAAAGAAGAAGAAGAAGAAGAAAAAAAAAAACACTTGATGTCAGGGCTAGGCTAGGTTGAAAGGCAAATCTTCTAGAAAATCTACGCAATTTATACTCCTCACACATTTATACACATCAAGGACAAGCAATTCAATCTTCTAAGAAGAGATGATTCCTAAACCTTGTTTGTGGCACTCGCAGTGACATTCACAATATGGATACGGGGAGGTCCCATGTGTAGTCCATGAATATATTTCCAAAAGATTGACGTATTGTGTCTTGGTTTGGTTAACATAAGCGGGCCTTTCCAAGGTTCTTAACAAATGGCACTCTGTGTGGAGAATAATAAAAAGGAATATTACTTGACTTACCTACCTCACTGAGCATACACCTGTAAGATGAAATGATTTAACCAACGTCTGATCTGAATACAAAACACTACATGAATATGTTATAAGAAGGTGCATTGAAGAGCAGATGCAGAATGGGAAATGGAGGTACTAATAAAAGTCAATAGATTCAGCAATTATTGTTTGGCTTCTTCCATAAAAAAAATATTAATCAAACTGGCCACAATAGGCAAAGAGAAGAGGCGGGAATTCTAATTACAATTAAAAAGATAAGATTTTTTTTCATTCCTCCCTTCCTGCATTAAATGTAATTAACAGCACTGGCTCTTCGAACCTTATCTAGGTAAAGAAAATGTCAGTGGCTCTATAGATATAACAAGTTGGCTATCACCACAAAAAAATGGCCTGTGTTTATTATTCACAGGTATTGATGATGATAATTTGAGTAGAAATAAATCACTGTGTAATTGCGTAATTTTTATTTATTTATTTATGCATTTATACAGTTGAGGTCAAAAGTTTACATCCCTCTTTCAGAATATTTAAAATGTTATTTTACCAAAATTAGAGGAATCATACAAAATGCATGTTATTGTTTATTTAGTACGGACCTAATAAGATGTTTCACATAAAAGATGTTTACTTATAGTCGCCAAGAGAAAATAGTTGACTTTATGAAAATGACCCAGTTCAAAAGTTTACATCCCCTTGATTCTTAATACTGTGTTCTTACCTGAATGATCCACAGCTGTGTTTATTATTATTATTATTATTATTATTATTATTATTATTATTATTTTAATCTTTTATGATTGTCCCTTGTTTGTCCTGAACAGTTAAACTGCCCACTGTTCTTCTGAAAAATCTCTACTTTTGAACCTGGATCATTTTCATAAATTCAACAATTATTTACTCTTGTGGACTATATGTAAACATCTTTTATGTTAAATGTTTTATTCAGGTCAGTACTAAATAAACAATAACATGCATTTTGTATGATCCCTCTTATTTTGGTAAAATCACATTTTTAATGAGTCTGAAAGGAGGATGTAAACTTTTGACCTCAATAAATATGCATTTACACTGACCAAAATTATAAACGCAACACTTTTGTTTTTGCCCCCACTTTTTATGAGCTGAACTCAAAGATCTAAGACTTTTTCTATGTACACAAAAGGCCTATTTCTCTCAAATACTGTTCACAAATCTGTCCAAATCTGTGTTAGTGAACACTTCTCCTTTGCTGAGATAATCCATCCACCTCACAGGTGTGGCATAGCAAGATGCTGATTAGACAGCATGATTATTGCACAGGTGTGCCTTAGGCTGGCCACAATAAAAGGCCACTCTATAATGTGCAGTTTTATCACACAGCACAATGCCACAGATGTCGCAAGTTTTAAGGGAGCATGCTGACTGCAGGAATGTCCACCAGAGCTGTTGCCCGTGAATTGAATGTTCATTTCTCTACCATAAGCCGTCTTCAAAGCGTTTCAGAGAATTTGGCAGTACATCTCACAACCGCAGACCACATGTAACCACACCAGCCCAGGACCTCCACATCCAGCATCTTCACCTCCAAGATCGTCTGAGACCAGCCACCCAGATAGCTGCTGCAACAGTCGGTTTGCATAACCAAAGAATTTCTGCACAAACTGTCAGAAACTCTCAGGGAAGCTCATCTGCATGCTCGTCGTCCTCATCGGGGTCTCGACCTGACTGCAGTTTGTTGTCGTAAACCGACTTGAGTGGGCAAATGCTCACATTTGATGGCGTCTGGCACTTTGGAGAGGTGTTCTCTTCATGGCTGAATCCCGGTTTTCACTGTACAGGGCAGATGGCAGACAGCGTGTATGGTGTCGTGTGGGTGAACGGTTTGCTGATGTCAACGTTGTGGATCGAGTGGCCCATGGTGGTGGTGGGGTTATGGTACGGCCAGGCGCGTTATGGACAACAAACACAGGTGAACACATTTTGAATGCACGATACCGTGACGAGATCCTGAGGCCCATTGTTGTGCCATTCATCCACGACCATCACCTCATGTTGCAGCATGATAATGCACGGCCCCATGTTTCAAGGATCTGTACACAATTCCTGGAAGCTGAAAACATCCCAGTTCTTGCATGGCCGGGCATACTCCCCAGACATGTCACGCACTGAGCATGTTTGGGATGCTCTGGATCGGTGTATACGACAGCGTGTTCCAGTTCCTGCCACTATCCAGCAACTTCGCACAGCCATTGAAGAGGAGTGGACCAACATTCCACAGGCCACAATCAACAACCTCATCAACTCTATGCGAAGGAGATGTGTTGCACTGCGTGAGGCAAATGGTGGTCACACCAGATACTGACTGGTTTTCAGACCCCCCCAATACAGTAAAACTGTAAATTTTAGAGTGGCCTTTTATTGTGGCCAACCTAAGGCACACCTGTGCAATAATCATGCTGTCTAATCAGCATCTTGATATGCCACACCTGTGAGGTGGATGGATTATCTCGCCAAAGGAGAAGTGCTCATTAACACAGATTTAGACAGATTTGTGAACAATATTTGAGAGAAATAGGCCTTTTGTGTACATAGAAAAAGTCTTAGATCATTGAGTTCAGCTCATGAAAAATGGGGGCAAAAACAAAAGTGTTGCATTTATAATATTGGTCAGTGTATTTTTTTCATGCATTTAAACAGAGCTGTGATTACTTCACTATTATTCATGCCTGAAAACATAATCAAATTAGCCAAACTCTTTCATAAATCAACATGCGTATGTAAGGGTGGCTTTCAAATTCTTCAGATTTCTGTGAAAATTTATTCCATGTAGGCCTGCAGATTTCTGGAGTGCACTTAATGATGAAGTAATATTAAGCCACTCTTACCAGATACATGACTGTCCAAGTCTGGCTTTAAGCTTTAGCTCTGAGCTCTGAATCCTCCTCTGCTCCCCTGCATCCAGATTTGCACTTCCGTCTTTTGCACCCTTACACATCCTGTAGAAGTTTGTGAACTATCCACAGACCCTTATGAAACTGCCAAAACTCAGCACTGGAACAGGACTAAAGGATGTGATATTCTGTTTCTCAGCTGAACCTGAAGGTATGGCCCTCTTTCATGCAGTGCCCCTACTGTCTAATGGGTAACAATAGACATGACAAGCAAGAAAGTGAGAGTATAAGATTGTGTAAGGTGTCATTCAAGCTGTCTAGCTGCCAGTTTCCACTGCTGAAATGCTGTGGATGTGCAGTTGCGTCCATATTTGCTATCGAAAAGTGTTTATATGCAGGATCCAGGTAAGAAAACAAGTAAAATTGCTAATTTAGTTTGACTTCCTGAGGTTGATGATTAACATTTTGTGATGGTCAAGTACTTATTTTCACTGACCATTAAAACAGAAATATTTTCACTTTCACTTCAATTTTTTGCACTATTTGTGCAATGTTCCAGTAGCTAACTATAGACATTTTATCTGTTTCTTAATGCTATAGTCATTTGTAGGGCTGTCACGATTCATCTAACATATTCAATTCGAGTACTGGATTTTAAAAAATACTAATTTGCAGTTTGCCTGTGTGAGTAACCAGCAAAATATCGGAAGTGGTGCATTCCACGGAGGACAAACTATGAAATGCATTATTAGGCTGTTTTCCAAGGCTGCATGATATATTAAAACCCATTAAAAAATCCATAATAAAGCATAATGCTTTTGTGAATTCACAAACGCTACAATTCAATTAAATAAATATATGCGATTTAATTATTTACATGCATGGAGGTTGCCTCAATCTCAAAGCTACTGCGTTCACAGCAGTGTTGCCATGTCACGGTTTTCCCGCGGACTTAGGCTACTTTAACAATGTCGACGCAGGTTGTTTTTGATGCCCGCGGGTCGAACTGACCCCAATAACGTCATATTTAGCCCCTGAAATATCAATTTACCAGGGAACCCCGACAAAAAAATGTGTATTTTATCCCCCGGGACACGATTTTTAATGGGGGACCCTCCTCGAAACACGATTGGGCTAGTTTTGAGCAGCAATTGGGTGGGTTTTGTTGTGAAAACCTGGCAATCCTGGTTCACAGTAATGGTAAATGCGCCACACAAACTGTTATCATTACCATGTGTGGAGCATCTCAAACTCCATCTCTGCATATTGTTGTGACCTCGGGTTTATTATTGTTTAGCTGCCATTTCATCATATTTGTAAGGTAAACTATTTATACACAAACACAAACACAGGAGAGAGGTTTTGTGGTCACCCAATCACCTGTAGTTGATTGGTGGAACTATTGGTTATTGGCAAAAATCCATGCCCATAGTTTTTTTTCCCGGGTTGGGTCCGTTGCTGGAGCAGCTGAGAAGGTCGTCACTATCCACCTTATTTTTCCCATAAGAGTGGGTGCAGCCATTTGTACATTTTTTGTGTCTAGCTTCCGGTCTCATCCACTTCCAGCTATATTTAGCTGCACAAAAAGCTGGTTTTACTGCTTGATATTGCAAACTGGTGTGTCTTACCATATTATTTTAATGTATTATCTTAATTATGAACACACTGGTTTGTAGTGGAAACTGTTTTACCGTTTACTGCACCTCGATATTCTTCTCGTTATTTCCCTATGGCGGATTATGAACCGGACGTATAACACATTACCAGAAAACAGCTTACTTCCGCATTGAAAAATAAGGTGAATACAGCAAAGTGCCTATAGTTTTTGTTATACAGCACGAGAGCGGCCTCTAGTGGCAGAAATCACTGACAGCACGTGTTTGTTTAGACACGTGACACTGCGCGCTGCACAGAGCGGGACACTTCAAAGGCGGATTTAAAACATTGACAAGGAAACGGTGTGTACAGTATACTGTAGTGCATGTTTTCATGTCATTACTAAGCGATAAATTTGTTGACTAGATGCTGCATTAGTGGAGAAAGAACAGCAGTATAATTTTGCCCGTTTGGTGATCAAATAAAGTCTTGTAGACTGACACTTGAATTGAACGCGACGCGTCCAGTGTGTGTGATACCGGATAGCTTCGAGTTCTTCTAGCTGCAGAGTTGCACTTTTGCCCGTTGTGTGACTAACATATATTAATATTTTGATTAGATAACCACAAATGTTCTAGAATAGAAGCAATTGTGAAAGTACACAATATCCATATGTATGCAATTTCAATGCTGTGGTCTTTGTGGCGATATTTAAAGATGGCCATCTTTAGCTTGATTGTTGATGTAATGGTAACACTTTACAATATGAGTCCATTTGTAACATTAAGATTGATAAAAGCTGTAGAATAGAAGTATTGTTCCTTGTTAGAGTGTGTTAATTTCAACATTTACTGATATATTTAAAAATTTTTAGTTGCTTTTGTTAACATTAATGAACAATGAACTAACTGTAATGGTCAATATATATATATATTCATATACAAAGTATGGTTCAGTAGGCTACTTTTTTTTTTTTTTTTTTTAAATAGTAGAGCACTATTTATTTTCCGTTCAGTATCCATTTTAAAAACTATCGGATGATTAATCGGTATCAGCCAGTGTGGTCCAACCTAGTTATCGGTATCGGTAAAATCCAATATTGGTCGACCTCTAGAACTCTAGAATACATTAATATCTTTGTCAATGTGCTAACTGTTCATCGCGATTTCAAAATAAAAGCTGAAACCCTCACTCTGAGTTTACATGTTTTGATGTCCAGCCGCATATTCAAGAAATTACAGAGGCTGTAGCATTTCTGTCATAAAGAAATGGCCAAATATTAAAGATTAAGTGGACCTTAGAATTACATGTTGTTTAGTCCATATAAAACAATGATTAGATGGTATAGTAAAGTGTAAAAACAATCGTCAGGCCGTTAGCGCCCTCTGCAGTCATTGTTGTAATGCGTAATGTATGTTAGCTCTATTGTTTAATAATGTTTTGTTCAGTGAAACTATATGATTAATTGCTTTTGATACTTTATTTGAACTAATTAATATTGCCTCATTGCTATTATATATGTATTTTAAATCATTTTAAAGGCTATTGTTCACAGATCTATTTTTATTATTGCAATAAATTTAATTATGATTACTCGATTAATTGTCAGAATAATCAACCGATTACCTGATTGTCAAAATAATCATTAGTCCTAGTCATTTGTGAAATTATTTAAGGTTGAATGCAGTAGAGCTGCATTGGTTTGTATTTCTGTAGTCTTTATATGTTCTTATTGGCATGCAGCCCTCACTCCAACTAACAATTTTGTATCTGTCATACAAAACCTGAGATGTTGGTATGGGTTGAAACACTGGGTTTCAAGGTGAAGATGTTTTCAGGCAATCGCCTTACTTCTACCTCTTCAATCTCAACTATTCATCTGAAGAAGTTTTTATTATTGAAATTTCAACCCTCTGGCAATATCCTCAAAGATTCTGTGTTTGTGCCTGAGCATGTGAGTTTAGAGAGCAGTATGTGTTTTATTTTTCTCTTTACTGTAGATCTTCACAATGAAAAAATGAATAGAAGATTTTCTTCTTGAGACGGTTCACCTCTTATATCAGCATGATTGACTATCATTGGATGGGACAATGATATTTTTATTAAGCTTGCATCAATGATCTTCAGCCAGCTGGGACAGCTGAGGACATTTCTGAAAAAAAAAAAAAAATTCAAGGAGCCCAAAATTTATATTTGCTGAAAATGTACTTACCCACAGGCTATCCAAAATGTAGATAGGTTTAATTCTTGGAGAAATGTTTAGCATTACATCACTTTATTAAGGAGTGGACTATTTCTTTAAGACAATTTTAACCTACTTTTTAACATACTTTTTTTTTTTTTTTTTTTTTTTTTTTAGGATGGACCCATAACTGTTTACCAAACAAGGATGCAGATCGCTTGTTATTCAGCATAACGCTGTTACAGGATCTGTGCAAAGGAGGAAAACAGTCACAGCAATCTAATAGCCTGCCTCCATTATCAGGTAATATACCCAGTTTTGCTGCAAATTTGATACCAGCACATCTATAACTCTCCAATTAGACTGTTTGCTTTAAAATTAGAAGGTATTATCATACTAATGAAGTATGAATATCATTTAACAGTGAAAACGAACATATTTTGTGTTGTTTTGGAGAGATTAAGGCGGAAGTGGGTTTTGCTAGTGGAACAAATTACCTACAGATCAAGCCAAATTTGACTCCAGGCCTTTCTGGAGATAGTCAAAATGAATAATTTATGGGAAAGGACAGAAACCTACTCATTCCCGTGCTCAGTCAAAATGAGGAGGGGGAAAAAAACACAACCACTAGATGATTCAAGGTGGCACAAAATTGGGTTTTTAATTAAACGCTTGATTACCTCCTATTAATTGGACTTCAGTTAAAATAAATGCCTGGGACTAATGTTTAACCTCCCCTAAAGTGAGGATCCTTGCAAATGATCTAGAGTAAAACCACTTCATTTGTATGTAGCCTATGCATTATCTCTACTTAACCTTCATGTCACAGTAGAAGACTGTTTTGTTTATAAAAAGGGACGCTGATATGAACATAACATATGCAAACCCTATAAAACATGAAATAATGTTCAAATAATAGTCATTCCAAATTTCACTAGATGTCTGAGGCCTTGTCCACACTAATATGTTTTTGTTTCTCTTTGTTTTGGCCTTTGTGAAGGAAAATTGAGCTTTCTGAAAACAATAAATATGATACATTTGAAAAACACTGCTTTTGGAATGTGAAAACAGGCTTTTGAAAACAATGACGCATGTTTAGTTATATGACATATTGTACAAATAGATCTATGTTTATACCGGTACTGTGCCTGATAT
The DNA here is from genome assembly GCA_036247105.1 of Cirrhinus mrigala. Classification (NCBI taxonomy): domain Eukaryota; kingdom Metazoa; phylum Chordata; class Actinopteri; order Cypriniformes; family Cyprinidae; genus Cirrhinus; species Cirrhinus mrigala. The sequence continues at coordinate 20,784,041 of CM070014.1, forward strand.
GTGCTATTCACTTTCACACTGTTGCTAGAGATATGTTACTTTGTACACATATTAAAGTCCTACTTACGATTGCTGTTTGCGGCAAAACATGAGGGCAGTTGCGTTTTAGATTAGACATATAATGGTGAGTGAGCGTGGCGTGGACACGTCAGTGAACACTGAGATATTTAGGTAAATAAAATGATTCTGCCAGAAGAACTGCATGAAAACTTATGTCTGTTCTGCCTGTATTATCTCAAAGAGCAATTTTAAAGCTTTACGCATGTGATGTAAAGAGAATTTAACGTTTTCTGCCGTTTCACTATGAGAAACTTTTGGAAAATGCTTGAAAACGCTAAAACGTGTGGATAAAGAGTGTTTGAAAATGCTGTTTCAAATGTATCTGGATTAATGTAGATGTAGCCTGAAACTAAATTGAACTCTTGTCTGATTTATATTAAATGTCACTGGAGTATGGCATGTTATGTATTTCCTATTGAAACTTGAAACTGAAAGAAGCTGAGGTGAAACATATTGACATTATCAAAATAGCCAAAGGAGCACAACGATGCCTATTCACTTTTTAAGTTGTTTCAGTTTTACAGGTACTTTTCTCATTTATTTTTAACTATAGAGATTTCTAAATGTTCTTCTTTAAAGGGAACCCCAGGTATTGAGACTTGTATGGCTTAAAATAACATAAATTATGTCTCTTACTGAAATATGTAGTAGAAAACTCCTTTCCGTTAAAAAGGCGATAGAGGCTATTTACACTAAGTGCAACAGCAATAGATGCTATTTATACTAAGTGAAAATAGCATATTTTCTTAGCGATAGAGGCTATTTACACTAAGTGCAAATAGTAATAGATGTTATTTACACTAAGGAAAGGCAATTATCTGCACCTCAGTATTGTAGTACATTATAAAACAGTATGCAATAATAACGTATTGCGTGTAAATTACAGTTTTAATTCAATTTTTTAAATGGATGCTGCCTTATTGGGACAATACGCCCTTCCTACCTACCCTAACCAATACTTATTTTTAACTTTTTGATTATCTCTTTCATTTGTATTGAAAATAAATGCCTTTTTTGACATGATATGAGATTTGAAAAGGGAGAAAAACAGTTTGCTAAAGGTGGATTCGAACTCAGTCCAATCGTGTTGAAAACAGTACACACGCTTTACCATCTGCGCCACTGGAGCTGATGTTTAACAATCGTCTTTTGTAGTGTCGACTAGCCCAATCACATGTTGGTGGGCGGAGTTAGTCTAAATAGCCTCTGCCAACAAGACGGGCTATTTGCACTTTGTGTAAATAGACACTCCGTTAAAAAAATCCACATTGTTTTACACATATTTTGGACTATAGGGGACGCCATTATTTTGATGATGTCAGATGGTTGCACTCAGCGAGCTACTGGCACTCCCTGTTGCTATTTTTACTGCAACGCACCTTGGAAAATAAAATACTGATACGATGCTACAAAGTGTGCCTTCTTGTTGCAGTTTTTAGTTAAAGGGCAACAAGAGCAGTGATGTATGTATTCACTGCTTTCCTAGTGATAAGACGAGAAGAAAAGAATGGGAAGATGTCAGTGGATGAATTAAACTTCTTAAAGACCTGTGTTTTTGTTCTCTTCACTTTAGCCCTGATGCCTTGTAAGTTTTTAGTAGACCACAGCTAGTAAAAGAGCTTACAAACGGCAGAGACTTGAAACCCTAGATGCCATCCTGGTAGGATGTAAACATGCCGACACTACTCATGTCGGCGCAACCACTAAAGGAGTTTTTCAGTGTGGATTTCATTTGATATCCGGGGTGTTTAGACTCCTTGTGGGGAAAATCGATGGTACGGCATTTGGTTTAAGTCTGCGCTTATATACAGCGACACCTGTAAGCTCTTTCAGTAGCTGTGGTCATCGTATCACTATTTTATTTTCCAAGTTGTGTTTCAGTAAAAATAGCAACAGGTAGTGCAACCATTTGATGCCGTCGAAATCATGGCGCCCCATAGTCCAAAATATGTATAAAACAATATGGATTTTTAAAATAACGTAAATCTTTCATAGGTTTTCTACTACATATTTCAGTAAGAGACATCACCCTGCTGAAATAAACAGCCTAAGCTGGTTGGCTGGTCTTAGTTGGTCATCCAGCCTGGTCAGCAGGCTGGTTTCAGAGATGTTTTGGCCACTTCCTTAGCTGGTCAGGCTGGAAGACCAGCTAAAACCAGCTGCTTCCAGCTTAAACCAGCCTAGGCTGGGTTTAGCATTTTTTTTTTTTTTTTTTTTTTTTAAGCAGGGCATTTACATAATATTAAGCCATACAAGTCTTAATACCTGGGGTTCCCTTTAAAGAGTTTTAAGACATAAACCAAACCATCTAGCTCTGATGTGAATCACAACATACCAAACAAATAAGAAGTTGAAAGTTGTTGTCATATAGTTTAAAGACCCACAAATGACATGCCTAAGTGAAAAGAACTTTGTGGTGAAGATTTAATTAAAACAAGGGAACTAATTAAAAAAAACATGGCCATAAATTAATAAGCAGACAACTTGTGACAACCAGCATTATAAAACAATAAATAGATTTCACCCTTTGATTTACCATGAAACTGTTACTGCAAGAATAAACATTGATGAGTGTCAGCAATGTTGATAATGTTCAGTTTTCAAAAATTGTCACCAATGTTATTGTAGTAAATGTATGAGAAAGCAAGCAATTTTAGCAGCAGCTTTAGTGTTTTTTTTGTTTGTTTGTTTGTTTGTTTTAATAGTGTGGAGGGCAGGACTCAGATTCTAGATAGCTTTTGATTGGACAGAAAATCTGACTAGAAGCTGACGTGCAGATGATGTCATCAAAATCATTGCTCTGTATTGGTTGTGGAGAGAGAGAGACTACATTTTGAATGCATATATTTTCTAAATGTGAATTGTCATTGTTTTTGAGTACAATAGGTTATAGATTACTCTAAAATGAATATACTCACACTAAAAGCCAAAAAAAGTTTTGATTTCAGGAGGACTTTACCATTTTAATGAGAGAATAAACTACTGTCCCTTGTAGTGTTGCACGATATACCGGTACTTAGAAAGTTTCACGATACCCTGCTTTTAAAAATGGTACGATTCCACATTTTACTAGTACTGGTGCTTTAAGAATGCATTTTAATAAGAGCCGTATTTCTGCGTGTCTGTGTTAGTGAATGGTGCAGACGTGCAGTTTTGTTTACTGCACACATACACGTGATGCTCACGGTGTTTTCAGCCTCTGCCGCCTCAATATATGAGTACATGAACACATGAATATAATCTCCAGAACTGCTCTGAGAGTCACTTAATGAGCATTTTACTGATTCTTTTATGGAAACTATCGTCATATAATGAAGATCCTAAAGGTCATCATAGCAACCAGTCAAAATAAAAGTTCAGTTTAACTTGACAGTCAGACATAAATTAATATATTACTGAATGTAAAGATATTACTACTACTACTACTGCTAATAATAATAAAAAATATTGTTTTTAACAATGTTTAAGGAATATTTACCAGAAAAAATACTTACCAGAATTTATTTATCAGAAAATTGTAAATACACAACACAGTATTTGTGAAAAAAAAGCCTATAATAAATTAATTCTTTATCAAATCCTTTATAAAGGATTATAAAGGATTTTATCAATATCCTTTATTATCCTTTATAAATTCATTAGACATGTTTTTGATTATTAAAATGTAATGAAACGATTAAAACAGAATCCAGAAAATCAGTGGAAAGCAGACAAAACTGAATTTGAGAAAAATAATAAAATATATTTCATAGGGCCTTAAAAACGTAATTTTTGTTAATCTTTTAATAAATTGCTGTTAAATTCTGCAAGTTTCATGATTTCAACAGATGTCTAGAAAAATTTTAGAGTCTAGAAAAAATTAAATGGAGTTTAGGAAAAAATAAAACAGATTTTAATAAGGCCCTCTTTATTTCATTTGTCTTTGTTTTATTGTAGCTGTCCTTTAGTTTGTTACTTGCGTCTAAGTTCTTATTATTAATGACAAAGAAAAAATAAAACATGACTATGTCATGATATTAACTGTAGTTGTGAAATAAAATTACTATATCATGAAATAAAATTTGTCTTTATCCTTTCAGCTAACTTACCAATATAGCAAAGATCTCTACATACCTGTAGGCTTGGTAGTTGTTCACATAATCCTGTGTAGTGGCACTGGCATGTGATTATTATTTTATTATTCTATTTTTTTTTTTTTTAAAGGGGGATGAAATGCTTTGTTTTAATAGATAAAATAACTATGATCTCAATTTGGATCATCTATTATTCAGTTACTATTCCTGTTGTTCTATGTTTTTTTCGTAGTATCTGTTCAGTAGTAGTATCGTGATATTTTAGTCAGGTGTCGTATCGAAGTGAAAATTTTGGTATCGTGACAACACTAGTCCCATGAAGCATTATCCGTAAAATAAAATTGAAAGCAATGGACAAATTATTGATATTTTTTTCTGCAAAATATTTAAATATATACAAATATAAATACATCATTCACAGTGCATTACGCCTGTGGGCGATAAATTAGGTCTCCCTACCATGATTACGTACTTTGTTATAGGTAAACATGTATTATTTAAAAAAAATATTTTATCAACTTTGAAGAGAGCAATAACAAATACAGTAGATGGTGTCTAAACTAAAAAAAAAAAAAAAAAAAAAAAAAAAAAAAAAAAAAAAAAAACTAAAGGACTAAAAGCCAGAAATTTCCAAATTTAATTTCATGGGATCTTTACAGTAGACTTGCAATAACAGGCACTTTGAAAACAGTTGAGCTTCTGTATGTAACTTCATGTAAGTTGTATATAAGCAGAGCTATAGCACAAACATACAAACTACAGTATGCTGCATATAAGATCAGTCTGAGATGTTTCCATGTGAGTATATCTGATTCATAAACCCGATGTTTCCACTGAGACCAAGCTGACTTTGTAAGTGTTTGTGTGTGAATGTTTGTGTTTGTGCGATGCAGAAAAATGACTGGTTCCACTGAGACAGTGCTGGCGGTTTATTGAGTTGATGATTTATGTGCTTGCTGCTGCCCTTTCCACATCCTGCTCTAAGAATGCAAAGCACAGGTAGGCTGCAGCTTTTTTTAGGGAGCTCTCGCAGCGTGTTTGTGTGTGTTTCTCTGTGTGTGTGTGTACATATCCTTGGCTGAAATTCTGATGCAACATTGTGCTTCGGGCAGTCAGGACTATGTTCTCAAATCCAGTTCATCACCGGCAACTTGGTAGACATCTTACCAGAGAACTGCTCTGACACTGTTTGTGCAGGGGCGAATGTGGCCTTGTATGTCCATCAGCATAAGTGTATTTATACAGCATGCATACCATAATATGAAGGGTTTTCTGTATGTGTCTCAGTGCCCGTGTACAGTAGATGCATATCCCAGGTACGTACAGGTCCTTCTCATGACATTATTATGTCTAGAATCTCTAAAAAAAAAAAAAAAAAAAAAAAAAAGATTCTCTTGCTACATTTTTGAAGAATCTGCATTCACATCTGTTGCCCTCAGCAGCAGAATTAATAAGCAAAAGTTTTTCCCTTCTGATATTACTCCAGTTTTTATTTATTGTGGGTAGTTGATATATACTTTTGACAAGTTTTTTTTTTTTTTCATAAGAAAATGATACTAATAAAAATGATGACAGTAAATACATTTATAATGTTACAAAATATTTCTTTAAAAAAATGCTGTTTTTTTATATATATTTTTATATATAATTTTATATTTATATTTTTTTTTAAATAAAAGACTTTAGAACCAACCTATCTGACCAGAAAATATATCATTAATATTTATAAAAGAAATTCATGCACATGATATGTGTCATCTACCCATGTTGAGGTTATATTTTAACATTTTATCTTCAATCCAGTATTTAATCCAGGCTTTGCCTCTTGAGTAATTAGAACACTAATATTTTAATATTTCATTTATTCCTAATTTGTCTTTTGCAGTGGAATTGGTACGACGAGTGGTACGAGTGCTGTGCAAAAAAACAAAAACAAATCTAAGATCGTAAAGTCGTGACAAATTACGAGAATAAAGTTTAAATACTATGGGAATAAAGCTGAAATATTTTGAGAATGAAGTCAAAATATTTTGAGAATAAAGTCTAAATATTACGAGAATGAAGCCAAAATATTACGAAAATAAAGTCGAAATGTTGCAAGAATAAAATCGAAATATTTTGAGAAAAAAGTCGAAATTACAAGAATTAATTCTTAGCAATTACAAGATTAAAGTTAAAATATTTTGACAGTATATTCTAGCCTATTTCGCATGCAAATAGCCCGAACTGGGAGCTCCGGGAGAAATTCAAAAGTCTCAACTTTCAAACTCTGTCAGTTTTATAGTAATAAAATTTGTAATAAAACTGACAGAATTCAAAAGCTGAGCTGTGTTGTTTTAAAAGCTACAAAGCACAAAATTTTTGCGATGACTGGGTGGCTGGCATGCTACAAATAATGAATGGAAGATGTGAAATATTATGTCCAATCATTTACTGTATTATTCCGTGAATAAAACAGCTTGTAAATAGTCACTTAACGTTATATACCTCAGAAAAGACAACAATCACTTACATAACTTATGTTAATGAGTTGGAGTCCACTTCCGCATTTAGAAGATTTTATGGTTGTTTTTAATTAAATACATGTGAGAAATTAAAGGTTGGATGCCACAGGTGTTTTTGAGGAGTAGGTGGTGAAATTTTCACAAAGAAAACAGTATAATATAATGAATTGAACCACATGAATACAGCGATCCTTCACGCCACATTAAAGAGCTTGAAAAACATATTGTAAGACACAGTTTGTTTGGATTTTGAAAGCTGAGATTTTGTTTTATATTAAAAGTACCAAAAGCACAAAGCTTATTGCTATTGGGGTGCTGACGCACTACAAATAACAAATGCAAGCAAAGACATTAAATATTATTTCTAAGCATACTGACCCTGCAAGTACAGGGGTTGGACAATGAAACTGAAACACTCGCCAATATAGTATTGGAGGTCTCATGGCTATATTTGCGCTGTCTGGTGCCCAATCTTCACTTACTGTACATTACACCAGTTAGAGCAGAGTGTAAAGTTTCATTATGTGCACCCAATGGTTCAAACATTGTACCTTGAAGGTAGTGCTCTGTATCAGGATAATAATGCACCAGTACACACAGCAAGACTGGTGACAGACTGGTTTAATGAACATGAAAATTAAGTTGAACATCTCCCATGGCCTGCATAGTCACCAGATCTGAATATTATTGAGCCACTTTGGGGTGTTTTGGAGGAGCGAGTCAGGAAACGTTTTCCCACATCAGCATCACATAGTGACCTGGCCACTGTTCTGCAAGAGGAAAATGGCTCAAAATCCCTCTGGCTGCTTTGCAGGACTTGTATTTGTCACTCCCACGATGAAATGATGTTGTATTAGCTGCAAAAGGAGGCCCAATATCATACTAATTGTGATCTAAAACCAGGTGTTTCAGTTTCATTGTCCAACCCCTGTATAACACATAGTAAGATTTCTGCTAAAATTCCCACATATATTTGTAGCATTAAAAAGGTTTAAATAGGAGAGCTGCGGCGCCCCCCAAAGGAATGTTGATTGGGTGTGTGAGCTGATGTTAAGATAAAAAGTTGTTCCTTTTCAGTCTGTTAATATCATATTCTGTATATTAAGATGTTTCTGGAAGTCCTTGAAATGGACTCTTCCTCATCCTAGTAAGATGATGCAGCTGCACAGCTATTTGCATGTGCAATATAGGCTATACTTTCAAAATAGTATAGCTTTAATTTCTACGATTTAAATCTCTAAACATTTAGACTCTATTCTTGAAACAGTTTGACTTTATTCTCGTAATTTTGACTTTATTCTCGAAACATTTCGACTTTATTCTCATAATATCTCAACTTTATTCTCAAAATATTATGACTTTAATCTTGTAATCTTAGAGTTTTTTTTTTTTTTTTTTTTTTTTTTTACATAGCACTAAAATGCCATCGTAAAGAAAAAAGAAAGTATTAGCAATAAAAGCATCCCAAAACTACAGTATGTGCAGATAAAATTTTCTAGTTTTCACAAACATGGTTTAACAGATATTACACTTTTCACAATATTCACAAAAGTCATGCAGCCTGCATTTGGCCTTTACATTATAGCATTTATGCACTGTTTTTTTTTTGGCATTTTATTCTTTATATTCTATGATGGAGTCCGCAGATTTACTGAGAAAGGCTTGCCTGAACGGACAGTGTGTTCAGGATAACATTTTTTTTAATATTATTATTTTAGACTAGTTACAATATATTGCTAGGTTGTAATATTTCAAACAATTATCAGGACAAAGTAGTCTCATTCCTTTTGAATAACAACACAGCATTTGCAGAAATGAAAAGATCTGTGAATCAGATACTCATATGATTCAGTGGCATAACATTTCATAGAGAGGGAGCATTTTCCAACTTAATCAGTACTTTTGATACTTTTGTTACCAAAGCCAAATGCAAACTTTAATGCAAACTTGCATTAACGCTAAATTTCCTTTTGTCAGGTTGTTTTTCTGTTTGTACAGACTGTGCTTATTGAGAGTCAGGTCTTTAATATGCCCCCACATTGAGCTGTGCAGGAAAAAAAAAATAAAAAAATCTAATGAATATTCTGCATTTATACTGATGGAAAACCTTTACCAGCGGATTTATGAAGCCTATTGAAATTTGCATGATTTGCAAGGGGCAACATAATGTGAAACAATTCACAGTATCAGCGCTTCAACCTTTGGCTCTCTGTTAAAATATGGCTATATTAATGAATTGATGGTAGACAACATTGAGTTATGGTTAAAAAGATCAAAACATATATCTTTCAAATATTTAAGAAGTCTATGCCTCCATTACGTTAATGAGTCTGTGTGAAAAAGGCTGACTGAGGGAGAAAATGCTTCCTGAAATGACAAGGAAGGCAAAAAGTTATGAGTTACTGAGAGTTCTGTGCTGTTACAGCATAAAAGTGCATGTCAGAATGTCACATGTCTGCAGTTAAGTTTCTGCACTTCAGTGCCTTACAAGGAAAACAGGCTCATCAGTTTTCATTTTTTACATCAGTTACAGCCGTGCTGTAATTCCGCTCAGAATAACGTAAATATAATGTATGCATCCATACATTAGTACTGTAGGTTTAGGAAACTTACAGTACTACCACCTTTTACAGTTCATGGTATACAGAAGAAACAACAGATTAAAGTAAGGTGTTGTCAGCAACAGAGTCAGAGTTTAAATTAAAAGGTGGATTCAAACCAATTTACAGCATTAACGTTAGATGTTATAGGATTCACTTGTCCCGTCATCTCAAAATTGTCCAGTGTTCCAACAAAGTAATGCCAGGCTGATGAAAACAAGCCTACTTTGCCCTCCCAGACTGCATCAATGTCCTTAAAGCCAGAAATGCTATTCATTTTCTCTACAGAGATTATTTGTCAAATCTTTTGAAGCAGATTCACTATGAGCTCTAACTATGCTAAACAATGGCGCATGCTTCTGCTGAAGCTTCAAGTCAGGGTGAATTAATCTTGGTTTAAAAAATGTTTCATTGCTAAATTCTTGGAAAGCTGCTGCGCTAACTGAACTAATCAGAAAAGACTTACTATGGATTCTTTTTGTGTGTTTTTGAATATTTTGTAATTATGGGATGAGCAAATTTTCCCTAATGGCATTCTTTTCAAACGACATTCTAGTTTCAAATCAAATGTTTAAGAATTCTCTGTAATTCTCAGAGCTGGTTGGTTTCGTTCAAAGCTTAACTCTTTTGAAATGCGTATAGAGAAAATTAATGGGGGGAAAAAATACTTCAATTGGAAAAAATACCTGAAACCAAGGTTGCTGAAATAGTGGGCAGTCACTGATGCGCTTAACAACCCTGTCAGGCACGTCTCAGTAGCTGTTGTAACACTGAGTCCTAACCATGTGCAACGTGATAAAATAGCAAGCGATAGATCCTCCGTGTTATTCTGAATTGTGACTCTAACCAACCAAGACAAGCAGTGATCAACAAGCCATTGTTAGTGATTTGGTTTCTATATTTGTTGTTTTGTGCTTGATTTTTTCTTGTGTTGTATGTGTCGCCCACATTTAATTGTGACTGGTCTAGGTAGCTGCATATTAAATCTCAAATATTTATTTTAATGGATGTGATTTTGTTGCTTTACAGCAGTATTTCACTTTCAGTGATCATTAGAATATTTGTTGGAAAACTATCCAGTTAATACACAGTAGGATATGAGTAAGGTTAAAAATGGTAAACGTAAAATACAGTTAATGTAGCTCACAGAACCTGGGTTTAAAGTGACCTTCATATATGATGCTTATGATATAGATGCTATTGTAGCACTAAACTATTGTTGAGGATGTGTCAATATCAAGATACTTAGCAAAATGATTTGACCTTTTCCTGTCAGCGTTGTCCTTGAATATATGCGTCACATTTCCAGGAAAATGAGCAATATCCCTTTTGACTGCATTTCAGTTTCTTATTTTCCGAGAGTTCTTCAGTAAAATTTTAACAAATGATGAGTGATGGGGAAAAAACATTTTAGAGTTTTGGAACTAATTGAAAATGCTGTCTGTTTAACAGCTTAGCTGACGAGAGTTGCTGCAAAAGTGGCATATATGCCACTGAATGAGATAAATGTGATTTATACAGAAATTTCATTTGCAAAAATAATGATATGAGATTATAGAAAAAAAAAAAAACAAAAAAAAAAAACAATTCTATCCTATATTCTTACATTAACAATATAATCAATATTCTATTTATTAAAGCCATGTGTGAATCTCATTAGATTTGTGTTTTTAAGCATTTTACATTTATTCTAAACTAACTCAAGGCAGTAACATTTAAACAATATATTTTATTTGTGAAATTATGTTCAGTTGTTCTTTTGAATAGTTTAATTTGAACTATTTTTAAATTTTTTGGCTCATCATTCATCAAAGCTTGGTAAATATTGATCACAGACATAGAGATTTACTCACCAAAAACACCCACAGATCATGTTTTCCTGCCATTTTAAGACTTATTTTGACGTAACAAAGTGGTTGTCTTACACCGTGTCATAACTACATGTGACGCGTCAATATTCCAGCAACAAGCGATTTGGCAGTCCACACCAAACGTTACACGACAGCGCGACATGAGAGAATCATTCAAATACACTCTTAAAAATAAAAGTAATTTAAAAGGTTCTTCACACAATGCCATAGAAAAACCACTTTTTGTTTCTTTAAAGAACCATCTCTTTCTTACTTTTTTAGAATCTGAAGAAACTTCTTCAGCCACAAAGATGTTAAAGGTTCTTTGTGGAACCATTTAGACAAAAAAGGTTCTTTTCTATGGCATCATGAAGCAACATGTATAACATGTAATAACATGTATGTTTGGTTAAAGGAGAAGTCCACTTCCAGAACAAAAATTGACAGATAATGTACTCACCCCTTGTCATCCAAGATGTTCATGTCTTTCTTTCTTCATCCATAAAGAAATTATGTTTTTTTTTTTGTTTTTTTTGTATAATGGACTGCTATGGTGCCCCGATTTTGAACTTTCAAAATTTCCCAAATGTGTTTGTAAACGATCCCAGCCGAGGAAAAAGGGTCTTATCTTGCGAAACGATTGGTTATTTTCATAAAAATTATACAATTTATATACTTTTTAATGTCAAACGCTCATCCCATCTTATGTTCTCCCTCAACTTCAAAATCATCTTATATCACTGTTTTACCTTTTTTGTTGAGGGTGTTTGATCTTCTTTGCATGTTCAGTTTGCAAAGACTGGCTCGGTACTTCTGCAGTGATGTAGGATGATTTTGAAATGATTTTTGAAGTTGAGGGAGAAAAAATACGATCAGAGTTTTTCGACATACCCTGTCTTGAACCAGAATACACAGAGTTCAGGAAGAGCAAAACAAGATGAGCGTTTGGGATTAAAAAGCATTTAAATTGAATTTTTTTAATGAAAATAACCGATCGTTTCACTAGATAAGACCCTTCTTCCTCAGCTGGGATCGTTTAGAACCGCATTTGGGATCGTTTGAAGCCGCATTTAAACTGCATTTTAGAAGTTCAAAATCGGGGCACCATATCAGTCCATTATTTGGAGAAAAATCCTGAAATGTTTAACTCAAAAAAACATAACTTCTTTACGGCCAAAAAAAAAAAAAGACATGAACATCTTGGATGACAAGGGGGTGAGTACATTATCTGTAAATTTTTGTTCTGGAAGTGGACTTCTCCTTTAAATTTATTTTCAAGTTCTGAGGTAAATTATCTATTAGTGATTTCAGCATGGCTATAAATGTAATGCAATTTGATTTTCAAACTCACATTAGACACTTTTAACACTGAACAAACACATAATCAGTACCTGAGATTGAACTGTCATAGTTTCTATGTTGTTGTTCCAGCTGCGACGTCGCAGAAATAGAAACCATTTCTAAAATAGAAATTTCGCGTGTCGCCGTGGTGGCTAGTTAGGACAAAAACCCTGATTAAAATGGAAAAGATATTTTTTATTGCGTGTCACAGCATCACAGTGCGTATAGTTAGGACACGGTGTAAGTGTGTTACTTACTTTTTCAAAATGAGTCTTCCCATTAACACCATTATATTGTTCATTCAGACGCATGAACACGAGGTGGGATTTATCGCATGAACCAATCACAGCCAAACATAACCAGTCATATCCAATCATATTGTGATGGAGGTGCGACTTTCCCCCATTCATTCTCAGTTACACCCCACCAAACTCACCAGGCTTTAGGAGGTATGTAAAAACTCAATGGGCTCAGGGGAGGCGAGAGAGACGCAGACTCCTGCTGTAAATTACCTGCTGGTGTCGCTGTTGGATAGTGTTTTTTTAGACAAACGAGTGATTTATATTATGTGGTTTATATTTTTGTAATTCTGGCATTGTTTTATTTTTGTATTACGTTTTCTTTTTCATCCAGTATTTGGAGGAGACACTGCCTCCTTTGCCTCCTCTGAGGAAACGCCCTGGTGCATACATAAGTACATAAGTAGTTGTTAAGTAATGACATTCACTCAGGCACCTTATTAAACTGTCTGGTTTGGCCTTATTTGCCATCCTGCAAATAAGCTGTCATCCAAACAAGATCCGGTTATTCAATACCAATCCTCACACTTGGTATCACACAATTTATTCAGCTAAATAAATATATAAGATGCATTTACAAACAGGGATTTCACTATATTTTCCTGCATATAACATGCTATGCTATAATGCTATAATTTGACATTCATCTGTTCCACAACTGAATGTGCACACAATTCAATAGGATGCTTTCCACCAAGGTAATTTGTTACGTTATGCTACTGTTTTAATATGATAAGGCACATGTAACAATATTCAGACTTTTTGGTTTGTCAATGGGCTTGTTTAATTCAGTGGAAATGAATGTGCTTGTTCTAACAAGCATTGTTGTTGCTAGCATTCAAATGGAACACCACTAGCCCACGTTTGTATAGAGGTAATCATTCATGCTGAAGTTCTGTCAGTAGACAAACAAATAATTGGGTCCGTTCGAGAGCTCTGTGTCACAGGGTGAAACATGATTTAGAATGAATACTTTCTGGTTTCTGTTTAGTTCTGCTAACTTCCTGCTGTGCCAAAATACACATGGTGTACATACTCACAAAAACAAGTATTAAAACTCTTAAGAAACACAGAAATGAAGCATACTGATTTTTGAGCTAAAGAATAGTATCCATTATAAATTCACTCTGAGAATTTAGTCTATTTAGTGAGCTTGATTTCATGAAAATGATGAAGAAAAATCTTGTATTCATTTATCTCGCAAAACAAGTTTGTTTTTCATCTAGCAATAGTGCAGCAGTATGAAAATATTCTTCATATTGAGGAATGATGGTGGTTATTTTATGTTTTAATAGTACTAGTTTATATGCTTGTAGTTGTGAAAAACCGAAGTTACAATGGGCTTAACTCTAATCTATAATAGTTGGTTCAGCACCATCAATTTCCCTGCTGTGGCTATTCAATGCAATCTATTGTTAATTCACACAGAAGGAGACTTCTGATTAACAGAGTCCTTGTGGACCACCAAGCTCCTCACTACACTCATGCAGCTCTTTTTAATTAGGACACAACACTCAATGATACATTTCTCAGAAATTCATTAGAATTCAAGTGGCCTTGAGCCTGTGTCCCTATTCATTTCCAATAGGTGGCTTTACACCAAGGCAATCAATCAATTCAGAAGTAGGGAGCCTCTACTGCTGCTTGTGGCCAGATGCTGGGTAGGTAAGTGTGTGTGAGATGACAAATTGAAGGGGTGCTTTTGTGGTCACTCTTTGTATAATTTACAATATTTTAAAGCAGAGTTTTCCCAGTGCAGTTTACCTTAAACATATCAACTGCACAGCAGTGCAGTCCACTCAGGCTGGGCTATTTATTTGTATCACTTATACTGTTATATATTGTTTAGTTGAAAATCATAACTTCGAACTATTTTTGAATTGTTCAATTGTAGATATTGATCACAGACATTTACTTTAAATTTCACCAAGCTGATTACTCACTAAAAACTCCCACAGATCAGGTTTTCAGGACATTTTAAGTCTTATTTTGATGTAACAAAGTCTTTATACAGTATCTCACAAAAGTGAGTACACCCCTCACATTTCAGCAATCATTTTAGTATATCTTCTCAAGGGACAATACTATAGAAATGAAACTTGGATATATTTTAGAGTAGTCAATGTGCAGCTTGTATAGCAGTGTATATTTACTGGCCCCTAAAAATAACTCAACATACAGCCATTATCATCAAAACAGCTGGCAACAAAAGAGTGAGTACACCCTAAGTGAACTTGTCAAAACTGTGTCCAAAGTGTCAGTATTTTGTGTCAAAACATTGTTATCTAGCACTGCCTTAATCATTCTGCGCATGGAATTCAGCAGAGCTGCATAGGTTGTTGCTGGTATCCTCTTCAAATCCTCTATAATGACATCATGGAGCTGCTGGATGTTAGACACATGGTGCTTCTCCACCTTCTGCTTGAGGATGCCTCATAGGTGCTCTATAGGGTTCAGGTCAGATCACCTTCACCTGCATCTTCCTCAGCAAGGCAATTGTCATCTTGGTGGTGTGTTTGAGGTCATCATCATGTTGGAAAACTGCCATTCGGCCCAGTTTCTGAAGGGAAGGCATCATATTCTGCTTCAGAAATGTACAGTACATAATGGAATCCATGTTTCCCTCAATGAACCGTGGCTCCCCAGTACCAGCAGCACTCATGCAGCCCCAGACCATGATGCTACCACTACCATGCTTGACTGTAGGAGAAAGACGGTTTTCTTGGTACTCCTCACCAGGGCATCACCACACATGCTGGACACCATCTGAGCCAAACAAGTTTATCTTAGTCTCATTAGACCATAGGAAATGGTTCCAGTTCATGCTCTTGGACAGGTTGTCTTCAGCAAACTTTCTTGTAAGCCAGCTTCAGAAGAGGCTTCCTTTCTCAGATGACACCAATGCAAACCGACTTGTTGCAGTGTGCAGCGTATTGTCTGAGCACTGACAAGCTGACCTTCTACTTCTGCAACCTCTAAAGCAATGCTGGCAGCACTCATGCATCTGTTTTTTTGAAGCCAGGTTCTGCACCTGATGCGCAGAATGAGTGTTAAACTTTGTTGATCAACACTTGCGAGCACTATTCCGAATGGAACCCGTTTTGGAAAACCTCTGTATGACCCTGGCCACAGTACTGTGACTCAGTTTCAGGTTGTTACTAAACCTCTTATAGCCTAGGTCATCTTTGTGGAGAGCAACAATTCTAATTCTCAAATCTTCAGAGAGTTCGTTGCCATGAGGTGCCTTGTTGAACATCCAGTGGTCAGTATGAGAGAATTGTACTCAAAGCACCAAATCTGAACTGCTCTAAAACAAGATACACAACTTTGTATGGTCTGGTCAAGCAGACAAAAACATGAACATGATGAATAGAACATGCGGCTTTGCATTGTTAAATGACATAGTGCTGTTATCACTTAGGGTGTACTCACTTTTGTTGACAGCTGTTTTGACAATAATGGCGATATGTTGAGTTATTTTTAGGGTACAGTAAATATACACTGCTATACAAGCTGCACATTGACCACTCTAAAATATATCCAAGTTTCATTTCTATAGTATTGTCCCTTGAGAAGATATACTAAAATGATTGCTGAAATGTGAGGGGTGTACTCACTTTTGTGAGATACTGTATCTAAGTAAGTGTTTACATATGTTTTTTTAAATTAGTCTTCCCATTAACACCATTATATTGTTCATTCAGATTGATTCGCAAACGAGCACAAACACAAGAGGCGGGATTTATCGCATGAACCAATAACAGACGATCATAACCAGTCATATCCAATCATATAGCGATGGAGGCATTGCCTCCTCTCACGTGACTTTTCTCCATTCATTCTCAAAAAATCACGGCACACTTTAGTATGTCTGTTAAAATTTTATGGGCTCAGGGGAGGTGAGAGAGACTGTAGTTTTACCTGCTGATGTCACTGTTGGACACTGTTTCTATATATATATATATAGAGAGAGAGAGAGAGAGAGAGAGAGAGAGATATAGATATTAGGGCTGTCAGTTTAACACTTAACTTAATTAGTTCTCAAAAATAACGCGCTTATTTTAACGCAGTTAACGTGTTGACAAATATGATGCAGGGCAACAGCCCCATAAATGCAGTTATTCCCCAAAATTCAAGGTATTGGTGCAAAAAAAAAAAAAGACCTCTGTATGTGTTTCGTCTCATATTTATATATATATCACACGATATTACACGGGCAGCGAGAGCAATATGACATGAGTGCAAATTTGTCCTGATCTATCACAAGGTTAAATGTGATTTTATACAACAGTTCAGTAAAGAAGTATTAAAGTATTAAATAAGAACACATAATATAATACTATATTATGTGTTTTTGCTCAATTTTGCAGAGGACATATTACCTTTGAAACCATAGCAGAATTGTTGCACGTCTCCGACCAACACAGCTGTGTTTAGTTTCTGAATGAATCCGCGTTTTGAGCGAATCATGTGAATCAATGACTCAAAGGCCCATTTATAAAGACAGCCATTTACGTCATTCCTGAATGTATCAGCTGTTTGAACAAATCGAAATGAATGAGTGAATGACTCATAAAGACATTTACCGCCACTTGCTGGCAGATTTAGTTTCTTATTTAGAGAATCATTCCATTAAAAAAAAAAGTAATAATAATAATAGTTCACCCAAAAAAATTAAAGTCTGTCATCATTTACCCTCATGTCGTTTCAAACCTTTCTTTTGTGGAACATAAACAAAGGTATTTTGTTGGTAACAAAGCTGTTTAGGTTACCAATGACTTTCACTGTATGAACAAAAATACTCTCAAATTATCTTATTTTATGTTCCATAGTTTACGTTAGGCCATTGCAGCCTAAATGTTTACGTGTAATTTTTGTATTTTTTTTTAATCAAATAAAATATTTCTTTCTAAAGCTACAATTTGTAATGTCTACTTGATATTTTATAATTGAAAACAAAAATAGCTTTAAATAATCTTTTGTGCGTATTTTTTACAGTCAGATTTATTTTGCGATTAATTAGATGAATTAATCAACACATCATGTAATTAATTTGATTAAAAAATTTAGTCAATAGCCCTAATATATATATTTCAATCAATGAAAGTTGGGGTGCTTTTGGACCCTGCTGGCTTTTATTGTCTGGACAAAAATGTTCAGAATGCTCTTCAGCTATCTGTCAGTCAGTCAGTCATAACCATGGCAGTTCAAAAAACTAATTGAGTTGTTCCACAGAAGAAAGAAAGTCTTACAGGTTTGGAACAATATGAGGGTGAGTAAATATTGTCAGAACTTTCATTTTTGGGTGAACTTTGGGTGAATTTCTTTAAGGGAATAGCTGCTGTAGGAAAATGTGGCCTGAAAATGTCCTCCTGTACCTGTGTAGTCGAGTGCATCCTCAGGATGTTGTCTCCTGCAATAGGACTGCTCCTTAAGGATAGTCCTTAGATGTCTGTCTTCTGTGAACAGTTTTGGCTAAAAGGGATTAAATTCAAAAGTATTAAGTGGAAAAGGCTGCTCAGAAGTGATATGCAGGTGTTGTAGGCTACTTGCTGCTATCCGACATCAAAGACATCCTTCAATCCTTACCTTTTAGACTAGAATGTCTACATATTTACCTGACACGCAAGAGTAATGTGAGGCAGCTTTGATATTATTCCAACACAAATTGTGCGTTTCTGTTTGTTGACATCAGCCAGTGGCAGGTACCTTAAGTATTTATTTGATTTGAACTTAAGTATTTATTAAGCACTTTTAATGCTTCTATTCTTGAATTTCTTGTGATTTAATACACCTTATTTCATGTTATTAGCATAAAAAATTGGGAAATTGTGACTGAGAAAATGACATGATTTTCATAATGCCTTAGTGTTTGGTTTGTAAACAGTCAAGCTACATGAACTTCACAAGTTTTAAAAAAATTCCTGGCTCTTCCAATTTTTATAATGGCAGTGAATGGGTGTTACTTTTTAATAGTCCAAAAGAAGTCTAATAAAGTGCGTCCAACCAGAAACCATAAAAAGTACTCCACACAGTCCCAGGGGGGTTAATAAAGGCTTCCTGAAGTGAATTGATGCATTTTTGTAAGAAAAATATACATATTTACCAGCATAGGCTCAAAAAACGTACCTGTATGTACAAATCACTGCAGTTTCCAGTTGAGATGAACACTAGAGGCAGTAAAACTCAGACAACTTTGCGTTTTCTAACTCAGTAGGTTTGCTTGGTAGCTCACACGATACAGCATTGCAGTTGAGTATGAAGAGCTCCGATACAAACCATGTGAAACTATAGTTCGACAAAACAGTTTTAATCTGCATATAAGGAAGTTAAAACTACACTACAGCCGCAATACGTACCTCAATCAGCGTAAGAAAAACGCAGCAATACATGTCTGTACCAATTTAATAAAAAACGTGTGTTTTAGGGCCACTCTCTGGACATTTCACTTTGAAACTGCCGTGAAACATGCAGTAAGGTACATAATTACAGTGCTGCAGAAATGTATAATGAGGCACATATTTCCACTGAGCCTGGGTTGTGTATGACAGTTAGCGAAAGCTAAAGATTACAGCTTGTTAAGTTTTAAATATAGATATTTTTCTTACAAAAATGCATCAGTTCACTTCAGGAGGCCTTTATTTAACCCCCTGAAGCCATGTGGAGTACTTTTTCATAATGGATGGATGCACTTTATTAGACTTCTATTGGAATACTGAATAGTAACACGCAGTGCTTGAAGTGGGCTACTCAGTACCGACACTTCCATATTTTAGCTTTTTGCATACTGGCACTTTTTTGTGCGTACCAGCACTTCTGACATGTTGCCGGTACTCAGAGTCTAAGCGTCAGTGTCTGGGTAGAAAAAACACTATATAAATCACACTACCAAGAAGAGTCGCCTCTCATCTCGACAATTCACGTGTGAACTTGGTCTACCCGATCTCATGAAAGTGCGTATCAGTAGCACAATTTTCTGTTTCTGTTTTGTGTAGGCTACTATGTATACGCAGAAATTGACTTCAGTGGATGATACGTATGATATGACATGGGTGATTAGGGGTGTGGGGTAGATGCGTAAAATATGCACGTGAAAACTGTGGGAGAAAGCCACGCCTCCATCGCAATATGATTGGTTCATGCGATAAATCCCACCTCTTGTGTTTGCCTTTCACAAAGTAGTCTGAATGAACAGCATTAATAGAAAGACTAATTTAAAAAACTTATATATAATCACTTTAAAATTAGAGTTAAAATGGCATGAAAACATGATCTGTGGGACTTTTTAGTGAGTAATCAGCTGTAAAGTAAATCTCTGTGTCTGTAACCAATATTTACCAAGCTTTGATGACTGACGATCTCTTTTGGACCTTTTCTGTAAACCCTAGAGATGGTTGAGTGTGAAAATCCTAGTTGATCAGCAGTTTATTTCCCATTCAGGGGTTGGGGGGTACCGGCACTTCTATTTTTCTGCTTCAAGCACTGGCAACACCCAATTACTGCCATTGTAAAACTTGGAAGAGACAGGACGTTTTTTTTTTTGGTTATGTAACTCCAATTGTATTTGTCTGAAAGAAGAAAGTCATATACACCTAGACGTAGGATGGCTTGAGGGTGAGTAAATCATGGGGTAATTTTCATTTTTATTTCATTTTATATTTCCCAATATTTTGTATTCCCAAAAACATTTCTTAATACTGTTTTTATATTTTTATATATATATATTAAAAAAAAAAAGTCTCTCCAACTCTCACTTTCAAATTTTTTTTATTTGATTAGTGACTTTAAAACCGGACATATTTCTTATTCATTTTACATCATAATGTTTCTTATTCAAAGTATGTTCATAATCTTATGGTTTTCAGTATTCTCAGATTTCTGAGTTCCAGTGTGATCTCAGATGTTTGGATTCCTCCATTCTCCTTACACAATAGCTTCCTCTCCTCAGTGCATTTGAGACATTTCTCAGCAAGTCAGTAAAAACAAAATGGGATGAATCCGATCCTTTCCACGTAGCCATCCATATGTGGACATTTAATCTAGCCTTGTTGAGGCTTTCAGTATTGTACAAACACCAGAACATACCCACAGCTTTCCAAGAAGACAATGAAAAATATGAGCTTATAGAGTTTTGGCTCAGTGAGTGATGAAAAGGAGGGAAAAGTGTGTGCGTGCACAGGTTCTCAGATGCCTGCGAGAAAAATCCGTCCACAGCATGGGATCAAAAAGAGTGAGAGAAAAAGGAGAAAAGGTGAAAAAGCATAGGATGAATCTATCTCTCCAGTACACAGAGGAGATGAAACAATCGATCCTTTGCTCTTGAGCAGAGCCTGTTGATGATGATGAACCTTTGCAGAACTTTCCTGCTGGCCACAGCACTGCGGCCCTGTTCATCCCAGTCCCCAAACCGAGCCGACTGCAACCCATCATTCTCTGACAGCCTGCCTCGACACCGCTTACAGCCCACTCTCGCCTCTCGCCTCTCGCTGCACTCTGATATACAGGGCTGGAGAGAAACTACAGGCCATGATGCTTTTTTAAAGGGACTGTTTAGCCAGAAATGAAAATCCATCTTCAATTATTCACCTTCAAAAGGAAGCGGAAAGGTCAAGTGTTGTTAGTAATGTTGAATTTCAGTCACAACGTCAAAGCTGAAAGCAGTATTAAACATTTTGGATACGATCTGGTACATTTGGTCTCGCTTCACTCGCCCAAAGAGATCATCTGATACGATAACGACGTAAATTGCGAATCAGCGGAGCCTGCATGGCTGATACTACGATAAAAGTGTCCATTACTTTTCAAGTGTATGTCATAATTTTCTCAGAGGACGGTGTGAAATGAAAGGCTGCGCATGGCCAATGAAATTTAATCGTGTTTTTGTAGCATTTAAATTATTTTCGTCCTTGTCATTTTAAAAGAATGTGTCTGCTTTTGAACCAGTAGGCCTCATTGCTCAGTATGTGCTACGAGTTTTTCTTCTCTCTTCAAATCACATTTATATTTCATTTTCAGTTTCTGCAGGTGTGCGCTATGACAAATTCATTCCCTTTAGCTAAACTTTAATATACGCTTTCTGCGGGACACCCCGAAGACACAAATACACAGATTCACAAAGTTACTCCATGAATCACATTCTTGCAATAGTTTATGTTTGTGCATGTCAGTGCTCCTGCTCTTATTTTGCCGAGCTATTTCGTGACAGGGAATCGAAGACTCTGTTTATTCGGCTGACATTTATTTTGTCATGCACATTGCAGGGACATTTAAATGTTTTCAAATATAAGCAAACACCTCCGCTTAAACAAATATTGGATGAGAAAAAAAAATTCATAGTACAAAAATAAAACAATGCCAGTATTACAAAATATAACATTAAAAAGTGTATAAATCACTCGTTTTTGAAAGAAATCCTGTCCAACAGCGCCACCAGCAGGAAAAGTCTTCGTCTTCCTTGAGCTCATTCCCTGAACGCTTGTTGTTCTTGCTTTTAAGCACATCTTACGATATAACACCATGTCCTATTACGCAACGTCAGAACACGCGATAAAGGGAGTTTTTGTCCTAACTAGCCGTGATGGCGACACACAAAATTTCTTTTTTAGAAACGGTTTCTATTTCTGCAACGTCGCGGCTGGAACAACAACACAAACTATGACAGTTATAATCTCAGGCAGTGTTCGAATTGAGGGGGGGCTGGGGGGGTTCCCGGACCTACCATAAGCATTTTGGGACCCCCCATAACACCCAAAAAAAATATACTTGGGGGTCCCCTGGTTTTTCAATAAAACTATAATTCTTCAAACATGAAAATTAAATTAAAATATTCGATTGCTGTATTAAATTTAGACCTGCTTACGTCACATCATATTTTATTTTTGTGCGTTTTTACAGCGTTGCTCATTACAATGGCACGCGATTCTGTTGAGTTTAGAATGCAGTGGCCAATCAGAGGCGTTCAGAATAATCAGCTGAAACCCCGATCTTGTTGAATCTCATGAATTCCCTCATCATAAGCAACAAAGTGCAGATGTCCGTACGATGTAAGTAAGAGATTCATTTATCATACAGTGTATAGACAGCTTAATTTATTATAAGAGGAGTTATGATTGCTTAAACAATAGTTATACTGACTGTGCTCATTTAAGAGTGTGTTCTTTCACTGCGTGATTCAGTCTAAGAAAATGCATTTAGAATGTTCCCAAAATTCAAGGTATGCGGCAGAAAATGTATATTCAAATAATTTCATATAGTTAATCAATATCACACGAAGAGTGCCATTTTTTTTTCGCAAAAATCACTATAATATATAATGAGATATTGATTTTATACAAAAGTTCAGCAAACTGTAAGTTAATATTAACTTTATGTGTTAGACACCATATTGCCTATTTTTGCTGTCTTTCGCCAACAAAAATGGTTCCAAATCACAGCAACAGCACCGTTTTACGTCTCTGAACAACATGATGGTTTTTCTTTCGTGAATGAATCAACCGTTTGAATGACTCGGTTCAATCGCAATGACTTACTTATTAATAGTGACTTACTGCCACCTGCTGGCGGTTTTAATTTTAAATTTAAGGTCCCTTACCATTTTTTAAAAATAATTTCATATATCAGCATTCAACGGTTTAGGATTAAAATATCAAAACATATAAAACAAACTGGTTAGGGGGACCCCCCAAGAGCTTTGGCACAATTCGAACACTGATCTCAGATACTGATTATGTGCTTTATTCAGTGTTAAAAGTGTCTAATGTGAGTTTGACATTGAGTTTTCAGACATTTACAGCCATGCTGAAAGCAACAACAGATAGTTTACATCAGATCTTAAAAAAAATATAAGCAAACATAT
Organism: Cirrhinus mrigala; assembly: GCA_036247105.1. Lineage (NCBI taxonomy): Eukaryota > Metazoa > Chordata > Actinopteri > Cypriniformes > Cyprinidae > Cirrhinus > Cirrhinus mrigala. The sequence goes on from CM070014.1 coordinate 20,807,623, forward strand.
GTTAAAACTGCGAACCAAAGATGGTATCAGTCATTCAGTATTTAGTTTTAACAATGTTAAGATTTAATATTTATGAATTAGGTTATACAGTTTTATTTCGTTAAGAGTGCAGTGCAATTCTGCGCTTCTGAATGGCTGTGGTGTCACATGACTCACGTCTGGTGTGGTCAGCTAAATTGCTTGTCACAAACTAAGACTGTTTAGTTGTGCCATCTTACAACCAATATATAGTAAATGTAAGTCAAAGTGTTGCCTATGTAACCGGTTAAAACTCAAAGTGGTGATGAGGTCTTAAAATGTATGGTAAGAGTCTTAAAAAGGTATTAAATTTAACTCATGCTTACTGTATATACCCTGGAGTAACGGCTCACTACCAGTTACAAAAGACACTGTAACAGTCTGTCACAGGCAAATCTAGTTGCATTTTTCATTACTTAATTTCTTAAATTACACTAAAAAATATTCCGTAAAATTTACGGTAAAAAAACGGCAGCTGTGGTTGCCGGAATTTTACCGTAAAAAATATGGTAGCAACATTTTATGTTTTGCGGCTTTCACTTAAATTTACAGGTAAATACCGTAATTTCATTAACTGATATAATGTTAATGTACCAACCTATTGAAGTACTGAAATCTGTTTTGTACCTTTGTAATACACTGATAACCACCAAAAGCAGGTGATGATGAGAAAGTCAAATGATGAACCAAAGCTCATCACAAACAGCTTTTAAATATTAACATATAGAAGGTGCACAGTGTCATTCACACAAACACTAAACACCATCATGGTAACACACATGAAACTGAAATAATGCATACACATTAATTTAAAAAGATTAGATGTAACATAGAACCCTAATGTACAAAACAGCTAAGAAAAAACAAAGAAGAAAGGGTTATTTCAACAAAAAAACATCAAATTAAAAAAAAAAAAAAAGTAACACAGGGAATTTTGGGAATGTTGGTTATTCACTGTAAATTTTACATTAACCGTTAACCATTTAACAGGTTTTTACTGTAGCATTTTTACCATTAAATTCATGGTAATTTTTTTACAGCGTATCCTTTTACTATGTCCTGGCCTGCCATCTAGTGGTGAAAATTTCTTTTGGTCCGACGCCAAACCTACTTGCTGACCCCTGCCCTAAAGCATGTCGTGGGTGTAGTGGGAAGTAATTGAGAATGAATGCGGGAAAGTCACCTCCATCGCAGTATGATTGAATATGACTGGTTATGTTAGACTCTGATTGGTTCATGCAATAAATCCCACCTCTTGTGTTCGTGCGTCTTCTGCTTTCGCAAATCAGTCTTAATGAACAATATAACAGCGTTAATGGAAAGACTAATTTAAAAAAGTAAACAACTCACACACTTAGATATAACCACTTTGTTAAGTCAAAATAAGACTTAAAATGACATAAAAACAATCTGTGGGAGTTTTTAGATGAGTAATCAGCTTTAAAGTAAATCGCTGTGTTTGTAACCAATATTTACTGAGCTTTGATGACTGACAATCTCTTTCGGACCTTTTCTGTAAACCTTAGAGATGGTTGAGTGTGAAAATCCTAGTTGATCAGCAATTTCTTAAAGGGGTCCTATTATGCTTTTTCGCTTTTTGAATTTTAGTCAGTGTGTGGTGTGTATGTTTGGGCATAAAAAAGATCTACAAAGTTACAAATCTCAAAATCCAGTCCAGAGGGAGATATTTTGTTTTTTTAAAAAATCCCTTTTCAAGAACTACAACAAACGGCTCCTTTGGACTATAGCGTTGTATTCCGGGTGCTGTGATGTCACATTAGAATATCATTAAAATAAATCCTGCCTATGGAAATTTAAATGGTTGGGAGGTGGGGGATTAGTCTAACTTTAGCGATGCAGCATGGAGAGACGCTTCTGGGATGCTTCAATGAGTTGCAGCACAGTATAAACAGAAGCATTGACTAGAGTGGCCACGATCAGCTCCGGTGGCTGTGCTGCAGACGTGTACAGTGTGTGGTAAGAGATTTATTTATCAGTGTAGATAGCTTCACTTATAACACAAGTGTCTTTTTTTTTATTTTTGGCTATAGCCTAATCATTGATGATGTTTGTTGATAATGAAAATGTTCTTTGCTCATTTTCTGTAGCTGCTTTTTGAATAACTAAGGAAATGTAAGCATTATAATTAGTAACTTACAATGTTTTTATTCAATTGTTGTCATGATAAATACAAATTAAGTCATATTAAAAACATTAGGCTGCTTTTAGCCTTATGCTGGAGCTAAATAATTACATAAATTAGCACGATAATGTAATGTATTGGGGATCTCACAGACTGACGATAGGACCCAACACTACTGTAGCGTCAACTATACCTTAATATATCCTTAACTATAATGGAGCAGATGGAATTTGCTGCTTTGGCAAGGGGTGTGGCAGTACTGAAACTCTGTCTAAGGCCCCGATCACACCAAACAGGTCTGAGGTCTGAAAATGCAAGGCGCACCGCATTGTCTTTTTTTGGTGACTTTTAAAATAGAGCAGTGCGTTGCGGTTAGGGTTGGATATTGAAAATCGATTTCGATTCCAGAATCGGATACTTAAGGTTAGGAATCGGATACTTCTTGTGAAATTAAAATTTCGATTCCACCTATTGATTCCTATGTGCGGTTTGTTTTTTTCATCTGTGAGGACCCAACTTAGCGATCTGCCAGGACCTTGCTCGCTAATCTAAGCGCACAGCGCTACAAAGAATGGCTACACTTGTCGAAGTCGAAAAAGGAAAGTATAATATTTGTGATAAGCTTAATATGTTGCAAAAGAGGTGTCACCACCAATATGACAAAGCATTTTAATTTAACAGATTGTTAAAGATTACAAACACGATTCAAATACCAAGATGATTCTATTCCAAAATTACAATGATTCATCTGTTTGATTCCTCAACCTTTCTTCCATGCAGCATACGATACTAGTGTGATTTGAACATTCAAATGCGTTCGTGCTGCCGTTGACCTAAAGAGAGCCACTGTCATGTAGGCTATATGAATGATGTATATGTCTTTTCAACCACACAGTTTATTATTTCTGTGTTACAAACATTCAAATAATCAGAGAAGTACTGGGATAAAAGTTCATACTTCGGTAATAAACTCTGATATGTATGGTAGAGATCAAAATAGAATAAATCATCCTTTTGAAAGTTAATTTGGCATCTAAATAATGTTAAAAATTTGTTGATTACATTATGCCAGTAGATGGTGAAAGGGGGCTGTTAATAATGTATGTCATTCATTCAAAAACACTGATTCATCCAGTAATGAACCAAGTAAATCTTGAGTGAATCACTGAATTATTCACCTATAAATTAGGTCTAATGTTTTTTTTCTTTCTTCAGAATCATAAGAGAACCACAACTTACATTTAAAAACAAGTACAACAACCCAATTTATCCAGAATCACACAGCTCTATTTTGCAAACAGCTCTAAAGTAAATCTTGTTTTTATGTAGCCTGTTGATTTTTGTTCATGGTATTCAGCTGCAACTAAATGTTTAGCAAAAAAGAAACAGAATAAATATGCTTGATATCATCTTTTGTTCACACTGGAATCGAAACTGGCAATCGAAAAGAATCTGAATCGATAAGCGAAATAGGAATCGGAATTGAGTGTTTTTTTTTGTGTTTTTTATGTTGCTAGTAGGGGTGTAACGATAAATGTATTCGTACCGAACCGTCACGGTACGGGCATCTCGGTTCGGTGCATGAGGCCTTACAACATATACAGGCAATTCACCCTCAATCCAGAAGGGGACGTCTGCAGTAATGCAACTCTGTTTGATAACCGCCGGCAGAAGAACAGCGAATGCCAGGAGTTGCACATTCGAAAACAAAGCCCACTAGACAGTGATCATGTGCCGATTCTGACAAAGGAGTATACTTTAAAGGCTTGCACACTCAACTGTCTGCGAAGTGGAGCTTTGTGCTCTTGTATCCTACCGCTCCCATTCAGCACAAATCCAAATATTCCAAGATATTTCCATATTTGCGATGCATCCAAACTATTATTTATTTTGTAAATTATAGACTTTGTACTTCAGTCGCGTTCTAACGGTGACACAGTGAGGCGGGTGCGGCACGCGCTGTTGTTTTGGTTCACTGTGTTTTATTTTTGATAAAGTACAAACTGCGCTGTCAAGATAGCAATGCTAGAAGCTTGGAACTGATGTGTTTTGTGTTTGTGTGTGCCGGCACGATTACTTCAACTTTCCTCATTAGGGCAAAATCAACTTAAACCAAAAACAAATAGAATGTCGCTTTCTGCCATTTGAGTTTCCGTTCTGTCACAAAACTGAACTGAAACTCAGCAAATATAGGCTGCGTTATGTGTTGCATACAGTTTTTTCCCCCTCGTCTATCAGTTAACTAAATTAAATAAATTTCAAGTATTTATTCCTTGTATGTATATATGTACTGCGGAGTTTATAGCCTATATATGACATTAATTTGATATAATATTTAGTATTTTCACATGTAGGTGGAAAAAATTGTAATTTGTACTACTGTCTGTTTAAAATAAATGAAAAGAAACCTAGCATAGTAGATATGTTTTTTTTTCTGTTGTACCGAAATGGTATCGAACCGTGACCCTCCGTGTACCTACCAAACTGTGGCATCTGTGTACCGTTACACTACTAGTTGCTAGGGAACCATCAAATCAGCAGTCCTGTCAGTCTAATCAAAGGATTATAGTGCGAGCGCTCTAAAATCTTTGGTTTTTGCTGTTAAGTAAACTGTCATATTAGCAAAAATCTTAAAAAAAAATACAGCTCCGGGTAACCCGTGATAGACACCAAAAGTTTCTCCTTCATCACTGCAGTCTCCGGACTTTCTAAGCAATGGTAAACTTTCGTCACTAACGCTCACTGGCAAAAGAAAACAATTCAAAAAAGGCGCCTCTCACTGCAAAAATGCGTTCTGTCTGATCAGGGCCTAAGCTGTTCGCCAGTCACAACGCACTGGGACAACTAACCAATCACAACACATTTCATTTTTTCGGAAGGCCTTCATCAAACCCGGAACTAATCGAGCCATTTGTGCCAGGGTGGGGAGAAAGCTATTGTAATATTGTAAATTATGTGAAAAATAATGCATGATGTTCCAAAAAACCAAGCATGAGAGCATGTTCTAGTACACCCCCAAAACAAAATCAAGACTTTGTAAAAGAGCATAATAGGACCACTTAAATCACGGTTCTTCCCTATTCTGATGCTCGGTTTGAACATCAGCAGATTGTCTTGATCACATCTACATGCTGCTGTGTGATTGGCTCATTAGATATTTGCCATAACGTGTAGTTGAACAGGTTCACCTACTAGCCAGCGCAAGATGGGTACACTGCGTTCTATACTTAGGGCCAAATAATTTTTTTTTTCTTCAGTGTATTTTCATCTTCAAATAGACGTCTGTGTTTTCGTGTTTAGTTAGAACAAGCTTTACTGTGGACTTTAGCGCCTGCTGTTCTTTTATCTCTGCTTCCCAGTTTACCTTTATCAAAGCCTTCCTCAACACTGTCTGCCTGGGATTACTGTGCGCGTGTGTGTGTTGACCTCAAGTCTGATTGTCTGGGTGTGGGCTGAAAAACAGCGCTGTGGTGGATTGGTATGTTTAAGTGTGGATTAAATAGCACTTTATTTCACATTCGACTGCCTTTCATAAAGTGAGCAGCAAAACTTGACTGTAAACTCAAATGTGTTTATCCACCTAAACAATGCATGTTTGACAGAATATCTGCAAATAAAAATGGGACATAGGAGACTGGTGGGGGCTGTCTTCTCTTAAAGTTAAAAAATAATAATAATAATTTTCAAACACGCCATCCATCGAACTGTATTTAGAATACAGCAGTAATTACCTATAAGCTTATGCTATTTGTCAAACATCATGTTTGATTGTTGACTGAGAGAAATGGATGACAAGCTGTACAGAAAAAAAATGTCAGCAGTAGATTGTTAAGCTGAGATGTTCCTCATGAATTTTGTAAGGTTAGTTTGTCTAAAAATATACTGTTGTGGGGTTTCTTGCCTTGCTTGTTTCACTGTCGCACAATGTAATCAAAGTAGGGTTTGACACTCTGAGTCTTGACGAGATGTGAGCTGTTGTCAACCATTAAAGTGTTTTCTGTAGCACAACATGTCAGGCTTCATAAAACATGTTTGCTCTTGCCAAACTGACAAGTAAAATAAATTAATCTTTAGGCTCCGATTTCTCTCTGGTGTAGATTTGGAGAGCCCATTGAGCTTCAATAATCTGCAATCAATATGTGACAGGCCCTGACTCTGATATAGCTCTCTGGCTGGGAATCATCAGCTGTGACACAAAAGGGTTATCAGATATGCTAGCAGTGACATGACTCAGACAAGACACTGTTTCACTGACCTGAAAGATAAGACAGATCTGCTGAATACATACGAGTGCATTTATGAACAGTGACTGTGAAAAAGGACCATGTTGATTTTGAATAGCATCAATGTGACTTATAAATCTTTAATGTGTGTAAGTCATCATTGTTATCAGGACAAGCATTACAGGGATAGTTCACCCAAAAATTAAATTGTGTCATTAATTACTCACCCTCATGTCGTTCCAAACCTGTAAGACACTTCTTTCATCTTAGGAACACAAATTATTTTTGATGAAATCCGAGAGCTTTCTGACCCTGAATAGACTAAATAAAAATAAGGACTTTATTCAACATTACTCATTTCATATCTTCAGTGTCACATTTTTATATGTAAATAAATGATGTTTTAAATTTAATTTTTATTTTTAATCCATTCGTTTAATCCATTCATTTAGTAAAATTAATTATTAAATAGTGATATGATATCAGATGGATGCATTTAATCATGTACCTTGACTTCTGGTGCTAAAGTTTTTAAACCTACAGTGCCTTGCGAAAGTATTCATACCCCTTCATTTTTTTTTTTTCTTTCTGAAGTTTTGTTATGTTGCAGCCTTATGTTAAACTGCTTTAAATTACTTTTTTCCACATCAGATTACACTCCATAGACCATAATTGCAAACCACAAAACAGGTTTGTAACAACTTTGCAAATTTGTTAGAAATGAAAAATTGAAATGATTTCATTGAGTTAAACTGTGGCAAATTCTTTTGAATGAGTATGATATAAAAAGGCACACACCTCTCAAAAAAGTCTAATAGCTAAAAATGCATAACAGAGCAAAAACCAAGCCCTGAGGTCAAAATAACTGCCTGTAGGGCTCAGAAACAGGCTTGCGCCATGGCATAGATCTTGGGAGGAGTTCAGAAAAAAATCAGCTGCATTGAAGGTTCACAGAAGCATGTAGTCTCCATTATCCATAATGGAAGACGCTTGGAACAACTAGGACCCATCCTAGAGCTAGCCTCCTGGCAAAACTGAGCAATTGATGGAAAAGGGGCTTGGTTATACTGGTGACCAAGAAGCTGATGGTCACTTTTGAGCTCCAAGATCATATATGTAGATTGAAGAAACTTACAGGACTAAGGGACTCGTCAGAGTAGAAGGAAAGCTCAGTGCACCAAAAATATAGAGATAGCCTTAATGAAAACCCAGTCCAGAGCATTCAGACCCTCAGACTGGGCAGAAGGTTCACCTTCCAATGGGACAGTGACCCTAAGCACACACCAAGAGTGGCTTATAGACAACTCTATGAATGTCCTGAAGTGGCCTAGCCAGAGCATGGCCTTGAACGCAATCAAATATTTCTGGAGAAACCTGAAAATGTCTGCCATCCCCCATCTAAGCTGACAGACCTCGAGAGGTGAAGAGAAGAATGGCAGATAATTGCCAAATGCAGATGTGCAAAGCTTGTCAAAGCTTGCGCATCATACCCAAAAAGACTTGAGGCTGTAAAGGTGCTTCAACTCAAGTACTGATTCAAGGGTATGAATACTTATGCAATGTACTTATTTCTCTGTTTTATTTTTTAATAAACAAATCTGTTTCTTGCTTTGTCATTATGGTGTATGGAGTGTGAACTGATCTGAGAAATCGTAATTTAAAGCAGTTTAACATAAGGCTGCATCATAAAATGTGAAAAAAAAAAAAAATGAAGGGGTATGAATACCTTCACAAGGTGCTGTACATGTCATGCACACACACAAAGATAGAGGGACATATGCATTAAATTGGTCAAAAATTAGAGTAAAACATTTATAATGTTCAAATATATATATACAGTCAACTGAAAAAGTTAGGACACCCTATTGAATTCCATGGTTTTCTGTATCAGGACATCATTTAAAAAAAAAAAAAAAAAAACTGGTCCTTAGCTGGTCTTACAACTTCGAAAATAAAACCTCAGATGAACAACAACATATGACAAATTGCACCGTGTCATTGTTTACTGAACAAAAATAAAGCCAAAATGGCAAAGCCATGTGTGACAAAGTTAGGACACCCTTACTGTTTACATTGGAATTAAGAGGGTAAATAGCAGTCAGGCACTGCTAATCAAATACCTTTGATTAACTGATCATCAGTAAGTCTGAGCGCCTCTATAAAAGCATAAGCTTTGGCAGTTTGCTGGTCTGGAGCCTTCAGGTGTGTGTTAACACAATGCCAAGGAGTTAAGACATCAGCTATCATCTTAGAGAAGCAATTGTTGCTGCCATCAATCTGAGAAGAGTAATAGGGCCATTTCCAAACAATTTCAAGTTTATTCACAAGTGGAAGACATTTAAAACAGACACCTCTCCTTCCAGGAGTGGATGTCCCAGAAAATTCACCCCAAGATCAGCCTGTGTAAAGCTCAGAGAAATGGCAGACAACCCAAAAACTACACTTCAGACTCTACAGGCCTCAATTAACATGTTAAATGATAAAGTTCATGACAATACAATTAGAAAAATATAGGACAAAAATGGCATGTTTGAAAGGCGAGATATTTGGCCATAATGCATAGCACCAAGTTTGGTGAAAACATAAAGAGCATATCAGCACAAATACCTCATACCAAAAGACAAGCATGCTGGAGGAGGGCTGATAATTTTGGGCTTGTTTTGTAGCCACAGGACCTGGGCACCTCACAGTCATTGAGTTGGCCATGAACTCCTCAGTATATCAAAGTATTCTAGAGTCAAATGCAAGGCATCTGTCTGACATCTAAAGTTTGTCCAAAATTAGGTCATGCAAAAGGACAGTGATCCCAAGAACACCAGCAAATCTACAACAGAATGGCTGAAAAGAAAAGAATCAAGATGTTGCAATAGCCCAGTCAAAGTCCAGACTCAAGTGCTGTGGTGAGAGCTGGGCATAAGCAAATGCCCACAAACCTCAATAAACTGGAGCAACGTTGAAAAGAAGAGTGGTCCAAATTCCTCCAGAATGATGTGAGAGACTGATAAAGTCACACAGAAAATGAATGCTTCAAGTTATTGCTGCTAAAAGTGGATCTACAGGCAATTGACTCATAGGGTGTCCTAACTTTGTCACACATGGCCTTTCCCTCTTGGCTGTATTTTTCTTAAATAAATAATGACACCAGGGCTCGACAATAAGGAGTGCCCGATGGCCCGGGGCCAGCGTGAAAGACGCTTGGGACAGTTGACGAATCTGTCACTGGCCCGATCGGGCCACTCCTGTGTTGTCACGAAAGTTTATCATTAGCTCGTGTTTTTAAATCTAGTTAATTTGAAATTTCAAGCGATCACAGAGAGGCGCATCTCTGACAGACAGATAGCCTACAAAAGTATGTCAGAATACCCGTCTTGACGAGAAACTTTGTAGCTTTAACAATGGTTAATCTATATGTAATTTATACAGTGGAGTAAAGATGCACCGATCAACCAGACAACCAGAAAAAAATCCTGTAACGTTAGCAGGCAGAACAAGATCACAGTTCACAATGCGTGAAATATTGCAAATAATATCGTAATTATTGAAACAGGGTTTACATTAATGCATCTCTGAGGGAAATAGACTGTTTTAAGAAAGGTTTACATGGCGTTTTCTTTCCATAATCACTGCGCTGCTTTGTTTACAGTGGTAACGAGGGAAACGCTGTGTCATTATTCCATAAGCGCCACCTGCTGGCAGAGACTGAATTTGCGTTCATTCAGTCCGTCTGCTGTTTTTTCCTAAGCATTGTTTCATTTGTAATAAAATAATGATAATAAAATAATTTAGTAGTGTTTGATCTTTATATTTATTAGGCTAGTAGGTTTTGCTGTGATATCGAAAATTGGAATCGAGAATTGTACAGTTTAATTGGTATGTAATATTTTCATGTCATATAAGCTTATTTATTTAAAATAAAAGATAACATGGGTCAAAACAATGATATCAGCAACTATTGTTTTTTTTTTTGGTTTTTTTTTTGTGGCAGGGCCAGTGAAAATTTTGACTGGGCAAGTAAAAATTTGAACCACTGGCCCGACTGGGCCAGTAGAAAAAATCCTTTGCGTTGAGCCCTGGACACTGTGTGATATGTCATGTGATGATGTTTATCTGAGGATTTATTTTCCAAATTTTAAAAACCTGCCAAGGACCAGATAATTTTTTATTATGTCCTGATACAGAAAACCATGAAATTCAATATATATACACACACACAGTATCTCACAAAAGTGAGTACACCCCTCACATTTCAGCAATCATTTTAGTATATCTTCTGAAGGGACAATACTATAGAAATGAAACTTGGATTTTTTTTTTTTTTTAGAGTGGTCAATGTGCAGCTTGTATAGCAGTGTATACTTACTGTCCCCTAAAAATAACTCAACATACAGCCATTATTGGCAAAACAGCTGGCAACAAAAGTTGTACTCAAAGCGCCAAATCATCATATTAGAATTATTTAGGATCACGTGACACTGAAGACTGGAGTAATAATGCTGAAATTTCAGCTTTGCATCAAAGAAATAAATTAGATTTATATATTACAACAGAAAACAGTCCATTTAAATAGAAATATATGTAATGTAATTTAAATTGTAATAATATTTCACAACATTACTGTTTTAACTGTATTTTTGATCAAATAAATGCAGTCTTGGTGAAAGACTTCAAGAACATTTTTAACAAGTTTCTTTATTTCCGGGGCTTTTTTTTCATCAAATGTCAATAATGTGATTAATTCTGATCAGGATTTCATTATTTAATCACTCAGCATATCATGCAATTAATTTGAATACATTTTTTGAATAAGTTGCAAGCTCTAATATTTCATAATTTTCCCCCAACCTTAAAAAAAATGTTTCATTGATTTCTTAATGTGAATTTCCGACCCCACGTTAATCCAATACTAATGAGCCGGCAGAAAAGATGAGATTAGTTAACAAACCAGTCTAAGTACACCTCTAGGTGTTAATTTGTTCATTAAACATTCACAAGACCAGGGTTAAACAGTATTTCAGAGCACCATCAGTAAGATAAGGCGAATGCGGGTGGACTACTTCCTCATCGCCTCCCCTCAGTGAAGTTTTGCTTTCCTCAGTGAATGAATGCACCTCCACTCCTCTCATTAATCAAAATTCAGCCCCTCTTCTCCAATCCAATTACAGGCTCTTGCAGGAGGGCCTGATCAGGGATGAAATCAGGCGCAGATTTGTTGAATTTCATTATCAGGAGTTTTCCCAGGCTTATTTTATTTATTTATTTTTTGCCAGGAGAAACTCTTCTTCAAACTTCTTCAATCATCCCTTCATATTTGTCTGGGTGCCTTTGGGTTATCACATTCATTCAGAGATCAAATCATTGCAGGCTCGACTGTGAGATGTTGTACTTCTTTAGAAATTCGTCTACCGTTTTCAAATATTTTTATGAGACAGTAAGAAATAGTTCCTTCCATAAATCACACCAATACCAAACACCAATAGTGTTTTAAAAATACCTCTCGACCTCACAGCCGTGAAACAATGAACAGCTGACAAATGACTAACCTTGAGGGGAGTACAGCACTAAGATGTGCGATAAGAGGGCTTCTTTTTATTTTAATTAGTTTCATTTGAGAAGACCCTGTGTGAGAGGTGAATCTGACAGGGTGGCATTTAAACTCTGTTCAGCCTAGTGTTTGCTCTGCTCTTGAGCTGATGCTGCTGCAGTGTCTTCACTTATTTAGCTGAGTCATTCATTATGTATCAGTGCAGCACAGGCTAATACAAACCTCTGGATCTACCTGTGAAGAACACAACCTGATGCTGTTTGAGGCATAACAACAGCGAGATTCCTCGGTTAGACTCTGGATGGTCTAACACTGTGCTTCTCAACTGGTTTTGCCTTCATTGCATATTAATGTTTGAAAAAGAATATGTTTACATCCATGTTTACATCCTGCCAGGATGGCATCTAGCGTTTCTTGTCTCTGCCGTTTGTATGCTCTTTCAGTAGCTGTGGTCTATTAAAAGCCTTATGGGCATCTTTCCGTTCTTTTCTCCTCCTCTTATCACTAGGAAAGCAGTTAAGACTTACATTTTTTCACCTTTTGCCCTTCAACTGAAAATTACAAACAAAAGCTGCACAATGTGGCATTGTAACAGTATTTTATTTTCTGAGATGTGTTGCAGTAAACATAGCAACAGTTATTATTATAATTTGTTTTTACCCATCATTTTTTGGGTTTATGATAAATATGTTTATAATGCTACAAAATATTTCTATTTCAGATAAATGGTGTCCTTCATCAAAGAAACCTGAAAAAAAATCTGTTCAGCTGTTATAATAATAATAATAAATGTTTTGAGGAGCAAATCAGAATATTAGAATGATTTCTGAAGGATCATGATTGGAGTAATGATGCTAAAAATTCAGCTTTGAAATCACAGGAATAAATTACATTTTAAAATGTATTCAAATAGAAAACAGTTATTTTAAAATTTTGCTGTTTTTGCTGTACATTGGATCATATAAATGTAGCCTTGGTGAGCAGAAGAGACTTCTGCAGAAGAGAGAAACATAAAAAAAAAAAAACATTAAAAATCTTACTGTTCAAAAACTTTTGACTAGTAGCGTATTAAAAGACTTAAAATAATGAATTAAATTACTTGCCCTGGTTGAATTATGAATTATACACTCACAGGTATTTTAAATATTTTGTTACTTTATTCAGTACTTAAAGGAGAAGTCCACTTCTAAAACAAAGATTCACATGTAATGTACTCACCCCCTTGTCATCCAAGATGTTTATCTTTTTTTCTTCAGTCGTAAAGAAATTTTGTTTTCTGAGGAAAACATTTCTACATTTTTCTCCATAATGGACTGATATGATGCCCCAATTTTGAACTTCTAAAATGCAGTTTAAATGCGCCTTCAAACAATCCCAAATGCGGTTGTAAACAGTCCCAGCCGAGGAAGAAGGGTCTTATCTAGCAAAATGATCGGTTATTTTCATAAAAAAAAAAAATACAGTTTAAATACTTTTTTAATCTCAAACGCTCATCTTGCCTTTCTCTCCCTGAACTCAAAACTTCAAAAATCATTTCAAAATCATCCAACAACACTGCAGAAGTTCCGACCCAGTCTTTGCAAAGTGAATATGCAAAAAAAATCAAACACCCTTAACAAAAAAGGTAAAACAGTGATATAGGATGATTTCAAAGTTGAGGGAGAACATGAGATGGGAGTTTTCGACATACCCTAACTGTCATGAACCAGAACAAAAACAGTCCAGGCAGAGTAAGACAAGACGAGCGTTTGGTATTAGAAAGTATATAAATTGTATTATTTTTATTAAAATAACTAATCATTAAGCTAGATAAGACCCTTCTTCCTCGGCTGGGATCGTTTACAACCGCATTTGGATCGTTTGAAGTGCATTTAAACTGCATTTTGGAAGTTCAAAATCGGGGCATCATATCAGTCCATTATATGGAGAAAAATGCTAAAATATTTTCTTCAAAAAACATAATTTCTTTACGACTGAAGAAGGAAAGACATGAACATTGTGGATGACAAGGGGGTGAGTACATTATCTGTAAACTGTTGTTCTGTAAGTGGACTTCTCCTTTAATGGTTAATTTCACATTACATTTTTAGAGTCATCAAATTAAAAGTCTGTCATGAAAACGGTATACAGGTTTTTTAAAACCATAAGCAACTAGCATGAATACACAGAGTACATTTCTAAAAACCTAAAATGATTTAAACTAGATTTAAAACATAAGTAAGTAAAGAAGAAATATATATATATATATATATATATATATATATATATATATATATATATATATATATATATATATATGTATATATATTTATATTTATATTGTAGACACGCTTTTTTTTTTTTTTTTGGAATTGCCCCTTGTTTTTTCCCCTCTTTTTGTCTATGACCCTATCAGAACTAACTCACAACTTTTCTAAAGATAATAAATAAACACTCTTTACTTCATTTTAATTTCAAGTCTCTGGCCTTGTGCCCCACCTTTGCTGACACAGCAGAACTTTATTAGAAATCCAGACAACATTCAGAGTGAGTCATATTGTAAATCCAAGACAAAGGTCAGAAAAGTTTCCTAAATTCATTTGGACCGAATAGTTTGGGCGCTGCCTGAAATGTGAATTATCTTGTGGTTTTCACAAATACCATCACAAAAAAAACAGACATTTGATTCCATTTGGATACAGGTACGGGCCGAGTGATTTCAGGCTTTTTGCATTATATAAATAATCCATCTTGTCTACACCCTCATGATGTCAAGTTCTGAATGACTGGTAGATTGTACATTTCAGATCCCACGCAGGAGCATTAAATAAAAATGATCAAGTTCAGAATTCTTATTGCCAATACATTTGACAGGAGCTCAATGCAAAGACCATTTAGTAAATTGCTGAGGAGAGCCGCAGTTATACACGGCTGTACCGTCATCTCCTTTAAAACTATGTTTTCTGCTGTGGTGGCAGAACTGTACGGGTGGGTTTATGTGCTGTCCGATCATAAAACAATAAACAAATATTATTAATGGCCACCATTGCGGGGCTTAACATTTCAGTAAGTCTGCAATTTTAGGAAATGCTCTAAGTCCAGACTCTTGTGAAGTTCTTAACCTTTAATGACTCGACCACTCACAGTCCATTATACCACCCAGAACTCTTGTTTACTGCTCCAGGTTAGCATGAGTTGTAACTTATATCTGTATAAACGGTGACAAGCAACTAAAATTTAAAACATGCCATTTGCCTTGGCTTTTTGTGAGTGCGCGCATTAAAAAACGCGAAAGCTGCAGACCTAATGAAATGTCATTTCCCTTCCTTCCGAGTCATTACCGTTATTTGTGAGCTCTATTCATTTCAGTCCAAAAGCAACATAACCAAAAACCGAGCCTTCACAGTTCTGCTAGAACAGCAAAACTGGTGGTTTTGAAGAAGTGCCTGTCCACCACGGCTCTGCAATTTACTAATTGGTGATACTAATCAACTCTCTACTGTCAGCTGCGTTTGGTGTTGAGCGCATTTAGACTGGAACGCTTTACTTCACAACAGGGTACGAGGTACTTAGAAAACCACAGTGAATTGTTTTGAAATGAATCATCAGAGAATAGCCACAGAAAATGTGTTTTTAATAAGCGTGTGGGTCTGCTTAGCAGTATTCGCGCTGTTCACACTGACTTTGAAAATGTAGCTTCTTAAGCTACAAGCTAATCATGATTTAAGTAAATTAGTACATAGTGCTTTTTGTCGATAAAGCTACTCTTTTTAAAAATAGTTAAGCAGCTGCCACTGAAAAAATGTAGTTAATGACTACTTTTAGTCATTATGTACTGAACGTTTTCCCTACTGAAAATTTGTAAAAAATATTTTATGAGGGATTGCATAATTCAGGGTCTGATCAGCAGTCTACATAATGAATGGCCATTTGCTGAATAAATGAAGACGCTGCGGAGGCCATGCGAGTGGATAAGAGGCAACTGGACACAAGGCTGCATAGATTGTAAATGTCACTGTCATTTTCTCATGTCTTCCCTTAACTTATCACTCTCTCTATTCACACAAAACAATTATAGACCCAAAATCGTACAGTGAGCTGGTACAAAAGCACCGGTGACTGTCACTGCAGATGCGATGCCCCTGGATACTGCTCACTCTGTGAGCTTTCAGTTTTTTGAAAGACTTGAAGCAGTATGGTGCTCTTTACAAATGTTAGTACAGCAATACAACAAGGTCAGACTGTCAGTGCATTTTTTGCATCTTACAAAGGTTAGAAATGAGTTGTCTGTTATAATAAAGAGTTCAAGTAAAAATGGCAGCATTCATTATAAAATCATACAAATTTTTCTGACTTTGGACGTAATGTTGTATTTTCAGCCTTACTATTTGATTGACAACATTATTGAATTGTGAATGAATTTGAATGAATGTCTCAGTTTTTGGTACATTTGGTTTCTGATAATGGATTTCCATTGAGGGGTTAGTGAGTGATCAATAATATATAAAAGTGTCCGCAATAAAGAAAAGGAAAACTTTTTCAAAAGGAAGGATTCACGTTGGTATTATGTGGTTTTGAGAAACTTACATATCATTTTCAAGGAAAGTTTCGATTTAAGGGCTCCTGTGGTGTAACAGTTAAAAGAATATTTTCTGTTCACTTCTATTTGTAAAAAAAAAATACCTTGAAAAAAATGTCCTCCACAAGTATTGGCACCCTTGGTAAATATGAGCAAAGGCGGCTGTGAAAATAAATCTGCATTGTCTATCTTTTTGATCTTTCATTCAAAAAAATTATATAAAAATAATAATTTAATTAAATTTACAAAATGTTTCTTGAGAAGCAAATCAGCATATTACAGTGCCCTACACTAATATTGGCACCCTTGGTCAAATAAATCTGCATTGTTTATCTTTTTGATCTTTCATTCAACAAATTCACAAAATTCTAACCTTTCATTAATGTAGAACAACTGAAAGTGGGGGGAAAATTAACATTATGATTTTTTTTTTTTTTTTTTTTCCTCAATGCATGTTGGCCATAAGTATTGGCACCCCTATAAATTCTTATTCAGGGTGGCTAGGATCATGAAATTGTCTAGCCATGATTTCCTGTTCTACATAAATATAAATATGAGGAACACAAAGGCCAAATTCCCTTACTGATCCATCACAAGGAGTAAAACAAAAGAATATAGTTCTGATGTGCAGAGCAAGATAGCTTTACAAAACAGAAAGTGGCTGCAAGAAAATAGCTAAAGCATTGAAAATCCCCATTTCCACCATCAGGGCAATAATTAAGAAGTTCCAATCAACTTAAGATGTTACAAATCTACCTAAAAGGGGACATGTGTCTGTATTGTTCTAATGCACGGTGAGGAGGAAAGTTTGAGTGGGCAAAGACTCTCCAAAGGATCACAGCTTGAGAATTGCAGAGATTAGTTGAATCTTGGAGTCAGAAAGCCTATAAAAAATATATATGAAGAGTTCAGATGCAAAACCCCCTAAAAGCCATCTCGGTCAAAAATGAGATAATGATACTGAGTGAATGCTCTCGACACATATTATACGTCCACGAAATACTTTTACTTCAAACTCACTAAAATCCAAGCCTCAGCCTAATCAGAAGTAATGGTACTTAGGTAGAAACCTATACATCGGAGCCTGATAAAAATGCATTTTTTAAAGAAAGACGTCAGATGGATTTAGAGGCTTTTGCATCTGAACTCTTCATATATCAAACAGCCCCTACATCACCACATGTTGTTCTGGAGGGTTTCAAGAAATAGCCTCCTCGCTCATCCAAAAACAAACTCTAGCATATTCAGTTGTCAGACACGACTGGAACTTCAAATGAGACTGGCTTCTATGGTCAGATGAAACTAAAAAAAAGCTTTTTGGCAGCAAACCCACCAGATGGGTCTAGTGCAAACAGGGATAAAAGGTACTCCATGCCCACAGTTAAATATACTGCTGGATCTTTATTGTTGTGGGCCTATTTTTCTGCCAGAGGTCCTGGATATCTTGTTCAGATACATAGCATCATGGATTCTATCAACTTCCGTTCGGACAGTGATCCAAAACAAACATCAAAATCAAGACGAAAATGTGTTACTGAGCACAAACTGAAGCTTCTGGCATGGCCATAGTTGACCCGAATTTTATAGAAAATGCATATAGCTGGGAATCTGAAGGATCTGGAGAGATTCTGTATGAAAGAATGGTCTCTGATCTCTTGTTCTCCAAACTTTATTGGCATTATTGGAGAAAACTCAGAGGTGGGAAAATCCTGGGAAAAGGATGTTTAAAATATGGGTGCCAATAATTGTGGCCAACTATTTGAAAGTCTGGAATCAAAAAAGATCATGGCTCCTGCGGAGAAAATCACCTTTAAAGTTGTCCAGATGAAGTTCTTAACAATGCATATTACTAATCAAAAATTAAGTTTTGATATATCTACTGTAGGAAATTTACAAAATATCTTAATGGAACATGGATCTTTACTTCATATCCTAATGATTTTTGGCATAAAAGAAAAATAGATAATTGTGACCCATACAATGTATTTTTGGCTATTGCTACAAATATGCCTGTGCTACTTAAGACTGGTTTTGTGGTCCAGGGTCACATTTACCAAGGGTGCCAATATTAGTGAAGGGCACTGTATAGAAGTTTTTAAGTATTAATAAACATTAAGTCAGTTTTACTGCTATTCTGTAATAAAACATGGTAACACACTTCATTTTACAGTGTTTTTGTACACATTACATGTACTTACTATAGTAATAACAATCAATTATGTATAATTGCAACTAACCCTAAACCGAACCCTCATTCTAACCATTTATAGTTAATTATTATTACTTAGTACTTAATACATAGTTACTGTAACGAGGACTCAGGAATTGTGTTCCTTTAAGGAACCATTGATTCACTATAATATATCAAAACTAATAATACAGAAATGAAAAATGTGTTCATCACAGAAAAGGTATATTTAAGTCATTTTATATTAACATTTTTATTTTTTGATACATTTATAGATATTGGAAAAGGAGTATCATGTCATTAACCTAAATAAGACACCTTTTTTTTTCACAGCTGAAATACTGTGTGCAAAAGTTGCATAACTACTTTGAATTCACCATAAAAAGTGAATGTTTAAATGCTGGCATGTGCTGTGACTTCTGAGTAGTGCTTTAAGTAGTGTATGGAGTGCGGAAGGGCTCTACAGCAGTAATTGGCAGGAGAGCGTTCAGGTTTATGAGGTATGCTGAGCCACGCAACACTGCGTTTCCACTGCTGAGGTAGCTTTGAGCAAAGCACTTATCTCCCAGCTCCTCTGGGGGTGCTGTTCGCCTGCTCCCAGCAGAGTGCTCTATGACCACAGGGTCATGACCCTCTGTTGCTTGACCACAGCTTTGGAAACAAGCCCTAAAGCTCTCAACTCATCTCTGATTGCAAGCAAACAACTGACAGCATCTGCCAGGAGTAGAATAGCAAATTATCACTCCACCTGGCTAGAGTGGACAATGCTCAGCTGTCATGCTTTGGGAATCTATCAAACACACACACACACACACAAATCCACTCTACTGAAAAACCTGAGCTGTCTGAACTCTATGTAAGCAGAGAGAAAATAACACCACTTTCCCCCAGTAGTAATTCCAGAATAAACTGAGGAGATTCAGAAATGGAGGAGGAGTAGATAGGAGTTTTAATGTCTGTTGATTATAACAGTGACCCGTCCTGCAGAGCAGCTTTGTACCGGCTGTCGCCGATAATCCCACCGGCCATCTGATGAACTTCTCTGTTGTTTTTACGGCCGTGAAGCCTCTGAGGTAAATTTCATCCAGTGTGAGTCATAAGCAAACTTCCCATCAACTATGAGTCAGACACCTGCAGCACTTGGCCACTTGGCTTTTTCCCCTCTTTCATTTCTCGTTAGATGTAAAACAGAAAGAAGAGGAGCTAAAGAAAAGAATTATGGGTCATTCCTGTAATGCCTTAGATTAAATTAGAGCGAGGTTACACAAAAACCAACCACAAATCTGAATTCCTCAGACTGACAGCTTTTAGTGCTATGGGTTTAAAGGAATAGTTCACCCAAAAATTAAAATTTCCTGAAAGTGTACTCAGCCAAGATGTATATGAGTTTGTTTTGTCATCCGAACAGATTTGGAGGTATGTAACGTTACGTTATCACTTGCTCACTAACGGATCCTCTGCAGTGAATGGGTGCCGTCACAGTGAAAATCCAAACAGCTGATCACCTATAATTCACAAGTAATCCACACAAGCAGTCCATCACTTAACATTTTGTGAATAAACAATATCATTATTAAGATGTTTTTAACTTCAAACTGTCGCTTCAGGCTAAGAGTCCGCCATCCATAATATTGTTTTCTCCATTGAAAAACCATCTTGTTTCAGTGGAAAGAGAAATCTGCACAGATCAATCATTGTTTATAAGCAAAAACTGTTCTAAACAAATACTGTTGGTCGATTTTGTTGTGATAGAACAACAGGAGATGGTCTTTTTCACTAGAGGAAGCATTATTATGGATTATGGACTAGTATTTTCACCGGAAGCCATGGTTTAAAGTTAAAACACCTTAATGACGGATTGTTTCCTACAAACAGACAGTTTTTCTCTTCGCAAGATATTATTGATAGACTGCAGTCATGTGGATTACTTTGTTTTTGTTTTTATCAGCTGTTTGGACTCTGGTTTTGACGGCACCCATTCACTGCAGAGGATCTACTGGTGAGCAATTGATCTGTTCTGATAAAGAAATAAATTCATCTACATCTTGTATGGCCATCTATCAACTTTATCATTTTTAATTGTAAAATAAGGTAACACTTTATTTTAAGGGTGTTACATGTTACATGTACTTACTGTTATAATAACAATAAATTATGCATAATTACATGCAAGTAACCCTAGGCCAAAACCTAATTTTAACCCTAAACATGTAGTAAGTACATGTAGTTAACGTTACTCAGTACTTAAATGTATAATTAGACTGGAACAAAGAGACTTTGAAATAAAGTGTAACCTAAAACACATATTCTTACATTCTTTAGAATGTATTAAATATTTGATTCAACTTATTAAAACATTATAACTTTAATCACAAAGAATGCACATGATTGATAATGTGTTAAAGGAATTCAAAATGAGGGTAGGTAAACAATGATAGCTTTTCTTTTTTTCAGTGAACCATCATTTTAACAGTAGTTTTCATTGACCAAGGACAAGAACACAATGAGTGCTTTATGTGCCGTAGAAGTATAGACAACAAATATAGATTCTTACTATAGATGCTATGAAAAGGATGTCGAAATGGTGCTGCATGTGTAAAGTGTGGATCATTTTCAATGGAGCGGTATTACTGAGGGTGAGCAGAGGTGACTGAAAGCCAGGCGATGTGGAGAGTGATAAATGACAGTGTGCTTTTTTGTTTCTCCAGTGAAATCCGATGAAACGTTGCACAGAGTCATTTATATCCTCTCTGGATGATGGAAACAAGTCCTGAGAGATCGCGAGCATTTGTCTCAGTACTTTAAGCATCTTGTTAAGAGGCATTTTATTGTGACTCAGAAATACTGGTTTGATTTATGATTGCCGATGTCTTGTAGAAACTTTCTGCAGACATGAGTTTGGTTTACTTTTTAGCAATATAAAAGTGTATGTCTATATATTATTTATTTTCTCAAAACATTTATTTATTTGTGTCATTTTTTAAAAAACAACATGCTTTTTTTAATGTATTAAGGCAAAATGTGCTATCTATAGGAGCCCGTTTCTGCCACAGAATAAAAAATTAAAAAAGGTAATTGCAACATTCATCTCACACTTCTGACTTTTTTCTGGCAAAAGTTTACAATGCGAGTCTATGTTTCACAATTCTGAGAAAAAAAGTCAGAGCTGTGAGACATAGACTCGCATTGTGAGGTATAAAGTCAGAATTGCGTGGTATAAATTTGCAATTAAGAGTTATAAAGTCAGAATTGTGAGATAAACTTGCAATTCTGAGAAATGAAGTTAGAACTGCACAATATAAACTTGCAGTTGAGAGTTATAAAGTGAAAGAGATTCTGAGAAATAAAGTCACAATTCTATATATATATATTTGTTTCTTTTTTCTTTTTCATCTTTTTCAATTCAGTGGTGGAAATGGGCTTCAATACTATACTATATATGGTGTAATGAAAAATAATAAATGCAATAAATAACATAAATATACTAAAAACACAGAAAATACATATAATACAGAAAAGTCAAAATAATAGGTGTATTGTGCACAATATAGAAGTTTTTGATATGAATGGAACAGCTGGTTATAAGGGAATAAGTCTAAGACAAACTGAAAATAATTATTGGAAATTAAAAAAAAAAAAAAAAAAATGCTACACTCACATTTTGAAAAACGATGTAGTACATACTGCACAGTATGCAGCTATTCCATTTGGAACATTACGCTTATCTTAATTGAAGACAGGCAGTGACAAATGGAAGCAGGAATCCAGGAGAGCAAACCGCATCTCAAATATGATTCATACACAGTGGAATTACAGGGATAAAGAAGATATAGCAATCATCATAGACAGAAATGATGGTGAGAGGATTGCACTCAAGTTCATCATCATTCTCCAGATCAATGTTTTCATCTCCTTTGTGCAAATGTGGGATAAAACTTTTATTTGCTCTTCTCACACTTGCACTAGGCTTTTTTTTTTTTTCTCCAAACCAGGTCTTTGCTCTTTTCATTGTCTGTTCGTGTGTAAGCTCTGCTTGATCTTGTGAGTTTGTTCAGATTTTAGAGTTACCCCAGGAGATGCGTACCTCACGCTACACAGGTTCATATCATAAGCTGATATTTTATCTTTCTCACGTGATTGACAACCTGTTCTATATCTGTTTCTGTATATATGGTACTTATGCTACTCTTATACCAGATAAAGATTTGTTTTGCCCTAAATACAATACTGTTTGAGGTAAAAACAAACAAACAAACAAACAAAAAAACATAGGTGTCTATATTCTACATATTTATGGTTTTGCTAAAGATTTCTACTTTAAATAAAATATCACATTCATTTACATATCGCTTTACATAGCAGCTTCACAGTAATAAACAAGTCAGTTCAGTGTTTACACAAAATGTTATGAACTTTCTACTCATCTAAAAAATCTCTATTTCTAAATATCGAGCACAACATTAAAAATATAATTAATAAAAGGAAATGTTTTTAAGCGCCAAATCAACAAATTAGATAATTCCTTACTGATCAACTTACTGATGTTAATCATGTTAGAAACATGGTAGCAACCTGCTAATCATGTTAAAAACATAACTAGCAATATGCTAATCATGTTAGAAACATGCTAACATGTTAATCATGCTAAAAACATGGTAAAACATGCAAGCAACATGCTAATCATGTTAAAAAATATACTAGCATCATGTTATTCATGTATAAACATACTAGCAACATACTAATCATGCTAAAACATGCAAAGCATATTAGAGACATAACATCATCACTCTAAAAACTGCTGGGTAAAATATGGACATACCCAGCGATTGGGTTGTTTAACCCAACTTTCTGGGTAGTAACCCAACTGCTGGGTCAAACCGCTGGATATGTCCAGCAGTTTTTAGAGTGATGTTAATGATCCTAAAACATGTTAACATGCTTGCAACATGCTAATAATTTGATAAAACAACAATATGCTAAAACAGCAATATGCTAAAACATCCTAGCAATGTGTTAACTGCACTAAAACATGCAGCAACATAGCAACATTCTAGCAACATGCTAATCTTGCTAGAAACATTCCAACATCATGTTAATGATCTTAAAACATGTTAAGATGTTTGCAACATGCTTATCATGCTAAGAACATGCTAGGAATATGCTAACAACTCGTTAAACGTTAAAAACATGTTAAACTAACATGTTAACCACACTAAAACATTCTAGCAACATGCTAACAACATTCTAATCATGTCAATCATGTTACCTACATGCTTATAGCAACATGGTAATCATGCTAAAAACATTATAGGGGAGCGAATATTAAAACGCAAAAAGACGGTTTAAATATGAATTCTGCATGTTCCGCTTGGCTCTGTATGTATGAATGGCGGAGACGCGGTTTTGTTTACTAAGCTTTTACAACTACTTCAAACGTTCAGGCTAGGTCAAGCCAACTTCAAAGTTTGTTTTCAAATTTTACTCATCTATAATATATTGCTTAATATATTAAAAGCAGTCAATTTAAATTGCAATAATATATTTTCACATATTATTAATGTTTTTAAATAAATGGTAGTGTATCTTGTACTCTTATGGAATGTGAAGATAAATCACAATACAAATTTAAACACTAATAAAAACATTGTGCAAGCTATTCCAGGAAATAATACTATATTAAATATGTTGGTAAAGGTTGTTTAATTTAATCAATTAAAAAAAAAACAAAAAACTGTGTAGTAGACACAGGGAGTCTGGAGTGCTTGCTTTTATCTTGCAACGCTAGTGAAAATTAATATTGACACATATTAGAATACTGTCTCATTTCATGTGTTCAAGTATGCTGGCTCCATGGGGAAGTAATTTTATTATTTATATTTTTATTTTTAAACAGCCTTTTGCAAGGTGATGTTTTGAAAACGTCATAAACCTTTGACTGATGACCTGTTACAAGAGACACTTTACTTAGAAAGAGAGTTGAACAACATGCAGCGTTGCACGAAATTAAAAGCCTCTTCACACTTACATACTCTCATTGCTGGATGCATGCAGAGAGTTATTTTCAGCCCCTGAGATTATGGTTTCATGTGGCTTTTTGTCTCCTCATATCACAAGGCTGTATGCTCACTAGAAAAATACATTATCTGATCTCTGGAAGCTTTAGGGGCAGTAAAACACTGACTATACTGCTCTTTCCTCCAGGGGGGGCACTCTCGCAGAGAGATCACATCAGCGCAGGAGATGTGCTCAGCATGGTAGCCTCAAGTAATGTTTAATTATTCAAATTACACATTGCACTTAGCTGTCAAGGCTGGGTATGTCTCAGTGCAACTTTTACCCAGCAAACTGGAACGTGGCTGAGAAAGACTTTTTGTGTTGCCGCCAAATAGCCTTTAAAGACTTTATGCTGTTTAATATGTAAAACGAAACCTTTGCCTCTCTTGTAGCAATGAAGAAATTCCTTTCGTTCCAGCACAGATTATAATTTCATTAATTACAATCTAAATATGTGGAGTGGGTTAGAACACTTGTGTATTGTAGCAAAAGCTATCGTTCATTACATTATAAATTCATGATATTCATAATTAATGGGTTTGGTTATAATTGAAGCCAATGAACTCCCAAGACATCTCGTGCTTGTAAATATAAAATTTTAACCATAATTACCTACTACTATCATAGGCAGAATGTTTTTGTGGCATTGCAGTAAAGCGAACTATAACCTTTAATATGATTTATTAATAAATTTGTGATGCTTTTCCACTTTTGTCCTTGATAATCCTTTCAAAACCAGTTATAGTTAAATTCCATGTGGTTTCCCCAGTCAGCCGAGCAGCAGGATGTTACAGTGGTGCATTCAACTCTCTACAGTTCCTCACAGGAGGTGGAGAGCTTGCACCGCAAGTCAGTAATAGATAGCCTACATCCACAGCGTGAACGAGAGATTCTCGCCTGAGGATGTTACGTATGTAGCGGAAAAGATACGTATATATTGACACCATGGGATTAAACCTATGGGCAAAAATCCAAATCATTTTACAGGCTAGTAGAACAGACTGCACTGTCAGGAGAAAATATGGTTCATTTTTTTATCATAGAAACACTTACTGCTAAATGTTGCTGTCAGGATGTTTTTGTCTTGCTAATGTTGGTTGACTCATTAAGCGGTCTCATGTGACTTATCCATAACCTTGAGGAAAACTCAAAGACGGGCAGCCAGACTGCATTAGGTTTTCACTCATCTCTTAAACAGGGTTAAATCACCTAATTCTCGCACTTTTACACATCATTTCATCAGCAGGAGTACTGATGCTGTAAATGGGAGCCATTAGAAAAGCTGTAAATGTTTCCTTTTAAAGCTGAAATGTGTGAAATATGATTAATACATTAATTATACTTATTTAAACACATTTGACAACTCTTTTGAAAACATGAAATGTTGTTCAGTGTTTTTTAATGCGTATAATGCAGCAGAGTTTTTGAAGCGGAGAATTCAGGCCCATATCAAAATTACATTACGTTTATTCTTGCACATTTTGAAACACTTTCAATTCAAAATGTCCAGTGAGTGGCACTTAAAGTGTGTTTGGTTTTATCTGAAACAGATAAATGTCAGTTTGAAGTTTTATTACACTCGTTGTTGTGTGCGTCATGCTAAAAGGTTAAAAGGATAGTTTACGCAAAAATAAAAATTCTGTAATTAATTACTCGCCCTCATGTCATTCCAAAACCCGTAAGACCTTCGTTCATCTTTTGCACAAATTAAGATATTAGGTAGTTAAGACATCATTAAAATACAGTAGTCCATGTGACAAGCCGGATACCCTTGTGAATGGCGCCGGAGAATAAGAGTCATTATTTTAGATTTTTTTTGTGTTCTCGTAGATTCATAAATATACGGTTGAACCACCGGTGTCACATGGGCTATACATCACGTTCGAAAATAATGTACCACCTTAACTAAATCCTACCCTAAACCTATTCAATAGTGTTAACAAAAACAAAAGCGAGATAAAAACACATTTGCTGAAGCAACAATGCCATTTTAGCTTGCTTATACAAGTCTTTGAGATCTTTAATCATGACTTCTGTTTCATGGGACTCACAACCAACTCGTACTCCCACTTTGCTTTATAAGTGCAGTGGTGTACCAGGTGTGCTACCGAGCAAGTTTACCACGTCAGAAAAGAAATGCATATAAAGCTGGTTATGTGATGCAAATATCAAAATTTTGTTCACAAATCATGCACTTTGGTAAAAGTGTTTTGAGGTCATAATGTACAGTGCAAAAATTAGTCTTTAAAAAGAGAACTCTTTCCGCCTGCATTTTTGGATAAAGATTGCTTCCAGAATATTCCCAGATAGCACATGCACGTCTGCAAGATATCGGTTAAAGATCACTTGATCTGGAAAGCATCTGCTGCGTACAAACATCTGACAGATGCCTGTAAGATGTCAGTTTTACATACATTCTAATTCATAAACATCTTATAGATGTCTATTTGACATCTGATTGGAAACATCTTACAGACGTATTGCAGATGAGCAAACACTCTAAAAAAACATCTTCCAGATATAAATGCAGACATCAGACAGACATCTCTGTGATGTATGTGTGCTGTCAGGTTTTTGTTGCATGATATCTGAACATAAAATATATCAAGATAAAGATACTTTTTAACAAAACAAAACAAACAAACAAACAAAAAACTCTGTTTTATTGTATTATGAAAGATTCTGTACATTGATCAAAGCATAGATGTAGTAGATCGCTTCCATCAGCTTCACAGTCCTTTACCACTTCCTAGATTGACATTTTACATGGTAACATAAGGCAGTTTTGATTTATGTGCTGTTAATTGTTGATGATCACATTATTTTATTTTATTCTTTCATCTGCATCTGCTTACATATAAGTTTGCTCGTTTTTGCATCTTCCTCATCTGCATTTTTGATTGGAAGATTCTGGTCGCATTCAGACCATGTGTAGTAGCGCTCCCAAGCGTATAACAGTGACAACACGGAAAGCTGTAAAATCTCCTCTTTGGCATGGAAGTGTTTTCTCATAAAAGACAAGATGTCAATGGTAGGGATTAGGGAAAGAGTTTTTCAATAACCTGCCAATGTACTTTAATCATAATTTGGGCCGGGTTTTTTAAAGGGGTGGTCGAATGGATCTTTTCGAAGGCTTGATTGCGTTTATGGGGTGCAAAGCAACATGTCTTCATGCTTCGTTTTTTAAAAATCGCATTATTTTTC
This sequence comes from Cirrhinus mrigala, assembly GCA_036247105.1. NCBI lineage: Eukaryota > Metazoa > Chordata > Actinopteri > Cypriniformes > Cyprinidae > Cirrhinus > Cirrhinus mrigala. The sequence goes on from CM070014.1 coordinate 20,835,553, forward strand.
AAATATTTTACCTTTATTTTACATTGCTTTTCAGCTAGCATAAAAACAGCTGACCAAGTTCCTGTTTCTGTAAAGGCCCTCCCTCAGAAGTTCGCAATGGGCTCTGATTGGTTAGCTGGCCGAGTGTGTTGTGATTGGCTAAACCGCCTCTAGTACAAAACCCCAACCGCATGCACGTCCATGTTTAATGCTTGTCATAGCTATGTGAAAATAAGTGTATAAGTGGAAGAGTTGTTGGAGCAGCTGAGCTTGATGTGTGTGAGAGAGAGAGATGCAGAGCAGGGGATGAGAGGAACAGGACTGAAAACTGCTGCTTTAGAACATTGATTTTGAGACTTGTTGAATCCATTAGAATGGTTAGAAGACATGAATAGATTTTTACGTGCACCCTTAAGCTGCGTTCACACGTTGCCAGCTAGTGGGTGTTCTCACTACTGGTAGCCTTGACAGCGAATCAGGCTTCTTGCCGCTAAATACAAACATTTTGACATTTTGGCAAAACACTAAATATAATATAAATATAAATAAAAACGAGCGCCTACTTTTTTCCATTGTGTTTGTTTGTCTGCAGCTGAGAGGAGAATGATCACACGAGCTTTACTGTCTTCTTTCCTATTGGCTGTCGCTCCCGAAAGCAGCTCTTCATTTGCATAAAGTTGAGGGATTCTTAACTTTGTTGCATCGCTGGACACGCCCCATCTGGTCGCCAACGGTTGCTGTCGCTCTTGTCGCCAGAAATCGCCAGCTCTCCATTGAAATGAATGGGATCGTGTCGTTTTGTCGCTGCTTGTCCCTTGTAGTGTGAACTGGGCTTTAGTCTTCTTCCTCTTCTCCAAAGCATTTAAGCTCCCTTCGTTGCATGTTCCCGGGGACGAGGTTATCTGGGTGTATGATGTCATTAACCCGAAATTATTTTGTTGTAGTCTCTTACCAGCCGTTCTTTGTAGGCGATGCTATGCTAATTCTGTAAAAGACAATTTGCATTGAACTTTGAGGTTCGTAACTTTGCAGATTTTGTTTATGCTCACACAGCTACATTACACACTAACACAAGTTAAAAAGGTGAAATCATATTATATGACCCCTTTTACAGCTTTAACCAGCACAAACCATCTTTTGGCATTAAAATAGTGCTGTGGATATAGTTATTTTGGTGCCTGACCTTATTGAATATGCACTTGCAGATGTTTCCCTTATAGAGGAGGAGGAGAATATTAAAATGAATCACACAGCGCGTTTTACTAACTTTGCGCTCGTCAAATTACTGGCAGAAAATAAAATGGCTGCTGTTTTACCAAATTTAGTGTTAATTTTAGCTGAAAACTAGAGTAAATCGAATGTATACAGTTAATACAGTTAATTTTTATGGTTTTGCAAAAATGTACATTTTTCCAATGACCCTATGTTGCATAGTATTGACTGAGCTTAATCACTGGCACACTGTCTGAGTAGCTTTAGTTGATCAGTGACCTGATGTCAGATACACTTACAGTTCACAATGCACCATTTCTTAAGATGCAGCATTTAGTTACAACCTTGTTCTAACATTCTTTTCTTGTATAAATCTTTGAAGACCTTGATTAACTGCTTCAGGTGTGTTTGATCAGAGTTGCGATGTAAATGACCATGAGCTGAGTAAAGCACTCCTGCCGCAAGTAATCTGTTCCTCTGACACCTAAATCTATTTACATTACCAATGTGCTGAATATATGTAAAGCAGCGTGTCTGGACGGGCAAAATATATTTGGATGGATGTAAATGTAGACGAGACAGACTTGAGCGCCATTTTCATTCCAATGAAAGTCTTTAAATTCAATTCTGCATTCTGAAGCGATTTCAAACAACGATTGTAAAATTTAATGAAAGAAATGAATACTTTTATTCAGCAAGAACACATTAAATTGATCTAAAGTTCTAATAGTTTTAATAATATTTCACAAGATTTTTGATTTTACTTTTTTATCAAAAAAAATACAGCCTTGGTGATGACTATAAGACACTTAAAAATTAAAAGGGCACTTTTAAGCATACACACACACACTTGTAATGCAAAGTGCTTGGGAGTCCTGTGAAACACGTCAAGATTAAAGAGCTCAAAAACTTGTAGAAGCAAGCTAAAATTGCATTGTTGCTTCAGCAAATGTGTTTTTATCTCACTTTTGCTATATAAAAACTTACCAACCACAATCTTTTGGTTGCAGAGTTTTTAATTTAATTTAACTTTATAACTAACTTTTTTGCCCCATTTGATTTGACAATAATTATTTTAATAACATTAAAAACAATGTGGTGATTTTTTTTTTTTTTTTTGTAGTGTTTTATGACAATGTTAAACTATTTTAGTTCAAAAGTTGTTAATTGTTGTGGAAAAAAGTAATTCATATTATAATTAGTTAGAATGTATTAATGTGTTCATGTTTTGTTGCTTGTGGTGAACTGATTAATTCATTAATTTCTCTCTTATCTTTCCACATGAAGATCTTGTTGAGTGTTCCAGGTGAATTAAGTTTCCCAATCATGAATTAAAAAGAATTCAGTATTTAAAATATACATTTTGGCCAAAATTGCATGAGATTCAAGGAAATAGAGAGATAAAGAGAGATGTTACATTTGTTCTCACAGCACATCCTGTATTCTCCAACAAGATTACAGTGATGGCTGCAGAGGTCATACATGTCAGTGATGTGTCCAGCTTCCCCTCATAGCAGATATGATTTATTGCCTGTAGTTTGACAGAATTCTGTTAGTGGTCACATGACTCTGACACATTCTGTGGACTTTTACCTACAGAGCCAGTCAGTGAACTACCACTGTGACCAAAAAAACTGTAATGTGTGCATTCCTGTCAATCCCAGGGACAAGCAATAGGGCTTAAAATAAAACCACTCACCACTCGGTTTTTGTGTGACAGCCAATTTCACCAGCTTGGCCTTTGTTTGCTGGCATGTGTGTGCTACGTGTTACACGAAGTCCTACAAATCCGTTGTTTTCAAAACAGTATTTTTATTTTGAGACAGCAGTGTAAGGGTCTGTGGAATACACATATACTTTATGCATATACATGAGATTCATCTCACGTGCTGCACTCAAATAGCCACTTCACAATATAAAATTAATGAACAGCGACAGCTTGTAGGCAAAGAAAAAAATATGGAGAGCTATTGATGAGATATTGGCAGAAGTTCAAACAACACTTGCACACATATGGGGTGAGATTACCAATCTCAATTTTGGCACAAAATCTCATCTTAAAACTTTTGATAAATGGCTACAATTAAAGGATTAGTCCACTTCCAGAACAAAAATGTACAGATAATGTACTCACCCCCTTGTCATCCAAGATGTTCATGTCTTTCTTTCTTCATTCGTAAAGATTTTTATTTTTATTTTATTTTATTTTTATTTTGAGGAAAACATTTCAGGATTTCTCTCCATATAATGGACTTCTATGGTGCCCCCAAATTTAAACTTTCAAAATGCAGTTTAAATGCAGCTTCAAAGGGCTCTAAATGATCCCAGCCGAGGAATAAGGGTCTTATCTAGCGAAACGATCGGTTATTTTCTAAAAAAAAATTACAATTGATATATATTTTTTAACCTCAAACATTCATCTTGTCTAGCTCTGTGTGAACTTTTTTTTTTTTTTTTTGGTCATGACAGTTAGGGTACGTCTAAAAACTCCTGTCTCATTTTTACCTCCAATTTCAAAATCATCCTGTATCGCTGTTCTTACCTTTTTTGCAAAGGATGTTTGATCTTCTTTGCATGTTCACTTTGTAAACCCTGGGTTGGTACTTCTGCAGCAATGTAGCATGATTTTGAAGTTGGAGGAGAAAACGAGATAAGAGTTTTTAGACATACCCTAACTGTCATGACCAGGGAAAAAAAAGTTCACACAGAGCTAGACAAGATGAGCGTTTGAGGTTAAAAAAGTATATAAATTGCTATGAAACCCTTGTTCCTCGGCTGGGATCGTTTAGATCCCTTTGAAGCTGCATCTAAACTGCATTTTGGAAGTTCAAATTTGGGGGCACCATAGAAGTCCATTACATGGAGAGAAATCCTGAAATGTTTTCCTCAAAAAAACATAATTTCTTTACGACTGAAGAAAGAAAGACATAAACATCTTGAATGGCAAAGGGGTGAGTACATTATCTGTACATTTTTGTTCTGGAAGTGAACTAATCCTTTAATTTTGTCATTTCATCTGAATATTAACATTTGTGAGATTTAGATTCAGTTGAAGTTAGGTTTAAAGTTAACTAATCTAATTTTGTTTCCTTTGAATATTATTTTAAATATCACAGTTTTGTCCCATATTAATAATAAGGGATTTGTGGTGGACACATGAATGTTTTTAGATTTGTGGACTTTTTCCTTTGGGTGACATGTTCCTCCACTTGACATTACTCATTAAATTACGACTAAATACCTACAGTATATAATCAGGTGTCATGAATATGGAGTGGAACCCTGTCCAGAAACTATCCACAAGCCATATTTTGAGGTAGCATTTGGCCCCATGTGGCAGCATGCAGGCCCTCTCTGGCTTTGACACAATTGATTGCAGTGCTGCCTGCTTGTCCTTTGGGAGCAAAATAGGGATGGGGTATCAAGGCCACTTGAATACTAATGAAATTCTGAGAAATGTATTGCTGACTGTTGTGTCCTAATTAAAGGGAGCTGCATGAGTGTGGCGAGGAGCTTGTTGGTCCACAAGGACTCTGTTAATCAGAAGTCTCCTTCGGTGTGAATTAACAATAGATTGCATTGAATTACCTGGGCAGGGGAATTGATGATGGGCCCGGGGAGGGGTGTTCCTCTCTTTATGCACTTTCTCTGGTGTGAAAATAATGATCTCTCTCCTTCCCTTACTGCCTCATCTCAGACACGGGTCTGCAAAAACAAGCCCAAAATAAGTCATCGCTGTCTGTGAAGAGCGTTCACACACATATATATGATGCATGTCTGAGTTGTTAGCAGTATATGAAGAGATAAATAATTCTGTCGAAAGATAAAAGATTTGTGCATCTGGCAGGTGCATTGTGAGAACTGCCCAGTCACAGCATGAGTGGTGCTACCCACAATGCACAGCAGCGGCAGGCATGCAGCCAGCCCTAATTCTCTAGGCTTTTGATACCTGATGTTGTAGTATTGTGCTAAACTCAGCTGCACTGTAATTGGGAACCCCCTCCACTTGCTGTATTACTCTATCAATGCACTGCCGCCTTCACATGCAAAGTGGACCAATTTAACACACTTACAAAAGAGATGGCATGGAGGTTTATGTGAAATGATCTGTACTCATTTATCTGACAAAGATTGGTACAACAAAATTCATATCGATGAATATGAAATTGTTACTTAGTAAGTGTAACAATGTCTTTTAGCAGATAAAATAGCAGGGAAAAAAGGGGGTTGATATTTGTGTGCATTCATCACAAGTGAAGGTCAAGCTGCACACATTGCATTGTGGGATAATGCATTCTCTGGAGTACATCAGGGGGAAAAGGTTAGGATGAAATTCTACAGTCTTCAAGAGGGTTCAAGTAACACAAGCAGGTATTAAAGGAGTCATTGGGTGCAAAACTCACTTTTACAATTTTGTTTGAACATGAATGTGTGTTGGCAGTGTGTGGACGCAACCACCCTATAATGATAAAAATCCACCCAGTGGTGTTTTTTTTTTTTAATCTTTATAAGTAATATTCTCTTTTTCAATCAAGCCATTCTTAGCATCTTGTCTGTGTTGCTCCCATGATAGTTGACTGACACGGCCGTCTTACCTTAGACCCACCCTGAGTGAGCTGTAAACAGTCCAACTGCCATTGTTTCAATGCCAGAGCAGGAGCAGACAAGAATGTCTCCTAAGCGATTGAGGTGTTTTGTTGTTGGATGTAATAATGAATATAGCTGGCATCATTTACTCCCAACAAATCTACGTGTGATTTGCATAAAACAGTCCAAAAGTATACTCAAAGAAAGAAGGCAAACTTTTATTCTCACTCTCGTATTGTTACTGCCGCTACCATGTTGTGGAGATGCAGTGTATTTCGCTGTGGAAGCAAAACTACTTTGTTTGGCCTTCCAAAAGAGGACACAACTAGAAATCTGTGGTTAAGTTGTATTTACAACACTGTTCCAGAACAGTGTGTGCAGTGCATTTTATGGAGAACTGTTTTCTGAACCTGGGAGAGTACAATGCCGGCTGTGTACAAAGGCTGTTTCTTAAAAGTGGGGCAGTTCCAACTTTGCAAGGACAGTCTGGTGCTTCTGACTCACAGTCTGAAAGAATTTGCTACTGACTAAATGCGAGTTTTTGCGACAGTTGTGAAAGTAGTGCTTGTTGTTTGTCATTTCTACAATCACAAATGCAGACATGGTTTTACATTTACATAGCATTGTCTGTTCTCCCCCCAAAACGTGTAAAAAGATAATAAAAGTATAAGTCATTATAATCAATAATTATGTCCCCACAGGATGCAACAAACGCTTGTTTATAGTGGGTTTCAGTATTGCTTTGGAAGCTAATATTTCTAATATGGTAAGGAGCATAACATTTCCATCACACCCTTGAGGTATTTGTCCAATCATAACACACTGGATAGCTGTCCATTCAGAGCACACTGTGCTTTTCAGAACGATGAGCTTTGTAAAAATCTACACATTTCAGAAAGGCAGGGCAGAGAGGAACAACAATAATGTATTATATGTGGAAAATAATGTTTTTTAACCTTAAACCGCATAAACGCATTGCATTACACCAAATACACAAAATAATGTTATTTTTAGCAATGCCATATGACTCCCTTTAAGGTGTACATTAGGAGTTGACCGATGTGTGTTTTTCAGGGCCGATGCCGATGCTGATTATTACAGATCAAGTGGAATGATAACCGATATTTATGTCAAAACTAATAATTACAAGGGCTCTGACAAAAACTTTCTTTAAATGCTTTTAAATTAATTTATCAGCTAGTTGAAAATGACTGATACAGATAACCATAAAAATGTTTAATATTGGCACCGATAGTCAGTCAACCCCCTAGTGTACAAAACGCAGATGGTCGGCATATTTGCTCTAGAGAGCTTAATCTTTGTGTCTTAATCAGTGTCTGTGCAATTTTACTCTAAAACTAATAAAAATGTCTTTGTACTCTTTTAAACTAAAGTTGCTGCTGTCATATAACCCTTTCACACAAGTGCTTGTCAATGTGGCCATCTGTTGTTGTTGCAGTCTCCACTATTTTTGCTATCGTTGTTGTTGTTTCGTTTCTTTAGCTTCATTTTCTACACTAAAACAGCGGTTCAACTATAGTTTTATGAAGCCACAAGAATACTTTTTGTGTGCAAAAAACTAAAATAACAACTTTATTCAACGATTCTTCTTCTCCACGTCACTGGCCACAACGCATGTGCGTGGTTTGATGTGTATGTGAAAAACATTGTGTTACTCTACAAAAAATGGCTCTAGGGTGACATGGAGGAGAAGTTTGCAGCTTCATAAAATTATAGTTGAACCACTGATGTCACATGGACTATTTTGTCGATGTTCTTGGTACCTTTCTGGATCTTGAACGTGGTAGGTCTCTTGCTGTCTATGGTCAGAGAGCTCTTGGATTTCATCAAAAATATCTTAATTTGTGTTCTGAAGACAAACAAAGCTCTTACGGGTTTGGAACGACATGAGGGCGAGTAATTAATGATAGAAATGTATTTTTTTGGGTGAACTATCCCTTTAACTGATGCATTGTAGCTTTGTAGCTTTTTATTTCTCAAACAACCATGTTGGAAGACATACCCATGTCCGTATTCCAGGATGACAATGCCAGGATTCATCGCCTCAAAGAGTGATTCAGTGAGCGTGAGGAATCATTTTCACAAATGAATTGGCCACCACAAAGTCGTCTTTGTTGTCAAGCAGTCTTTGCTGTGTGGTTTTTGAAGGTCAGCTGGTCATCATAGATTACCCCAAGATATCTGACTGAACTCGATGGGATAATTGTTGATGAACCTACAGTAGCTGGATGGTGAAACTGTGCTGTACAGTCAGATTGGCAGAGAAGAAAAGAAGTTCCATCTTTGCCAGGTTGAGCTGCAGGTGATGTTCTTTCATCCAAGCCAAGATGTCCACCAGGCAGTCTGAGTTTCATGCAGCTAATGTTGAATCATCTGGTTGAAATGAAAAGTAGAGCTGAGTGTTATCAGAATAGCAAAAGTAGGAGAAACCAGTAGTGTATATGGAGAAGAGAAGAGGTTCAAGAACTGATCCCTGAGGAACCCCCTGACCAGTTGCTGCTCTTTGTATACCTTCCCCCTCCAGGCAACCCTGAATAAGGGTTCCTGTGAGATAGGATTCAAACAGTGAAGTGGATTTCTGTGATGGCCAACGATGAGAGGGTAGACAGAAGGATCTGATGATTGACAGTGTCAAAAGTTGTAGATAGATCTATCAAAATGAGAACTGACTGATTGATTTGGAATCAGCTTTCACAATCCGCAGGGCTTCAGTAACCAACAGTAGTGTAGTCTCAATTGAGCGGCTGCTTTTGAAACCTGACTGGTTCTCGTCCAGCTGGTTATTTCGTGAAAGGAAAAAAAAATATACTTGGTTAAAAAAACTCATTCAAGTGTTTTCGCTATGAAATTGTGGAGAGAGACAGGAGTGTGTAATGTGGGTTTTATAAGGAGTGGGGTTACCTGAGCCTGCTTGAATGTGGTAAGGAAGATGTCTAAGAGAATAGAAATATTCTAGATGTATGTGAGTGCTGGTAGAAGTGTAGTTGCAGCTGGGTAGGGATGGTGTGTAGAGGGCATGTTGACTGGACATATTTAGATACTTATGCCTGTGTAAGAGGAGAGAAGAAGCAGAGGATATTGTTGGCTCTGGATGTGGTCGGTCTGAGTTCCTCTATGTGTGGAGCTTAAAAGTGACTGGTTGTAGTGTTGTATGTGAAGAAACTGGCAAAGTTATCAGCTGTTAAAGAGGTGGTGAAGGAGGGCAGAAGAGAGGGTTGAATGTTTTGAAGAGCATGTGTTTGAAGTGCTGTTGATCTTGTTGTGAAAGTATAAAGTTTTGGAAGCGTGGACCTTGACAGAAAAAGATGAAAGCAGTGACTGATACATACTCAGGTCAGCTGGAGCTTTTGATTTTTGCCATTTTCTCTCTACAGCCCCGAGTTTGGACCAATATTTACAGAGAACATTGGATAACCAGGTGTTAGAGGGAGTAGCACACACCAGCCTGGAGGGGAGACAACAGAGAGTGGGAGGCCCAACCACACCACCTCCCACCGCCTCTGTGTATGCAAAATCATCAAATAAATATATATAAATTATTAAACTGTACTGAATTGAAATACTAATTCAGTAGAGTTTACTATTGCTAGTATATTACCTTCAGAGCTAGATGTGATCTGCCTTGTGAGAGGGATACTGTACATTCATGTTCATCTTCAGAACTGTCAGGAGTATCATGAGGGAGTTTCCTTTGCCATGTGGTTGCACACAAGCCTAAAATCACCATGTGAAAACACAAGTGTCAGCTGGAGTGTTTGAAAGCTCACCGCCACTGCTCTGGTGCAGTGAAAATACACTCTCTGGAGTGATGATTTATGTTTTACCATATGGCAGTCTGATGGACGGATCTGGGTTTGGCAGATGTCAGATAAACACTACATGCCTGAGTGGCTAAAACCAACTGGAAATAATTATAATAATAGATTCAGCCTGTTCAAGTGTCTTAATTCTTTTCTAGATGCTTTTCTAAATCTGTGACAAAACTGATGGCCTCTTTGATTCAAGGGTTAAATTGGATTTATTTATTTTTTTTATGTATGTGTGTATTTAAAAATAAATTAACTAAAAATAAAATAAAAAACAGAAAAATATCATCATCATCATCATTAAAGGTGACGCCTCTAAACATCAAAACAGAAAACCTTCTGTGAATCTGTATTAAGATTACAGTTGTATTGCTGATGTTTCTGACAAAACTAACCTGCCCTGCTGTTGTACACTTGAACCTAATTCTCTGTTGCCTTGTCACAGCGCTCACGCTTCACTACCCCGGCTGACCTGCGTTGACTGCTGGTGCGCTGCGGCCTAATAATTTCTCAAAATACAGATGGCATTCATTTGATAAACAGAATAAGGCCAAATGAAGTCTGCATGTCAGCAGCCTTTGACTCACTGTCTCCTTTGAGCCAAAATCTCTCTGTCTTTCATCTGTTAGATACCGCACACTCGCGCTGAATTACATCTGAACCTACTTTGGTAAATGCCAGCCATGCCAGGGCTGAAATGTCAGAGTAATAGGTAGGTTCACAAGCACAATGTGTTCAGAGCGTGAGCGAGCGTATTTGAGGGAGGGTTCAAATGTACAGTACTCAAGGTGTGAAAATGCCTTAAAGGTTATGCTACTGAAAGGTTAGGCCGCAAAACTGCATCTGTGATGTGCAAAATTGAAAAATGTACATTTTTGCCAGCAGGGAAACTACTTTTGTGAGAAAAAAAAAAAGTAATAAAAGAAATACAGCATAAAAATGTGTGATAAGAAATCTCCAGGAGATCTTCCTTACAGTATAAAGTACAAATGTAGACCTTATTCTAGAATTGTCATAGTTGATTGTTTTTAAAATTAACAATTTAATTAACTTTTAACAACTAAACCCACATAAATGAGCAATATCACACGAGTAGCAGTGTGATATGGTTGTATATCAGCATGGCTGTGATTCAGGCGCAGGTAATCACAGCGTGCCAACAAACAGCCATATCTCACAGCTAAGAGTGTGATATTGTGTTTATACAACAGTTCGGCGATGCGAGTGTTTAAATACACAGGAAATAAAACGGATTGTCTTTAAAAACCCTCTTTTGTGCAGAACTACTTTCTTCCGCCACAGATTCAAATCTCAATTTAACAGTTTAACAGCTGAGCCCAAGCCTCAGTTGCTAATTTGAAAATGTCACATTAGAACTAGTAATGAAGGAACATTGGATTGCTTCATTGAAAGCTTATTGTAGGACTGTATTCAGGACGATATATAATACATGCCAAATCTCAACTGCTTGAAATGCTTGTATTATTGTCAAATGTAAACTATATTATGTCCCAACTCTAATCTGTTAAATATGACCATAAAGTTCACCATAAAGTATAAAGTCACCATATGACCATAAAGTTCAAAGTTCATAAAGTTTGTTCACCCAAAAATAAAAATTAGCCCATTATTTACCCTCAAGGCATCCTAGGTGTACATGACTTCCTACCTTCAGACAAATGCAATCGGAGTTATTTTAAAAATTGTTCTGGCTCCTCCAAGCTTTAGAATGGCAATGGGTGGGTGTTTCTCTTCAACAGTCCAAAACAAGTCCAATAAAGTGCATCCATCCATAATAAACAATGCTTCACACTCCAAGGGGATGAATAAATGCCTTTTGTAGTGAATCAATGCATTTTTTTTAAAAGAAAAAATATCCATAATTAAAACGTAATAATCACTTTTCTTTAGTTTATGCTAACAGTTGTACACGGAAGCCACTTCGGGTGGATGACGTAGGGCATCGGCGTTGCATATGCGCTGCTCAGTGGAGAGAGCAAAACAAAACAGCGGTCATGAATTAGAAGTAACGAGGATTTGTAAAGAAAAATCTCTGAGGATTTAGATATACACCAAGATACACCACTTTGCTTCCTTTGCTCCTGTAAACAAACATTGGTTTTCGCGAGACTCATAGGTGCATGCACGTCCTATGTCATTCACCTGGAATGATTTCAGTGTACAACTGTTAGCGCAAGCTAGAAAAAAGTGATTATTAAGTTTTAAATATAGATATTTCTCTTACAAAAAAATGCAAGGATTTGATGTTGTAAAAATGTATTTAGTGGTCTTTTAGCTCAAACCATCTCAGTTTATGTTTACACAGTATTTTATGAGTAATTGGCTGCTATGTGTATGAAGCTCTGTTTTGCACTTGGTTTCTTTGAAGGGCTTATAATTTACATCTTCATTTCAGACCGCAAGACTGAGCATTTTGTTTTGTTGTAAATTCACTGCTACATATGCAGTAAGAACACAGTCAGATTATACACATGTTAGGGAAATAAATGGCTTTGCTTAAATGAAGGGCAATGCTTACGCAACCTTATGCCAATATGATGCTTGAACGTCTCCTTTGAAATCAACTCTATTGTGTGGATATGTGATAAAACGGTAAATATTCAGGGGGGAAAAAATCACAACGAAGCTCCAATTCCTTAGCTGGATTAAAACACTGCAGTACCCACACAGACAAATCCACCAGTTTACCACTCTTCATTATTTCATCACAACTTTACATAAGAAAGCCTTAGAAGGCACCCTAAGGATTTGCAGTGCTTGGGAATCAAAGAAGACCCTTCGAACAGTGTAATTAGACATTTCTCTAAGGTACACCTCTAAGGAAATCTTCCCTCGGTCTGTGTGGGAGACATTCCAGGCAGAGCACACACCTTTAAATGTGCATCTTTAAATAAATATGCCAGGGTAATGGGGGGTAACTCCAGGTAATGTGCTACTTTAACACCAAACAGCTCAGCAGAGACAGGTTTAAATTAAAGCTGTTATACACTTGATTAACCTTTCTTTAAAAGTGTTAAAAAAAAAGGTCTATGGCAATTTTATCTTGGTATTTTAAAGAATATTAAATACTTTCATTAAATATATATACTGTATGAATTCAGATTGAATAATAGTTGGATTTATAACATATCTTTAATTAAAACCTGGGCAGTTAAATGTACAAATCAGGTTTATTATAGTTGGCTAAAACTAAGACCATGTAAGACCATAAAATAAATCCTTGAAACAAAATAACCTTAAACTGAAAGTCAAATATAACACAACCTAAACTTTTTCATTTAGTTTAACTTAATACTAAAATGGTACTAAAACCTATTTAATTTTCATTTTAATTTAATAAAATTACAGAGACATATTTAAAAAAGTAAATAAGTCATATTAAAAAGTGTTGTTGTTGTTTTTTTCATTAATATTCTGCATACATTGTGTGTGTGTATATATACAGAATGTTAATGAAAAAATATATAAATATATACAGACTGAGGTAAGATATATACAGAATATTAATGAAAAAACTCAATAAATTAATTTAGTATTTTGAATTAACGACACTTTAAAAATATAAACATTAATACGAATTATATAAAAAGAAACGAATACATTCTGTAAAAGTGGTGGGATATGATAGCCTCTTTGAAAAATATTACATTTTGTGCTATGACAAATAAATTAGCCCATTTTTCTATTTATTTTCCATAATTATATATTGTCGTCCTCCCCACTTCCGCCTACATTTTGTATCTATATGCCTGTCTATCTGTCTGTCTATTAATTCATCCATTTATTGATTGACTCATTCATTCATTCATTCATTCATTCATTCATTCAATGTTACCATTTTTCATCACTAAACATGAATTGAGAAGAACGTCATCTGTCTGTCTGCAAACATTTCTGTTACATTGTTCTTAAAACACAGCTGTACATCAATTTCTTTGTGTTCTTAGCAACTTCTACGCTTCTTTAACTTCCTCCCTTGACTACAAAGTGCTTGCAAACAACTGTCAGCTAACGCAGCCTACCCGCATTTGCATGTCAGATTATTCATTCTCAAGACTAAGTTGCTTGTTGTCTTAGACAGGGCAGGGTCTCTTGTGGGGTAATGCAACGTGGCTGGGAGCAGTTGTTTCACCATACAAATTACAAACAAACCAGAGGATGACTAAGAAGGATGAGGTCTGGTCTATCATGGGATGAATTATTCTGTTTGTGTTGACTCTTTAAGCAGATGAGCAGAAACTATGACTGATGCTAATATGTAACTGCATGTGTTGCTGCAGAGGATGAACAGCATCACAACATAAAGGAATCACTGTGACGCTTTGGTTTGTTTGCTTGTTTATTCAGAAAATGTTTAGCGTAAAGCGTTTTAGCAGTCATTATAATCGTTTTAATGGAATTCACATTCTTAATATCCGTGTAGTAATATGTAATAAAAATGACAGGAAATAAGAACATTATGTAAATGTATATATTTTATGTGCATATACAGGGCTCTACAGTGCAACCATTTAAGTCGCATTTGCGGCTAAAAACTACTGCATGCGACTGTGAAAAAATATTTAGGAGCACAAATGCGACTGACCCGATCAGCATATTTGTGTTTGCACTGAGGGGTGCGTCAAAGGTTTCTACGTGTTTTTGCAACGTTGAGTAATGTATCACAGACATATCTCACCAATCCTTCCATAAACAAAGTGTAGAGAGAGTATAAATAAAAGGTTCATGCAGTGTAGAGAGCTTTGTGGATTATAATGGAACTTTGTGAGATTGATTAAGATGAGTGACAGCTTTTAATGAGTTTGTAAATGTGATATTGATTTAATTCAACAGTTAAACAAACAAGAAGTTAATATTAAGTGACTTACATTGTCTAACTAAAACAGTATTGCCTGATTTTGCTGTATTTTGTTGTCGAAAATAGTTTGAAACAAGTCACAACTGAGCCGCTGCGCATCTCCATTCAAACACAGCGTTGTTTCTTTTATGAATGTAGTGAGTCAATGATTCAGTTTCCCATTCATATGATTCATGAATGAATCAGCCATTTGAACTAATCGAATGAATAATTCAGCAATTAAATCAGTGACTTGCCGCCACCTACTGGTAGTTTTAGTTTCATTTTTTAAAGTATCTTTTCAGATACTTTAATATTTAAAATTTTATATTAAAAACATTAATCTTAACATGAATTTATGAATTTAATTGCACTCATGCCACCTCTAAAACTCATTGAACATCTGAAAATACACCTGCAAGCCACTTTTGTGTTCTTCTGTTTCAATTGTATAGTAAAAATTGATACTGATTTCATTTAATTGGTAACTTATTCTTTTTTTCAACTTGTTCTTATTCTGTTGTTTTAATTAGAAATTTTAAAAAGCTTATAATATATATATATATATATATATTAAAAATTGACATAGAGACAACACTTTTAAGTTAGAAAAATGCCCTTACAAAGGTAAAAACAAAATTATTCCCCTGTAAATCACTTTAAGGAGTCAAATATCACCTCGTAATGGGAAGGCTATTTTTTTTTTAGGTTTTTTATTTTATTAATTAGAAGGTGCTCCTGGAATTTTTGCTGTGCTCCTAAACTTTTAAAGTTAGGAGCACAAGTGCTCCTAAAAAGAAAAGTAAGAGTAGAGCCCTGATATAATAATGGTACTCAGTATAAATCATCATACAGTACACATCATAATCATAATTACAAGCAAAACAAAAATCTCACAATTAACAATTCCCAATTAGTTCATATCTCTGCAAGAAAAAAATCCTTGCATTTCTGAATCTATTTCTTGCCATTCTGTGTTTATATCTCACAATTATGAGTTTTTCCCCTAAATCTCACAATTTTTTTTTTTTTGCCACAAAATAAAAAAAAAAAAGAAATTGCGACTTTTTATCGCAACTTTTTAACATTTTTTTCTTATGTAGTTAAAAAGTCAGAATTGCAAGATAAAATAATTGTAAAGTAAAAATTCACAATTACCTTTTTCCCATGGCAATAATAAATTTTCATACTGTTCTCTCCTACATCATCATTAAAAAAAAAAAAAACAAAAAACAAAAAAAAAACACATAAATAAATCCTTTGCATAATGCTTTAAACATGGAATTAGGCATTTCATCACTTGCTCACTAAATGGATCCTATGCAGTGAATGGGTGCCGTCAGAATGAGACTCAAAATCCATTTAGAACTGTTTTGGACTGCTTTCTTTAGTAAACTGTGCTTGATCTGGGCATATTTCTCTCCTGACTTAGACAACATTACTTTTACTATTTTAGCTGGGTGAACTATTCCTTTAACTAAAATAAATGAAAATACATGAATTAGCATGAAAACAGAACACACACATGCACACACATACAAGAAAAACTATAATAGCATCTCAATTATACTAAAACAACTCTGCGTAGAGCACAACTCTCAGAGTCTCCATAACTTGGAAATCTATGTAATTTAAAAGCACCTTAATGGGTTTTTAGTTAGGGAAAAAAAATGTCAGTAATATATAATGCCAATAATATGCTGGCAGGGACAACCAGAATACATAACAACGAAGGAATAGACATCTATATCTACATGTTATGTGGTCAAAGTAAAAGTACATTTTCAAGATGAATTTACTTAAAATTAATGCTTCATAGTTCATTAGGACAGTAACAGCTTTCTGAACTTACATTTTAGCAATAAATATAATGCAAATAAAAGCCACCAATGTTTGAGACTTTTGACAGCAGTTAACAAACTCCAGCAAGCCAGCAACATTTTTATCGTAGGCCAGGCATTATGGATGTTAAGCGCAGCTATTCATATGTACATGTTGTGAAGGAATGTGTTCATAAAGCTAAACCTTAAAATCCAATTTTATTTTCATCATCTTCCATCTCAGAAAGCTCTTATTACTTGCATCAGTAATATCCGAGCAGGTTTTTCCCTTCATTGCGAGCCATCAGAGCATACGGTATAAAAACATCCACCCATCCATGTCATGCATTTCTGCTAATGAGGAAACATATGTAAATCTATTAGAAACAGCATGAGTGAACTATGATGATTTCAATCTAACAGAGAGGGAAATATAATTTGAATGGCTCATTTGAATATTACTGATGGGAAATGCCAGATCCATGGACTGGCTTCAAATGAATGGATTAAAATAAATGTGTTCCGGGAAAATCAAACAAAACTAGAACAAGCCAAGCTGTAGTTCAGCCATACGGCCAAAATGGTAAATATTTTCTTTGAATCTGTATGAAAGAGGAGTTCACAGCATCCTACTGTTTAAAATCTGGATTTTTCACAGTCTACACTCTTAAAAATAAAGAAAAAAACTCCAAAGGGGTAATTTTTCTTTCTTTCTTTCACTGATGCCACAGAAGAACGAAGATCAGTTTTTAAAAGAAGCATTCTTTTGTTAGTGTGAAGAATATTTTAATAATCCAAAGAACCCTTTTTCCACTATAAAGAACCTTTTGTTAATTGGAAATATTTCATGGATTTTAAAATTTCTTCATGGAGCCAATAAAGAACCTTTATTTTTACTTAATTATTTAGAACCACACTTCTCTATGACATTTTTAATTACCTGTCTTTACCAAAATGGATGTAAATTGGACACCATATCAATCAGCATTGTGAAGAATTATATTGGCCATAAATTACAAGTTCAAAAAGTGAAAAAAAATTACAGACCTACTGATTCAAAAAAGCAGGACCTTGCAAGCTCGCATGAGAATGACACACTGGAATGAATTTCAAATGATTTCAAAGGCTTCTCTGCAGAATGTTCTTAAATCCACAATGAATGAAATAGCGTTAAATTTTCATTCATCTAATCCAGTGCCGCACTTTTACAGCAAATTAACTTAATTAACAGTTAAAGTAACACCTGAAGCCTTTATACAGTATACAAACTATTTTAATGCATTAACTCTGACATGTAATGTATTTTATGATATCGATAACAATTGTAAGTAAGGGATAATGTACATCCAGCCGGTTGCTATCGCAGAATAAAGCCCGACAGGCTTATCAGCTGTTGAATAAGACTGAAGGTCTTTATTCTGCGATAGCAACTGGCTGAATGTAAATTATCCCGCTTATTACACGCCTACTTGCCACAAAAGTAAACAATTAAAGATAAAACATTGATCTGAGTTGAATTATTTTAACGCAAAGCTTCCTTGAAGAAAACTGTTACAAGGAAGCATCAAGTTCAAACTAGACAGACGTTTAAGGGAGTCATACCACAACATTTTACCACATAAATAATTATGGCGATAAAAGATATTGATTTTAGAAGAAAATGTTTTAAAAGCTTACCAGTTTGTTAGTTATATTATAATCCATTACTGTGTACAAAACAATTGTTGCAAAATGACAACAGCTGCATTTGTATGAAATGAGAGAGTGAGTCCGTGATACCAGGATGACACTATTAATTAAATAATTGTTAATTGTTCTCATAATATTGAATAAAGTTTTAATGTTTTATTAGCCAACCAAACGCAAAGCTTCCACAAGAAAAAAATGTTCCCAGCAAGCAAACAGCACAGACTGCAGGCAGTTACCTGGATGAGCCTGTTTTATTAGCCTTTACTGGTTGTTATCTGGGAATATCAAACCTTGGAATGTGGTGACTGACCAATCAGAATTGAGTATTACAGTTATACTACAGTTATAATACATTATAATATAACTATTAATTCTTACACCTTTAGAAAGTACAGTGCATTAAAATAAATGACAAACAACCGATTTCAGATGTAACCAGGAATTTGCAAATATTATAATGCATTTTAACTTTGGTTACAGTTATTTCTGGAAATATATAATGCATTACAATCAGAGGTGGGTATTTACTCCGTTACATTTAGCCTACTTGAGTAAATTTTTGGAAAATTTGTACTTTTAAAAGTAGATTTAAAGATGGATACTTTAACAGAAGTTCATTTCTAATGAAAAAACTGTACTTTTACTTTGCAACACTGGGTGGCGTTCCCCTTATTATTTAATTTTTAGGGAATACGTACATGTTAAAGGGGTCATTGGATGCGAACTCCACTTTTACATGTTGTTTGAATATTAATGTGTGTTGGCAGTGTATGTACAAATCTATCCTTTAATGATAAAAAACCATGCAGTGGTTTTTAATTAATCTGTAAAAATTATATCCCCTTTTTCAAATCGAGTTTCATCGACAGAGGCCGCTCCCACGATAGTTGACTGACATGAGTGTCTTACCTCAGATCAGCTGTAACAGTCCGACCTCCATTGTTTCGATGCTGGAGCAGGGATGCAAGTTAGACAAGAATATCTCCAACTGAGCGATTGAGGTGTTGCTGGATGGTGGTCGTCATTTACTCCCGAGCCGCTGAAGATGCAGTGGATTACGTTTGTTTGTGAAAGGAATGCACCTCCCGCTCTACATAAAGTGAGTATAAGGTTTTTTTTTTTTTTTTCTAATGACTTTCTGCAATCACCTTTTCTAATAACATGCTAGTTATGCGCTAAATGCGGCTAAAGTAAACAAATTCCTCAGAGCAGCTCCTCACTCCACAGAGAGGAGAGAGGGGCGGGGCGAGCAGAGCTCATTTGCATTTAAAGGAACAATCCCTCAGAATGGGATGATTTTTGCAGCGCTCATTTTGACAAGGTAAAAAGGGTGTTATTTTACACCAAACCAAAGTATATTATAGACTTTTTATTATATTTTTTTATTATAATACCCTTAAGAATCATATCAATTTGTGGAAAATGGGCATCCGATGACCCCTTTAAGAAACCAGTGGCGATGTTTTACATTACCATGGGGTATGGCATGCCAAGTTCACTTTTTCATGTTGTTTGTACATTAATGTGTGTTGGCAGTGTATGTACAAATCTACCCTATAATGATAAAAATCCATGCAGTGCTTTTTAATTAATTTGTAAAAATAATATCCCCTTTTTCAAATCGAGCCGTTCTCAGATGCCTGTCGGTGTGCCGTCACACCGACAGAGGCCTCTCCCACAATAGTTGATTGACATGAGCTCTTACCTTAGACCAGCTGTCACAGTCCAATAACTTTCCATGTTTTGATGCCAGAGCAGGGATGTAAGTTAGACAAGAATATCTCCGATTGAGCGATTGAGGTGTTGTGTGGCTGGATGTAACAATGAACATAGTGGTCGTCATTTACTCCCAACATCTGAGCCGCTGAAGATGCAGTGGATTACATTTGTTTGTTAAGGGAATGCGCCTCCTGATCTACATATATCTGTCTATGTTCGCGCGAATCATTCGTGATCCAGCTTCACTTACAGCAGAAGTGAGTATAAGCGTTTTTTTTATGAATTTTTGCGATCGCCTTTCCTTATAACGTGGTAGTTAGGAAGTTTAGCCGCTAAACGCTGCTAAATGCGGCTAATGTAAACAAGACCGTCTTTCCGCAGAGGGAAGAGAGGGGCGGGGTGAGCAGAGCTCATTTGCATTTAAAGGAACAACCCCTTAGAATGAGATGATTTTTGCAGAGCTCATTTTGACAAGGTAAAAAGGGTGTTGTTTTACAAAACCACTGAGAATTTTTAATCAAAGTATATTGGAGACTTTTCATTAAGACCCTAAAGAATCATATCAACTTCAAACACACAAAAAACATTAGCCTTTACATACATAGTGTTTGAGTAAAGAAAGCGCTGTACTTATTCAAATATCAGCTATTTATTTACCCTTGCATTGCAAACAAGCGGAGAGCTGTCTTCCGGCTGTGTGCGCTGGGTGACGCTTCATTATGAATGAACGCTGGGTGAAGTTACAAGGTTTCACTGACAGTTTGAAGATCCAGTGGCGTTACAGGGTTTACTGACAAACTCTTTTGAATGCTTTTCATTGGTTAAGTATTTGTAAAACCCTCAAACAGACATAAGGAAGACCAATAGAACCGATTTAAAATAATAATAATAACGAAATGTAATAGAGATATGAAGTTTGGATAATTTTCTATGGCACACCTGACTGGGCGACTGCCTGCCCCTGTAAGAAACACGTACAGTAGTTTATTCCAAGCGTGCTGTCTCTTTTATCGGGGGCATGAACGATGCCCCATTAGCGAATGAATTACTCTTTTGAATCAATTCTTTTCAAGGCCTTGAACAAACAAGCCTGCAAAAGTTTCTGAACTGGTTCGCGAATCACTTTGAATCATAGTTCAGTTCCCTGCACGTACTGAATCATCTGAGGAGTAAATCGTTTCTCATTCGTTACGGGAAATTTAAGCACACAGAGGAGAACATGGAGATCTACAGTTAATTAAAGCAAAATTTGCAAATTCTACTGTTGGCCTGCAATGAGGATCTTAGCTGCTGTCTGTGAAGGATTCCACAGGTATACATTCGATTTCATTTAAGTCATATTGTTAGCGTTAAGCTATATGGTCTATTACATGAAAAGTGAAAGTAAAGTAAAATGAATGAAAAGTGTAGATCGCGGCATCTCGTTTACAGTAGATTTGCTTTATTGAGAATTATAAACAATCACACACTTTCTGTTGAGCTTATGAATGTAAAACCCAGTCAGAGGCGTTTTGATTCCTCACCACGGAGAACTCGTCAAAAAAAAAAAAAAAAAAATCTGATCAGCTAACAGCAAACTGCCTTTACATGACATTGCAGATTAATGAGATATGAGTTAAATTGATTTAAGGTAGTTAAAAGTAAGAAATACCCCTGTGGAAATCAGTTAATTATCCAAAGTAACTAGTAACTCGCTGCTTGAGTAGACTTTTCATTGGATACTTTTTTACTCTTACTCAAGTAACTATTAAGATTGTTAGTTTTACTCTTACTAGAGCAATTATTCATATAAGTACTTGTACTTTTACTCAGGTTCAGTTTTTGGCTATTCTACCCACCTCTGAATACAATGTACATCACGTATACCTATTTAATCAACAACTATGTTTTAAATGCTTTTAGTTTTTGTTCAGTTAACTAGTAACTCCTCTGTACACTTAAATCATGGTAGTCCAGAATCACAGTTGTTTTTCGGCTTTGTACAAGATCATGCACTGGAATAATGAGTTTTTGTTCCCTCCCTTTGATTTCATGACACATAAAGGGATTGTTATAAAAGCAATCTGACATCATTTTGCTCTTCTCTTCAACAAAACTGTTCTATATAAAGCTTCATCCTTTCATTTGCCACTTTAGTTTGTGTTGAGGATAGAGATGGACAGTTGAAAGGGGGCAGTATTGTTTGCTGGGATCAAATAAATGAAATAAAACAAGCGGCGTCAGTGATTTGCGTGGCATAGCTGTCAGTACTCTGGCACAAATTGCCTGTGGCCATCCCTGGCTTTCAGCTGGGTTCACGATTTCACAGCTGCTGTTAAAGCTCTTTGCCATTTATTGAAGTGTCAGAATGCGCCATTGTGGCGGGTATTTATCACTGTTAAAATGCCTGAGATGGTGAGGACACGTCTCATTCTACCTGTCACTTCCACAGAAGCGAGCCAGCATAGTCCATATTTAACCGTCGCACTTTCTCTCTTCCTCGCTTGTCGTTTCTTCTCTCTCTCTCCATTTGAAGGGCCTAACCAAACAACCTGATGTTCTGGATGCTCTATTTCTCTTTAGTATGTTAGGCAAGCCTGAGAAATATTGCAGTGGAATAAATCCCTTTCCATGTGACATTTGCACCAGGAGGGAATAATCAGTGACAGTGGAGAGAATATGGTGCTGTCTGCAAACCTGAGGATCTTAAAATCAACATGAAAAATGTTTGTATTTACATTCTTAAAGGTATAGTTCTCCCAAAAATGAAAATTCCGTCATTAATTACTCATCCTCATGTCGTTCCAGACCCGTTAGACCTTTGTTCATCTTTAGGACACAAATTAAGATATTTTTGATGAAATGCGACAGTTTTCGTACCCTGCATAGACAGCAACACAACTGAAATGTTTAAGGCCCAGAAAGATAGTAAGGACATTGTTAAAATAGTCCATATGACATCAGTGGTTCAGCTGTAATGTTGTGTTACGCTGGGAAAAAAGATGTTTTTCATATTGTTTTCCATGTTTTTCCTATTCTTTCCGCCCTCATGTGGTATGACATGGTGGGCCAAATACAAGATCATAACAGACCAAAGCAGAGTCCATGTGCTCTGCTTTGGGAATGCATATTGCAATCATTTCCAGATGGCCAAAATCCAGTCCTACTGTTTTTTCTCCCCTCTCATTCAGTGTTCTGTTGCGCTCAGAAATGCATCATTTTATGCAAGTATTGCAACTTTACGTTGACTTTAGTACATGCTGGTCGTGGTAGGTGTCAGATGAACACTTTCCGTAAACTTGTATGATGATACATTTGCCAATAGTAACATCTTGTAGTCTTTCTTCAGAAAATAAACAAGACACAAAATGGAAATATCTTTCTGAATGTAACTAATGAAGCCTACATTCTGTGATAATTAGACACAATTGGTGTCAATTTCCTTTTCCTTAGTGTGTAATTAACTGGCCATCTACATTTATTTTCTGTGCACACAGAGAACAAACAGATTCTGTCAAAGTGATATTACGAGCATGACTGAAAACTGAACTTGAGCTAACTTTGAGTTCAACTTTATGAAAGTTTTGCTCCTGTCCTATATTTCAGAAACTGTGGTGGTGAAGGAAGCAGAAGCCCTGGGTCAGTCTAAAGTCTTAAGTTTTATTCTGATGCAACAAAAGTAAGATGAAAAAGGCATTTAATCCTCTCGGGAATCCCGTGCTCACCAACACACACTTCTGAAAGCCTTTATGTCTAACATGTCAACAGGAGTGGTGAAATTTTAATCCAGGATGACATTTGAGATAACTTTTGTTCCTAATCTCACCCTTATCCGCTAGCAATGGTATGTTCTCCCAGGTTTACCCATCTGACCTGTATGCTTAAAATATCTATAGCTCTGAAAAAGATCATTCGACTGAGGGACGAACAGTATAAATCTCACACCACAGTTTCTGACCCATATTGTCTGTAGCTTCTCTCAGACTTTTTTCATGTGCAAAATACAGGTGATCTGGATTTGGAGCATTGAGCCATTTAGTTTGTAAATCTGAAAGAAAATTAGCATTTTTGAGGATACTCAAGTTCATAAGGACTACAAGAATAATTTGAGTCTACATGCTTGACAAACCAGTTATAGTCCTTATGTAGTGACTTTTCAGGAATTTTAAAGCAGTGTGGTTTGAGGAATGACTGCGAGTAATTTATGTATGGGAAAATCTCTTAAATGTTTACGGCAGACCTTATTTAACTCAAAAACTCTTAAAAACCCCTAAAGAATTTTCAAGGGAACCCATGGCACAGCCTGATCTCATTAGTATTTGTAGATATTCGTGCATAACACATTCAGTTTGTTATGTTTAGATATACTTTGATAAGGACAAAATGTGTGTATATATAGTTTTAGAAAGATATTTAAAAATCGGGAACACTTCACAATAAGTTAACATTAGTTAACTACATTAGTTACTAAGAATGAATAATGCTTCTACAGCATTTATTAATCTTAATTTATCTTAATTTCATCAGCATTTACAAATTCATTATTAAAATCACAAGTTGTGTTTGTTAACATCAGTTAATGCACTGTGAACTCACATGAACAAACAATGAACTACTTTATTTTTATTAACTAACATTAACAAAGATTTTTATTTTATTTTTTTAAAGTGTAATAAATGTATTGTTCATTCATGTTAGTTAACTAATGATAACAAATGACACCTTATTGTAAAGTATTACCAAAAAATCTTTATGAATAAATTACATTGTTTTAAAAAAATACATTTTTTACTGTTACTATTGTACAGGTATTTTTGAACCCCTAACCAAACCACTACCCCAAAAATATGAAAAACAGATAATACTTTATAATACATCGAGGTTCAATTTATAATCTACATTAGTTAACTTGAGGGGGAAAAAAAGAAAAGAAATAAAAATAAAACTTACTTTTAAAGAATTTACTTTTTGTCTTAATCTTAGTTAATATTATATTATTATTATTATTGTTATTATTAAAATCTAAAGTTTTTTTGTTTTTAATGGACCTGAGCTAACACAAGTTAACAATGAACAGTTGTCTTTAACAAAAGTTAATAAATATGTTAAATGTATTGCCCATTGTTATAATGTTAGTTAATGCATTAACCAGCGTTAACTAATGTGACCTTATTGTGAAGTGTTCCCACAAAATATAATTGACAGTACAGTAACAGTAATTTTAAATATAGCTGCAAGCAGTGATTACCGGGGTTCAAGGGCTTTAAGGAATTTAAGCACATATGAAAAAAGACATTATATAGCAAGCCTTTTTTGCAAATACCATAGAAATATCATATAAATACCACAGAATACCATATATATACCATAGAAATATTATGTCTTGTAACGTTTATGAATGTTATAGCACCAAATGTGGTCCATTCTCCTTAATACTTTGTTTAGAGTCACCTCTCACATGTGCTCAGCATGTTTCATGAAGTTTTGTGTTTTCCTTCAGGTTTTATAGGATTTGGGGTAAATTTGGACAAGCCCCTTTTCTAAACGACCTTTATAGGTTCCCAAAGGGTAAATTTCAACTTTTCCTTTTTGGATAATTACTGGCCTAGAGAGTCCAGAAATTTGTACTGGAGTGTTTTGTTTGTTTGTCTGTTTGATTGTTTGTTTGTTTTTTATTGATTGACTGAGTGAAAAACCTAGGACTAGTAGTTTTTTTACATCATCTCAATAATTTAACAAACGATTTGATTGACAGCAGTGGTTCTAGAGGCAAAGTTGTCCGGAATGAGGAGTTCTGTATGATACGAATATTGTGCATATGTGCGAAAAATGTACAATCATTTACGCCATTGAAAAATGCGATATCGCCCCCCCCAGTAGCCGTTTACTTTCAAATTTCTCTCAAACCTTTGGGGCTATGGGTCAAACCTTGTCTAACAGGTGTTCAAACTTCACTGGCCAATGGCAGCCATGTTTTTTGAGATATGCAAATATCCGTGTAGACACTTGTGGCACTTCAGACCAAGACCGTGCACACCGGTTTTCATGTTGATAGGAGAAATGGTTGCAAATGGTTGCACAGTTATAACCATTTTTATGTTTTTTTTTTTTTTTTTTAATGTTTTATAGTGCCACCAAGTGGCCAAGCACCACTATTTTTTTCCTGTGACCTCAGATTGAGCCCTTACATAAGTGTTCTGAGTTTGGTGGAGATATCTCATTCTGTTCAGGAGTTATAGGCATTTTACTAAAAGTGGCCCTGCCCCTTTCAAAAGTTTTCGCACCCCTTTGTGATGGTGAGTTAAAAGTTCAACTTTTTTTTGATAATTATTGATATTTACTCTCCAGAGAATCTTTCTGCCCTGGTTAAGTTCCGATTGGGTGAAAAACCTATGACTAGTTTGCAAAAGTAGGTTTTTTTGAAAAATGCGAGGCGTGCGTTTTGAATTCCAGCGACGTAAGACACTTGAGCTTGCGACTGACGGTTTAGGAGTTATGAGCGATTTCGTACTTTTGTTCATTGTAGCGCCCCCGTCAGGCCGAATGGGGCGGGCCTGGGTCACGTTGTCGGTGATGTGAGTACTACCATCCCCCCAAATTTCAAGTCTTTACGATTTACAGTTTGGTCTGCACGATCAGTTTTACGTGGCGATCACTGATCCGTGACCATTCTAACAATTACAATAAGGTTTCAGTGCTACGGGCTTGAACCCCTAAATACAATATACTACTAATTTCATCATTTTAATTACGGTATGCTACTGTTATGGAACAATACTAATGTAAAGTTATGGTTTAGAACATCACCAAAAACAACACAGGACAGAATAAAACCATTATAATGTCAAATTAGGTTAATGTGATAGAATTAAATATATTTTGTTATTCTTAATGATGAAATACAATCAATTTATTAATTTCATTTAATAAATATTTTGCACCAAAAAGCTTTTGCACATTTCAAAAGTCTTACAAGAAATTTCATACATGAAATAAATTGGATAACATACGTTTTCAGTGTTTTAGGTGAAAAAAAAAAAAAAACTGTTGGTGACGCTAGTGCCACGTTTTCTCTGAGTCAACTTAAAATAATTTGTAACCTGGCTGCCTTAAAATTTTAAGTTCAGTCAACTCAGAAGTTTGTTCAACTTGAAATGTTAAATTATACTAAGTGACAACTTAGATATTTGCGTTGAATCAACTTAAAATTTTAAGGCACCTGGGTTACTTACCCATCTGTTAAGTTTAGCAAACACAAATATCTAAGTTGTTACTTAGTACAACTTAACATTTCAAGTTGAATAAACTTATTTTAGTTGACTTAAAATTTTGAGGCAGCAGGGTAACAAATTATTTTAAGCTGACTCAACAAATTGTGTTTTTTATTTTTTACAGTGTATAGCGAACGTTTGCTACAGGTCATTTTAACATGTAAACATGTCATAAGTCAGATCAGACAAAATTGAACTACCCAAGGAATAAACAAACAAGCAATAGTACGTTAACAATACTTTTTTTATTTGCTAAAAAAATGTTTCTTTTTTTTTGGTTTGTGTGTGCGTGTCTGTCTGTCGTCTGTCGTGTGTTCCAGATGTTGGGTGTTATCCAGGTCTGATTCCACCCGTATGTTCGAAACCTAAAATAAATAAATAAATAAATGAACTAAAATCAGCAATGGTTTTAAACCTTGACTTCATTTTTACATAATTACATAATATTCTATGAAACTGAAAAAAAAAAAAAAAACTGTTGGTGACGCTAGTGCCACAGAAATGACACACTTCACTTAAAATCCGCAGTTTATATAACCGAATGTCAATCCAAATTCGTAAAAGTTCAGTTGTTCCAGCGCGGGCTTCTTCCCTTCTGATTTCTCTTTGTATTATGTACTCATTAGCAACACAACAAAAAGGTCAAAGCAAGTGAAAAGAAAATTACCCTGGAGGTTAGGGGTAGATAGAGCCAAGAAAATTACAATTGTAAATTAGCTTTGATATCCCCCGTCAAAAGCAACCTTTATTATCTGCTATTTTGCACTGATGTTTCAACAAATAAGAGGATTCTTAGTCACCCAGAGGATGTGGGCAGATTGCATTTTTCATTTATTTGTTTCAATCCTGCCACCATAAAGGTTTGGCCCTCAGAAACCCCTCGTTTTCTTCTCTACTTCTCCATGGTTTTTATCTCAGCGCGCAGTATTACCATATGTGATGGTGGAAACCGGCGACCGTTATTGTTCCTCCCGCCTTGCGTCGTGCAAAGATGCGTGAAAACTCAAGAGGAGGCTTGACTCACACCTGAGGCCTAGTGCTCCTCATCACGGATGCCATAAATTTCCATCAAGGCGTTGGAAAAGGGCTTCTTGTGTCATCATGAGCCCACATTCCTCATCTGAAAACCTCTCATACACTTTTCTCATTCATATAGCGCACCTTCCCCTTGACTCCATCAATCTTTATTTTTATGATTAAATAATTCCTCTCTAGGGCTCTTCACAACCACTCCAGCGTGTTCGGCGTCATTGTACACCACATAATGTTGTTACTTTGATTGCGGCTTACTTTCAACCCCAGCGTACAGGATCTAATGAACAATACCGACATGAACGTTCACGGTTTGCAGAAGGTTCACTATTCACTATTCACTATTTAGCTTTGTGTTACCATAACTGAATTGCACAATACATCTATGGCAACAAGGCTGGCTGCTTTTTGACAGGTGGATGCTCCAAACTCATGGCTACGGCTGGACACAATTGTCATTTTTCATATTTAACTGTGCTAACATTAAAGAATGGCTGGGATTTATGATCTCATTTTGCTCTCCGTTTTCTAACACTTCTTTCCACTTGTGCGTCTCATTTCCTCATACTCCATTATTCATAAAGATATTAGTGCCATGTAAAAGATGATTTTTATAAGCTGTCAGGAATCCAGCGAGGAAGTGAGAGCGCTGAGGGGCGACGCTGTTGCGTCTGTCAAAGCATAAGCCGGACGAACATCGAGAAAAGATTCATTGTCCTCCATCCCTCTCGTTCAGAAAACTCGCAATCTGATTATCTGAAACAACATCAGTGCGGTCGCAAACACAAAAGCATAACTGTCTCAGCTACCCGTCTCGGTAATAGGAATGAATTCGGAGATGCTTCGCTCAGGCCCCGTGGAAATAAGAGGCCATTTAGCCTCAGCTTTCCCTCACACTGCCTGAATTCATCCCCATTTAGAGAAGCCTTTAACAGGAGTCCAACAGCATATTAATGCAGTATTTATGACTGGCCCATTTAGGCTTCGTGGAGTCCAAAGTGCCCTCATTAGCCTCTCATTAACACAGGACAAAGAGCAGAGATGTTAATAAATTCTTAATTGAATTACATTCCTCCCTCTGGAGAAAAATGATGAGAGAAAAATGTGGAGGTTTGGTGCTAAAGTGATTAACACAATTTTAATGGCCATAATTCAGTGGCATTCCATTGCTGGTTTTTCATATAGAAAGAAAATGTGCCTTTAATATAAATAATGCAAAGTACATAAACGCAGTGCAAAATATAGATGGGGAAATTTAACTAGACAAACAATTAAAGTGACAGCAGCTGTTACATATATATGTTATATAGATATTTGCTGTTATAAATATATATTTTTTTACACACTTGTGAATGTAAAGGCTGTCGTATCCATCTAAAAATATTTTTTTAGTGGAATATATCAATATTTGCTGAGAAAAGCCCCCAAATGAATGTAGTTTCTGAACAGTAAGATTTTTAATGTTTTTATTTTTTAAGAATTAAAATAAGCCTGCAATTTTTTAAATCCAAAATACAGCAAAAGCAGTAATGTGACATATTTTTACTATTTAAAATAAAACTTAATTTAATCCTGTGATCAAGCTAAATTTTCAGCACCATTACTCCATTCTTCAGTGTCACATGATCCTTCAGAAATCATTCTAATATGCTGATCTGCTGTTCAAGAAACATTTTATTATTATTATTATTATTATTATTATTATTATTATTATTATTATTATTAGCAATATTTAAAACAGTTGAGTTAATTTTTTCCTTTGATGAATATAAAGATCCAAAGATCTTATCTAAAATAAAAAGCTTTTGTAACATTATATACACATATAACAGTCAAAAGCTTGGAGTCAGTATAATTTTCATTTTATTATTTTATTTTTTATTTTTTGGAAAGAATGATAAAGACATGTATAATGTTACAAAAGATTTCAATTTCAGATAAATCCTGTTCTTCTGAAATTTCTATTCATCAAAGAAACCTGAAAAAAATCTACTCAGCTGTTTTCAACATAATAATAATAATAATAATAATAATAATAATAATAAATGGTTTTTGAGCAGGAAATTAGAATATTAGAATGATTTCTGAAGGATCATGTGACTGGAGTAATGATGCTAAAAATTCAGCTTTGCAATCACAGGAATAAATTACATTTTTAAAATATATTCACATAGAGAACAGTTATTTTAAAAAGTAAAAATATTTCCAAACTGTACTGTTTTTGCTGTGCTTTGAAACAAATAAATGCATAATGCATAAATGCATATAAAAAAATAAAAAATAAAAAAAAAACATATTGTCCCAAAACTTTTGACTGGTAGTGTATAAAATGAACAAAGATTTAGTAAAAATTAAGGCTGAGATTATCCAATCAAAAGGACAGTAATAGTACTGTTGTAAAAACTATTTTCTTGTTTTAAAACTAATTTATTACCAATAATAAAATTACATTTTAGATTTTTTTTTAAATTATATATATATATATATATATATATATATATATATATATATATATATATATATATATATATATATATATATATATATATATATAGTAATTGTAATAGGTTACAGATTACAAGTTACCCTATTTAAAAGATAATAAGTCGTTTAACTATTTCAGTTATTTTATTAAAATAATGTAACTGATTACTACTTTGTAATTGCTTTTAAATTTCTAAACTGTTAATCATTTTCAGACATCTAAATCAGGCAGGGTTAACTCACAGTAGCATTCAACACTGATTACTGTCAGACTTTCAAAACCCTTCATCACTTGAATTAAGATTATAATAATTACATTTTAAAGCACAGCCACCACAAAAACAGACTTTAGCACCTCTTTTTTCTTTGAGATCGGTCTGAGGGTAAATACAGATTTAAAATCATAACAAGATGTAGTTTAATAGCTATGATACCTTTTTTTGAAATCAATTCTTAGCATAGCTCTGACAGGAAACACTATTATCTAACAATGCCTTGAAAGAAAACAGTTAAATAAAAAAATAAATAATAATAAAGCATATACATAAACCCAAATAGGAAGTAAAACAGTTACCTAAAATTATTTTGTTAGTACATTTAGTAAACAGTTAGTAAAACTATTCTGTGTCCTAAACTCCTCAAATTTTAGAGCAGTCAATGCAATTTTGGAAAGAAATCTAATCTGTCTGTGTGAAAATATTCAGATGTATCCCCTTTGTAATCGTTAACATTTTTATAAGTAAAGTTACGTTTATTTTGTAATTAAATTATGTAATTCCATTACATGTAACTAGTTACTCCCCAACACGGCATGTAGGCTACCAAATAGTGTTAACCAATTGTGAAATAGCTCTTTACACATTATTTATCTCTCCCATCCGTATCGCCCACTTTTCACAATCCATTGCTTTCCTAAATCCAGTGCTGCTCTATATATCTCCTAGTTGTTTCACTCAGAAATATCTTGAGTAAAATGGAGTTGCAAACTGCATTTCGCGGTCATGGCCTTATTTTGAGAATTTCCTCAGTTGAAAAAGTGTTCAAATTGCTTTTGACACAGAAAGTCTGTAATAAAGTGAATTGCTTTGGGTTTTAGAGGGCAACATTGTGTTATGGCCAAAATCACGTTTGATATTGCCACAGTAAGTGATATTAAAACACATACCAGACTTACTGTCATTCTTAGGGTCAGATTTAGTACGTGGGGGTCTTTTATTGATCTCATTTAGTAATATCAAAATCTGCCCAGGCCGTCTTTCATCTTACTAAGTCCAACCCAACCCAAGGTGTGTCTTGTTAAAATGCCATGTTGATTTTTGTTACTGCACGAATCAAACCATTTTTGCTTGTAAAAATGTAAATCAGAATTCATATATTATGTATTTTTTCAAACAATTGATTTCTTTTGTTGGATTATACCGCCTCTTTAGCTTTTAACATTTTATCGTTATGAAATCTGCATTTTATAAACCTTCAAATGCGGATCTGATTTCTCGAACCCCGTCTTGGTGCAAAGCACCTTGTTTGTGTTTGCCACCTTGCTGGTTGCCTACAGCTGGGTTTTAATGAAAGTGTCCACTGACGCTTTCAGAGAGACAGATGTGAGAGTCTGTAGCCTACCTAAACTTTTTCTGCCGTAATCATGCTACTCTGGCATATTTATTGAGGAAATACAGTCCTCTCCTCTCGACTGAGCGCTATATCATTATGGGACAGATCTAACCGTAGAATACAGCCTCCATCTCATTGGCTCTCAGTTTCAAGTTGCTAGAAAAAGAGTTTTGTAATGAGGCGGGAGAACATGCATGTCTCTTGATCTAAATGGAGGAAGTCAGGTACTATGCTCCTGTATACACAGTTTAGTGGGGTGGAGCAGAGGATGGAGGTAAGGAGTGGGTGGGGGGTTACAAGACGAATGGCAGGTTGGCGTTTACACTAGATTAATGAGCTAGAGGAATGATGTTCCTTATCACTGCACTGCACATGTTTCTAAATTAATGCAAAAGAAGGCGCTCCTCTTTCTCCCTCTCTTTTTTCTTGTTCACTTCATTTCTTGTGGTACTGTATGCGTCAGGCGGTACATTTGCATCCAAGGAGCCCCCCTCTGTTTTCATTTTCCCCCACTTAGTGCTCACCATAACAAGGCTTGCAGAATGGACCAATGGGAATCAGCTTGAAGAGTGCTTGTTTGCTTACAGTGCTTGTGAGGCAGATATATTGATATTCCTCCAGCATCCCGGATTGGGGTTTGTTCTACAGTGTATTCAGCCTGAAACATTAAACGTATGGACTTTCTTCAGACTTTGATTTGTAGATAATTAGGAGATTTTTAAGCCTTTATATTTTTATCTTTTATATCTTTTTGTAGCCTTTATATTTTTTTTATACATTTGAAATGAAAAGTTGGAACGGAATGGAATGGAATATGCTGCTTTCAAAATGTACCCAACTGCAGAGTTTCTGCAGTATTTGCGTACAGAATTGTATTTTTTACTTATTTTTTTTTAACTTCTATTTGTATACTGAATTGTGATTGGCTGTGTATGCCTTGCATGTATTTAACTACTTGTAGCTAGATGTGGGAATTGGGAAGAATTTAGACCCAAAAATGAAAATTCTGTCATTAATTACTCACCTTCATTTCATTCTAAACCCATAAGACCTTCATTCATCTTAGGAACAGAAATTAAGATATTTTTGATTAAAAAAATATGCGTTGTGGTGCATTTGTACACGTGACCAAAACTGACACAAAAGGGAAGAAACTGTTAAATAAAGTCATTTTTTTTGTTTTCTTTGCGCATGAAAAGTATTCTCATAGCTTCATAAAACGATTAAACCACTGATGTCACTGATGCCTTGACTGTGTTAGTTGCGTTACTGTTAATGCAGGGACAGAACGCTCTCAGATTTCATTAAAAATGTCTTAATTTGTGTTCTGAAGATAAACAAAGGTCTTACAGGTTTGGAACAACATCAAGGTTAGTAATTAATAACAGATTTTTTTTATTTTTGAGAGAACAATCCTTTTAACAGTTTTAGTTCTTCAGTGTTTCCATTGACATTTCTTTTAGTACTTGGAAGTACTGTAAGTAAGTGTAAATATCTGAAAAAAAAAAAATTCTTTCTTAATTTAATTTTATTAAAAAAACAAAGAAACAAAAAAACAAAAACAAAACAAAGAATTGTAATCACTGAAATCACTGTTAATCACTGTTTTTAATCACAAAAAACAACAGCAACAAAAAACTTGAGTGAGGAGGTGCTTTAAGAAGAGGTCACTTTAAGAAAGTAAAATTTATTTTATTTATTATTTTGAAATGTAACATTAGGTATCTCACCAATCTCTTTTACAAAATTATTGTATAAAAAGTTCAAAAGGCTGCATTTATTTAATTAAACATACAGTAAAAACAGCAATATTGTGAAATATTATTACAATTAATTACAATTAATAACAATTAATAACTTTATTTGTATTTTACCATATTCTGAAATATTTATTGTGATGGCAAAGCTGAATTTAAGGCAGTTTACTTCATTCTTTAGTGTCACATGATCCTTCAGAAATCCTTCAGTGCCCTCCACTAATATTGGTACCCTTGGTAAATATGAGCAAAGGTGGCTGTGAAAATAAATCTGCGTGGTTTATCCATTTGATCTTTCATTCAGTGAAATGATGAAATAAATGTATTTCTCTAGACTGCATTGGCCACAATTATTGGTACCCAATTACTGCAGCGCCTTTTCTCCCTGATAACAGCTCTGAGATTTCTCCTATAAAGTCTGATGAGTTTGGAGAACACCTGACAAGAGATCAGAGACCATTCATTCATCCAGAATCTCCCCAGATTCTTAAAATTCCCATCTCTTCTCTTCAATTCACCCCACTTATTTATACGGGCTCAGGTCAGGGAACTGGGGCTGCCATGGTAGAAGCTTCATTTTATGCTCAATGACACATTTATGTTGATTTTGATGTTTGTTTTGAATCATTGTCCTGACGGAAGATCCAACCAAGGTCCATTATAAGATTTCTTACAGAGGCAGTCAGGTTTAGATTTTTTATCTGTCTGTATTTGATAGAATCTATGATGACATCTATCTGAACAAGATATCCAGGACCTCTGGCAGAAAAATAGTCCCACAACATTAAAGATCCAGCAGTATATTTAACCGTGGGCGTGGGGTACTTTTTATCCCTGTCTGCACCAAACCAATCTGGTGGGCTTGCTGCCAAAAAGC
The DNA here is from genome assembly GCA_036247105.1 of Cirrhinus mrigala. Lineage (NCBI taxonomy): Eukaryota > Metazoa > Chordata > Actinopteri > Cypriniformes > Cyprinidae > Cirrhinus > Cirrhinus mrigala. Next base: position 20,870,255 of record CM070014.1, read on the forward strand.
TCTTTTTTTTAGTTTTATCTGACCATAGAAGCCAGTCTCGTTCGAAATTTCAGTCGTGTCTGACAACTGAATATGCTAGAGTTTGGTTTTGGATGAGTGAGGAGGATTTTTCTTGAAACCCTCCCGAACAACATGTGGTGATGTAGGGGCTGTTTGATATATGTTTTCATTAGGCTTTGTGACCCCAAGACTCGACTAATCTGTGCAATTCTCCAGCTGTGATCTTTGGAGAGTCTTTGGCCAAACTCAAACTCACCTCCTCACCGTGCATTAAGACGATATAGACACATGTCCTCTTCCAGACAGATTTGTAACGTCTTTAGTTGATTGGAACTTCTTAATTATTGCTTAATTCAATGCTTTAGCCACTTTCTATTTTGTGAAGCTGAAAAATCTTGTTCTGCACGTCAGAACTATATTCTTTGGTTTTCCTCCTTGTGATAGATGATTTGTTCTTTGTCTTCTCTCATATTTATAGTCCTGTGGAACAGGAAGTCATAGCTGGACAATAATACTCTCCTAGTCACTCTGGTGTTCTAAAAAAAAAACAAAAAAAAGAATGGGAATATAATCCAGTGAGATTTTTCTCATAATAATTTCTAGTAGGGTTGGGCGATATGGGCAAAAAAATTATCACGATAATTTTTTTTTTTCATATCAGTCGATATCGATAATTATCACAATAAATGTCAAATCTCTATTTCTTTCAAGTTTAAAGTCAGATTTTTGCTCCAAAGTAAAAGTTGTAGAAACCAGATCATTAATTTTCTTTAACAAAATACATATCTAAATAGAAAAATTAATTTCTGCATGTTCTAATGAGTTATATTGTTTCAAATCAAGAAACAGGGTTTAGTTTGTCTGATAATAATAATAATAATAATATCACTTTTTTTGTCTCTTACAAATGCACATTTGATAGTAGCTTGAGGATGCAGAGGTAATTTTTTTGTTCATTATCAATCAGTAACATCCGTAAAAATTGTAGCAAGCTCAGTTTTACATGGTTAAATTTATTTTGACCCATTTTTTTTTTTTTTTAAAGCATTGGTCTCCCATAGTAGCAAGCATACATTTTAAATCATGATAAACAGTTAAAACCACACATAATGGTACCTCAATACCATGGTAAAAATATAACTATATGGTTTTATAGGTAGCCTATTTGTATGAATAATGGTAGTCTAAAAACATTCAGTATAAATGCACACATGCTATAGCTTAATCACAAATACACACATACTATAATTATATACCATTATTCCTGTAATAAAATTCAATGCGAATATCCCACATTGCTGCCACAATACCATGGCGCAGTGAGTGTTACTACAGTAAATCCGTGGTAAATGATGGCGATGTGTAGATTGAAAAGCCTTCTGACTGTCTCGTTGCACACAGCTTTAAACTAGTTTGAATCACAGAGTCATTTGTGTTCAGCGCTGTTTAGTGCTCGCGTGATGGAGCCATTTACATATCGCGTCTTTTGCGCCTTCAATTTCGTTATTTCAAATGTAGGCGCGCGACAGCTACGCTCATTACAGAAGCGACGTGGTCGCGACGCGCTCGGTTTTTCCAGGCGCGTCCGTGCCGCATCTACATAATAAATGCATCGCATCTAGTGAGCTTTTTTTGTGAGTTTAAACTTTGGTCCCAGCGGATAAGCGGTCCGTGTGACGCGATTCAAATGAGTCGCGCTATTTCGTTCCGCTTTTGGCACATAAAAATTATATTGAACATTTATCGAACTCTTCATATCGTTTTATCGAGGAAAATTATATCGCAAAAATTATCGTTATCGAATTATCACCCAGCCCTAATTTCTAGGGGTGCCAATAATTATGGCCAACATGCATTGGAGAAAAACATTTATTTCATAATGTGAGTTTCCCCACTCTCAGTTGTTTTACAGTAATGAAAGGTTAGAATTTTGTGATTTTTTTTTGAATGAAAGATCAAAAAGATAAACAATGCTGATATATTTTACCAAGGGTGCCAATATTAGTGGAGGGCACTGTAATATCCTGATTTGCTGGTCAAGAAACATTTTTATTATCATCAGTGTTGAAGACAGTTGTGCTGCTTAATATTGTGGAAAAAATGATCAGAAAGAACAAAAGAACAGCTTTTATTTGAAACAGAAATATTATAGTAACATTATCAATGTCTTCGCTGTTGCTGTCAATCAGTTTAATCTATTTTATCACATGCTAAAAGCATGAATTTCCTTAAAAAAATGTACTGACCCTAAACTATAAACATAAATACAATCCACTGTGCAACAGCTGAATGTTAATTAAAGATTTTTGTTGACTGGAACAGTGGAAAGCGTAAACAGGTCAAGCAGCACCTGACTCTGTTTCTGTCACGGTAGCAGCGAGGCCTATAGCCAAAAGAAAGTGAAATGGGGCTGGTGCTCTGCATTGTGTAATTCTCTGCTCCACTGAAGACAGACTGGACATTGGATTTGAAGAATGAAAGCTCACTGCACTGAAACAATAATACAGATGGCTTCTCTTTTTTTCATCCTTCAGCTGTGGATATATGTCCACTCCTGTGTCTTACTTTGTTGGCTTCCCTGCTCAAATTATTATTGATAAAGCAATTGCTTTCAGAGGACTAACAACGGGAGTCAGAACCAATCTCTTTTATTCAACACTGTGATTGGATTTGTAGGGCCTACACGGCTGTTGAGGATTTATCGAGCAAAGCACATGGCAGATATAAGAGATTCTTTCAAGAAGCCCAGATTGTAGCATCGTTTAAGTCTGTGAAGACTTACTATAAAAATTGTAAACAAAATATGAAGGAAATAGTTCACAGTGCTGCATTTAAATGCAAAAGGGTTCAAACGGTCATTCAGCTTTTCGGGTCCGGTTGTCAGTCACAGGCTGAGTGAATGAGAGTTTAACATCTGGTATTCTCACAACATCTAGCTTAGTCAATCCACAATGGTGAATCAATTATGGCTGTTTCAGATAGAGAAGAGAAGGCTTTTAAGAGCTTGATTAAATGTCAACTCTGATTACTTCGCAGCTGATGTATCTATTCCTGTCAAGAGTGGACATCTGATGCTGATTTGTAGAACAATGGTCTGCTGCCTCACTTAGGAGCTTTGTGCTCTTCATTTTCAGCTGGAGTGACATTGCGTTTGGTTGGGTTACAGCTGTTGCTCAGAGATGATCCCCTTGACATGTTTAGTAATAGCATTTAGCCTTTAGATCATCTTGAAAATGGAAAAGTATTTGAGTGTGTTCAGAATAATGACAGAATTTTCAGTTTACGTGGGCAGTCGTGGCCTAATGGTTAGAGAGTCGAACTTGTAGCCCGAAGGTCATGGGTCCGAGTCTCTGTACCGGCAGGGAATGTAGGTGGGGGGAGTGAACGTCCAGTGCTCTCTCCACCCTCAATACCATGACTGAGGTGAGACCCTTATGCAAGGCACCGAACCCCCAACTGCTCCCCGGGTACTCTACAATGCAAGTACATAGGGTCAAATGTTTTTAAAATAAAATAAAATTGAATTAAATAATAATAATAATAATAATAATATGGCCATGTTTTTAAAAATTAAATTAAATGCTACTCTTCTAATTAGAGGTTATGATAATCTACAATGAAAGAAGATAGGGCCAAATGTTAAAAAATAATAAAATAAAATAAAATAAATTAAATTGAACTGAATTGAATTTAATAGTAATAATAATAATAATAAATAAATAATAATAATAATAATAATAATAATAATAATACATTTTGATGATTCTTTAAAGTAGAGGTTATGATAAGGCATCTACAATGGAAGTAAATAGGGACAAGTGTTTTTAAGCAAACAAACAAACATACAAACAAACAAACAAACAGATAAATTAATAAATAAATTTGACACTCTTTAAAATTGAGGTTATGTTAAGGCACCTACGATGGAAATAAATAGGGGCAAGTGTTTTTAAAATAAAATGGATTGAATGAATGAATGAATGAATATGTGTTATAGTTTAAATTTAAATAGGGTTAATAGTTTTTAAATTAAAATAATAATAATAATAATAATAATAATAATAATAATTTTGATGCTCTTTAAAATAGAGATTATGATAAGGCATCTACAGTGAAACTAAATAGGGCCAAGTGTTTCTAAAATGAAATAAAAAATAAATAAAAAAATAAATAAAGTAAAATTAAATTAAAATAAATGTAAATTAAATTAAATTTTGATGCTCTTTAAAATAGAGGTTATCTACAATGGAAATAAATAGGGCCAAGTGTTTTTAAAATAAAATAAAATTGAATTTAATAATAATAATAATAATAATAATAATAATAATAATAATAATATGGCCATGTTTTTTAAAAATTAAATTAAATGCTACTCTTCTAATCAGAGGTTATGATAATCTACAATGCAAGAAAATAGGGCCAAATGTTAAAATAAATAAATAAAATAAAATAAAATAATAAAATAAAATAAAATAAAATTTAATTGAACTGAATTTAATAAATAATAATAATAATAATAATAATAATAATAATAAATTTTGAAGATTCTTTAAAGGTTATGATAAGGCATCTACAATGGAAGTAGGGCCAAGTGTTTTTAAACGAACAAATAAACAAATTAATTAATTAAATTTGACTCTCTTTAAAATAGAGGTTAAGGCACCTACGATGGAAATAAATAGGGACAAGTGTTTTTAAAATAAAATGGAATGAATGAATGAATGAATGAATGAATGAATATTTGTTATAGTTTAAATTTGTATTAAATGCAATTAATTGAACTTGAGTGTGCACTGCTGGATGTACTGACAATCATTAATGGTAAACTAAAATATACTTGTATTAGATTTTATTGAATCATTTCATAATCTGTTTTTTATTATGGGGAAAAAATCTTTTTCTTTTAAAGCAAATGATGAGTTTTTTTTCCCCCTCTCTCTCTCTCTGTGCAACTTGACCACTAAACATGCATTTTCCCCCTGAAGCATTCAAAAACTACTTGGCTCAAAATCTGAGGGTGCTGACATTTTTGACATAAAAGTCTAAAATATAATTCTTATTATAATAAACATCAGCATCACCATAACTGTCATTTTTCATCAACACACATTAAAGTGTAACTGAATGCTTAAAATGAATCTTACGTTGCAATGCAGTGCACACACGCAAGCCACACACACAAACAAAATTGCACCGGTTGAACATGCATCATTTTGATCAAGGTTACATTTCATTCCTCCCTCTCTCAGCTGCTCATCTGAAGTGTTTGTGGGAGATGAAAAGAGGCTGAGCTCTTTGAAGCTGATTTTCTACTCCTGCAGCTCCCGTTATCTCTGCAGCTCAGCATTCTCTGGAGTTAAGAAAAAGAAGAAGACAGAGAGAGAGACAGAGAAACAGGGAGAGAGAGAATCTGATCCGTAATTGTAACCTACTCATTGAACTTTTCCCCTCACTTTCTTAAACCATCAACTGACTATTAAAGGTATGACCTTAAATGAACAGTTCACCCAAAAATGAATAACAATTATTAAATTAATATTTTGTAAATATTTACTCAACCTCATGCTTTTCCAAAACCATATGCTGTTATTATTTCAGTGGAACAGAAAAGGAGAATTTGTAATGAATCTAGACAAAGTTCTTTTCTATACGACATCTGTGATACCAGCCTTTTAAAAAATACGTCTGTGTGAAGATTATAAAAATTTTGCAGTAAAAACATTACAATAAAAGAGATGTTGTTAACTCTGCTGTATAATAACATAGTAACTCAGTGATTGTTTGTTTCCCTTTAATCTGTCTGCTTTAATTCTGCGGTAATGCTTGGATATCTCTCCAGAATAGATGGATTGATAGATGAATGAGAGCACTGGGATATACAGTATTGATTGCACAGTTTGTCCAAGGTTAAAATGTTTTGAAGTATGCATCTACTTCCGTTGTGGAAAGGTCTCATGTTTCATGAGCTATTCTCCATTAGGACCCCATTAGGTGTGTAGGTGATGGTCATACTGTAACTGACCCTTATGTATGATTGATTCCGGCACTGAGTGTTTGTGTGATGTGTGCGTGTGTGTGAAGATGTGCCGTTTAGCCTTGAATGTATTTTAAGGACTTGCCAACTTCTGAATGACTCTTAAAGGGATAGTTCACCCTGTTCAAAACTTCCATTCCAAAGAAAAGACCTACTTTCATTTTTGGGTGAACTATCCCTTTTTAGACTGACCTCTAAAACACTGCCCACCATGATTAAATCTCTCAGTTGATTACAATGAAACGCATTTCACCCGAGAAAGCACTAAACATCGAATTGGAGGACGTCACACGGCCGTCTAAGAAAAATGATCTCAATTCATAATGGCATCAGCTTCTCACGCTCATTCCTCCTGCGAGCGCGAGAGCAGCTATATAAAGACATTCATTCACCTTCAATCTGAGTCCTTCATGCAGTCAGCTCTCCGCTTTCCACCGCTGGTATCCATCACCTCTGACAGACTCAAACTGGCTTTTTCCTTTGAAAGACACCCCATGCTCTGCTATCCAGCAATCCTGGATCAAAAATGGTCACTGCAAGGTCAAGTGCACTAGGAGGGTTTTGAATACACATAATACACGTTTTCTTTTTGTAAACATAGGAATATTAATTAAAAGTAGAAGGGGCTTCAATGTTATGGTAACATTTTTGTTACGCTTTGCTACATACAGCAACGTATGATTATTAAAGGATTAGTTCACTTCCAGAACAAACATTTACAGATAATTTACTCACCCCCTTGTCATAAAAAAAAAAAATTGAGCCTCATTTCTTTGTTTCCAAAAAAAAAAAAAAATAATAATATATATATATATATATATATATATATATATATTTTTTTTTTTTAAACATAAAAAAATGAGGCTCAAAAAATATTAACAAATGTGCATGTTTATTTCAGCCTACAAAACACCAAACACTAAATATCCAAGAAATTACACAGTTAAATAAGAAAGTAGCCAAAATAAGAACGGTAAATATTAAACAAACGGCTCATCAAAATTACCGGCCCGAGTCCGACTGGAGCCCGTCTTTTCTCTCTCTTTCCCATTACACTGTTGCATCTATTAAAATAGCTCAGTTTTGTATTTAATAGAAATGTAGTTATATTTCTTTTCATTTCTTTATAAAGTTAATTTAGAAATGTGTTTGGAACATTTTTTGTTTGTTAAATTAAGGTTTTTGCTTTTTTAAAGTAACGACCAAGCGGCCAGAGGCGGGCAGTGAGTTGATCACAGCCTATGTTTGATCAATTTTGCCTTCTCAAATCATCACGACTTGCCTAAAATAAAATCTTCAAGCATATCACAATGTTACTTTAAACGTTTAACTTAGATAAATGCACGCTATTTTGTGCATACCATCGTTTGTTGGAGAGTGGAAGCTAAATACGCTTTGCAGGAAATGGAGACGCCAGCGCAATCACTTGCAAAAAAAATTAAAATATGCCATAATCTTTGCTCATAAAGGTAAGCGTAATATATCATCCGGAACTGTAAAGGGTCCAACTGTATTTGCGTGCACTCACAATATCAACAAAATGTGGTGCTTTTGTAAAAAATAAAGATAACAAACAAGATGCGATTTCTGATGTCTCGGTGTTGAACAGGAGTGCTGCATAAAAATAAAACGAAACTCGGCGAATACTTGCCTTACAGTCAGGATAAACATATCTATAGAAAGCTTTAAATTATTACTTTACTACATTAAAACTAAAAAATTCAAATCGAAAACAAAAACTCTTTCATTATAAAATCCGTAGAGATGCATTTCTCTCTAAAGGCGCGTCCAATGAGCAGATGGCGACTCAGGATCGTCATCTTTGCGACACTGGCTCAGAAAACACTAGTTTATTAATAATTCATTTGAGTATCTCCCTTTTCCCCCCCGACACATTCATGGTAATAGTTTTCCTGGAGCTTTGCAAGCTTTAGCCTATTGTGTGCGTTTGAACGCGGATCTCTTCCAGCAGCTGCCAAGGCACTTGTGCTCGCTGCTGCTGCCGGCAGAGTGATTGTTGCAGAAATACAGTATTTTATGCTTGTTATAGATTGTGTGACGTCACGTGCAGTACTGTCAGTGGCAACCGATCACCGCGGTGGCAACCAGTTGTCATTGCGACGGTCACAGCCCTAGTCGTAAAGAAATTATGTTGTTAAGGAAAACATTTTAGGTTTCTCTCCATATAATGGACTTCTGTGGTGCCCCCAAATGCACTTCCAAAATGCAAGTTTAAATGCAGTTTCAAAGGGCTCTTAACGATCCCAGCCGAGGAAAAAAGGGTTGTATCTAGCAAAATGATCGGTTATTTATATTTTTTTTAACAGTGTATATACTTTTTAACCTCAAACACTTGTCTCGTCTAGTTCTGTGTGAACATTTTTTTCGGTCATGACAGTTAGGGTACGTCTAAAAACTTCTATTTTCTCCTCTAACTTCAAAATCATCCTACATTGCTGCAGAAGTACCAACCCAGAGTTTACAAAGTGAACAAGCAAAGAAGATCAAACACCCTTGACAAAAAAAGGTAAAAACAGTCATGTAGGACGATTTTGAAGTTGGAGGAGAAAATGAGATGGGAGTTTTTAGACGTACCCTAATTGTCATAACCGGAAAAAAACATAGTTCACACAGAGCTAGACAAGATGAGCATTTGAGGTTAAAAAGTATATATTTTTTTTTTTTTTTTTAGAAAATAACCGATCGTTTCATTAGATAAGACCCTTATTCCTTGGTGGGGATCGTTTAGAGCACTTTGAAGCTGTATTTTGGAAGTTCAAATTTGAGGACACCATAGAAGTTCATTATATGGAGAGGAATCCTGTAATGTCTTCCTCAAAAAACAATTTCTTTACGACTAAAGAAAGACATTAACATCTTAGATGGCAAGGGGGTGAGTAAACTATCTGTAAATTTTTGTTCTGGAAGTGAACTAATCCTTTAATCTAAATCTCATAGTTAGTAGTTGGTAAACAATGTCTTCTGTTGCACATGTAAGATTTTTACATATATTTAAAGTTTGTATGAAAAATTCCAGGTCGAAAAGTGCCAGAGCAGCATTTGTGGACCAGTAGCAATGGCCTAGTTAACCCATCATTAGCCTTAATTCACTTGACCTCATAAAAAAACTGTTTGTGCAAGCGGTTTTAGACTTGTAGTCGGTTAAACTTGTACATGAGTTGATGCTGAAAATTCAACTTTGCAAAGCATCCCAGGAATAAATATTTTAAAATATATCAAAATTGAAAACAGTTCTAGAGTTTTGCTCTATTTTTGATCAAATAAATGCAGCCTTGGTTGACATAACCGACAAAAAAACATTAAAACATCTTTCTGACCCCAAACTAATGAATGATAGCTCACCGTCGTGTGCAGGAATAGCATTGTGAAATCATGTAAATAGTTCAGCTGTAATGTCTGGCTTCCCATCCAGCTCATAAGTAAATAAAACCGGCTGTGTGACCATGAGAAACAACAAGACATGGTTTGGCATGCAGATGGCAGGGACTTTGGCATTTCTAAAACAAACAACTAACTTAAATACTAATCTCTCTTGTTCTTATCTCACAAATGCATAAGGTTCCAACTGATCCGATCGACACGATTACTGTGGAAATAAAATGGTGCTGCTTGAAGAGGAATCAAACTAAAGGATAAGATCTGTCAAGATTCTCTTAGTCGACTGACCAGTTCTTAAAGGCCCAGAAAGCCGCCATGTTTCTTGAGTCAGCTGTCAGAAACTCTTGATGTGATAGACCCTACCATGGCATAGTATTAACTTCTGATAAACACCAATATGCTGCTTAAGTAATAAAGGAATAGAGTAAATGAACAATGAACAATGATTTTAAGGGGTCATGAACTGCCTTTGTTTATTTTGTACAGTTCTCTGAGGTCCACTTATTATCTTATCAAGATTTTTATATATATATAAAAAAAAACATCATAATTTAGAAGTTAAAGTTAAGGTCAAAAGTTTGTATTCCCCTTTCAGAATCATTAAGTATTGTAATTATTTTACCAAAATAAGAGGGATCATAAAAAATGCATGTTATTGTTTATTTAGTACTGACCTGAATAAGATACTTCACATAAAAGATGTTTACATATAATTCACAAGAGAAAATAATAGTTGCATTTATAAAAATGATCCGGTTCAAAAGTTCACATCCCCTTGATTCTTAATACTGTGTTGTTATCTGAATGTCTGAATGATCCACAGCTGTGTTTTTTTGTTTAGTGATAGTTGTTCATAAGTCTCTTGTTTGTCCTGAACAGTTAAACTGCCTGCTGTTCTTCAAAAAAAAATCCTTCAGGGCCCGCAAATTCAAAGCAATTTTGTGAAAAATGTACACATCTCCATTCTGTTCAAAAGTTTTCACCCCCAGCTCTTAATGCATGATTTTCCCTTCTGGAGCATCAGTGAGCATTTGAACCTTCTGTAACAGTTGCATATGAGTCCTTCAGTTGTCCTCAGGGTGAAAAGATAGATCTCAAAATCATACAGTCGTTGTTGGAAAGGGTCCAAATACACAAAAATGGTGAAAAACCAAACAATTTTTTAGACTAACAACAAAGTTTTGAGTTCTGAAACATACAGGATGTTTTTAAAGCACAATGACCTCTTATATGTCAAAAGATCAAGGGAATTGTGGTTTCTCAGTTCATGACCCCTTTAACTAAATGGGGCATCGCTCATGTTGTTAAAGGGATAGTTCACCCAAAAATGAAAATTCTGTCATTAATTACTCACCCTCATGTCATTCCAAACCTGTAAGAACTTCATTCATCTTCGGAACACAAACTAAGATATTTTTGAAATTTGAGAGCTTTCTGACCCTACATAGACAGCACTGCAACTGACACGTTCAAGACCCAGAAAAGTAGTAAGGACATAAAATAGTCCATGCGTTGTGGTACTCTTGTGAACACGTGTTGAAGAGAGAAGAAAGAGAAGAAATTGTTTTCTTTGTGCACAAAAAGTATTCTCATAGCTTTATAAAATTACAGTTAAACCACTGATGTCACATAGACTATTTTAATGATGTTCTTACTACCTTTCTGGGCCTTAAACATGTCAGTTGCGTTGCTGCCTATGCAGTGTCAGAAAACTCAGAGTTCATCGAAAATATCTTAATTTGTGTTCTGAGGATGAACGAAGGTCTTACAGGTTTGGAACGACATGAGGGTGAATAATTAATGAGAGAATTTTCTTTTTTTTTTTTGGCGAACTATAACTTTAAGCATGTCTTGTGTTTTTCCAGTAAAAATATCCAGACAAAAATGCATATGACATTAATGCTTGTTTTTAGAGAATGTACCATGTATTAATTTTGTATTTATTTTTAAATGATAGCTCACCCAAAAATTAAAATTGTCAACATTTACTCACTCCAAAGCTGTATGACTTGCTTTCTTCTGTGGAACATACAGTACTGTAAATAGAAGCAACATAAGCAAAATGTTGGTAACTAAACCATACCGAAATAGCATTTCCTGCAACATGTGTGGTTAAAAAAGATGATAAACCTGTGGTCACAGCTTGCATCCACAATCATAAATAGTTGGCATAAAATTATTCAGCATAGCTGATGTATGCCAGTTGCAAAGTTGCATAAAGTTGTGCATTTAAAGGGAACCTGTACACACACCTCATTACTAGTGCCGTAGACCCAGATGTGTTTGGTGAAAGTAATGATGCAACTTCGTGACACATGCTGTGTGAAGAAGATAAAGCTGTTGACTTAATCCAGAAGAGCATGTTTGATCAGGGAAAACCAAGCCCACAGAATAATAAACACCTGACATATTGTGATCTTTTTGGAACCTTGCCGAACCTATAGCATAGGCGTGTGTTTAAACAGAGGTATAAAATATATTACAAAAATATTTTTCCAGTAAAAAATATCTTAACATCCATAAAACTAACCCTTAAACAACATTTCTTTCTTTATTTATTTCTTAAAACACAAATCTAACAAACTTTAGGGAAATTTATGGAACAAGTTATACTCTATATATTTTCTGAAAACCATTTTATAAATAAAGTGTTTTAGAAGTGGATACTGTAGATGTTTTAGATATCAAGACAAACACTCAATACTTAGAATCTATCTTTTTTCTGCAGTGAATAAGTCATCTGTATTTGCATTGCATATTTACTTTTTTCAGACAATTTGTTTGTCAGCACAATTCAGAGATTCCTCCTTGCATGTACACAGTCCAGTCAAGTGAAATTCCATCCAAACAGACTCTGATTTTCACTTCTGCTTGCATGTACATGCACACACACACACAAATACACACAGAAATGAACACATTCCCCTATAGAAAGCTTTCCTAAAGCTGCTCTCTGCCTGTGTTTTTGCAGGAGAGGTTGTAGCGTGCACATAAATCATCAACTCAATGCACAGCTATAATGTGTCTCGGTGGAGCCGGTCATCTCTGCACGCACACACACACACACACAAACACTTACACAAGCTCGGGTGGGCTGGGGGTCAGAGGTAAGGAGAGTTCTAGATGTATTGAACTCTGAATTAAACTGAATAACACATGAACTCCTGCTGGTACATAGTGAGCAGACTTGTGCCAGAATAAATCTAATGTTGCTGTGTGTCCCATTCAATTCTCAAACAAATACATCTTTCAAAACTATGATAACAGTTTTTCAGCTTTCTCTTTGACAGAACATATTCTAGAAAGGTCACTGAAACTGGATCGATTAGGAATACTTGGAACATACAGACCACATATAACAGTAAATAAACATTACAATGACATATTTTCAAGGCACAAAGCTGTCATTGGGACGTTGCTCTAGAGTACAAAAGCTAAACGTTACATCTTTGTACCATATTTAACCCTAAATGGTACATATTAGAACATATCAGTAATTAAATTGTACATATTAGTACCTTTTTATTTGCTATCAGTTAAAATTGAAACCTGAATTATTATATATTCACTGATTTAATTGCATATATCAAAATTTACTGAGAAAAAAACACAAGTAAAGAGTTGCAAAAACAGGAATTACAAATTGCTTTATAAAGTGATATATTCAGTAAGTTGGGGAAAGTTACTTTTAAAAGTAATACATTAAAATTTTCCGTTACTCCCTGAAAAAGTAACTAATTGTGTTACTTAGTTACTTTTTACGGAAAGTAATGTGTTACGTTACTTTTGCGTTACTTTTTAAATTTGGGCATGGCTTGCTTCTTTGTTTTTAATATAAAACAATTCTAATGTAAAAGCCCTTTTACACCAAAAGTAAAAATGAATTCACCTCAGGCTGAAAGAAAAGTACATTTATGCAGGAGATCACTCTTCAGCTATAAAAAAAATGAAGCACAAATGTTAGTTTATCTAAAGTAATTTTTGCTTATTAGTATAATTAGTTTGTAATTGCTTCATCGAAGGTCAGCAGCAAAGACACTGGTTAATAAAATGGGATTAAATACATAAAGGATATTTGTTTTATTTAACATATTTAATTATTGCAGGGGTGCGTCATATTCTGAGTTTGCATTTCACTGTTATTAATGTTTATTCATTTTGAGAAATACTGAATCTGTTTTTTGTGAGTGAGATGAATTAATGCATGTTCACATTTAGTCTAGAATACAGTAACATCATGTTTACTCCTTGTCAATCAGTAAATGGGGAAAAAAGTAACTCAGATATTTTCTTAGAAATTCAGAAGTAATGCGTTACTTTACTAGTTACTTGAAAAAAAGTAATATTACGTAACTCACGTTATTTGTAATGCTTTACCCTGAACACTGCTCAAATCTAATTATGTGCCTTTCCAATCATGTATACTTAAGATTTATGTAGCCTTATTGAAAGAGCAGCAAATTTGTTTTTATTTTCTAATGTTAAGCACTTAAGTGTACAAACTGCCTTCACTAGGTCTGTGTAAGCTACTGATGTTTCTGCAGTATCTCTGCAGGAATCCTCCACAGCCTGTAACTATAATAAACAGATCCCACCAGCCAAGACAAAATATGTCCTTAATCTGAGATCACGATAATGTGTTTTAACGTACGGTATTCTCTGTGGTTTGGTAACTACTCACTTACTGACACGCACATTTTATTGATGGCTGTCTGGTGAAGAGCAATAGGTCAGAACAGTCATGCATTTAAACTGAAGTCATTAATCTACTTGTTTGATGGAGAGGAAAGCCGGACAGTTTGTCATCAGAGGCCTCTGATGAATGCTAAAGAGAGTCTATACAGAAGACAGAAGCAACTGCATATCAATGAGCTCAGCATTCACAAACCTTCGCAAAGCACCTGTTATTCTTTATTTTAGCATCGGGTTTAAACAATTGCCTTCTTATAACATAACGCATTAGTGTGTTGATATCCGCAGGCAATCGCAACAGCAACCAATACACTACATGATTTATTACCGCACAGCGCTGTTCCAGATTACTAACCAGACAGCGCTGGAAATGAAGCTAGCTGGAATGAAGACTAGATGAATTTTTAATATTACAGGTCAGTATCCGACACACTTCGGCCCCATTGTGTATCAGCTGACACCTCAAAGGCTCTTTTGGATTTAAATGAGAATATCCCGACCAGTTTCTCTGTCCGTCTTATACATCTGCTGACACAGAATAGCTGTCTGTTGTTTGGCGCAGAGGTAGTCTGCAGGCCACAGACAAATTCAGTCTTTTTAGATTCACACAATCAGAGACTATTCTTTTTTTTTTTTTTTTCTTTTTGCACTTTGAAAGCATTTTGTCCACTTTGGTTATAAAAGTTGAGAGTTTTGCTTTTCCACTATTTCTGTGACAAATTGCGAAATGCTGCCAGTACTCCAAGCCATGTGCATCCGTATGATAACAGACACTTTTAAAAACATTCTATTTCATCCCCAGACTGAGGTTTTGAAGTTTCTGCACATCTCCTACACCTTTCTTTCCGTTATTTTAATTGAATTTCATTGCGTGGACAAAGGAGCACCTTGTCAGCACTCCTAATTATGTGGAGTTTTAAAGAGAAGATTTCATGCTTCAGTGATTGCACATATTATTTGTCATCGTATGCAGTTTATTCATGCGCGCTGTATGATACATTTTTGAGCTCATTTTCTTCTTTCGTCCTCTTTCCAGTCTGTTTGATCACATTCTGAATATTTAGTGTCAAAAGTGTCGAGTGAAAAGCAGCACTGCACTTTTGATAGCTGATGTTCTACAGCACCGCTCTGTACATTTGTGATTAATTAAAAGAGTAATTAAAGTGTGAATTGAACCCTCGAGGTACCATTTTTCCAGGCTCTATTGTCACCCATGTCGAAATCACCAGGAAGGGCATCCCGTCATTTAATCTTTCTGATCCCATTTGGGAAATGGTCTTAGGAACCTTTGGTCCCAGCTTAGGTAGAACATATCTAATTACATGCTTATGAGAACAGAGATTTGGCCTTTTTATAATCGTGAAGTTCAATAAAAATGATCGTTGTGGTGCAGTATACGTACCCTAATCGTCGGATAATCGGGATTTGTTACGTGCCAACTCTGCATCTACACAAACTTAGTGCCGGTCACTTTCAGGCGCTGCGTAATATCATTGCCCCTGTTGCACCCATGGTACGGCAGCAAAATTCCTTGATTATTACGCCGGAATGAGAGTATAGTTCCTAGCCATATCGGCCTATAAAATCGCAAATTTTTCATTTCCCGCCATTCTTAGTGCACGATGCAACTACAGAAGAGTCAAGTTTTAAATAGGAAAAATGTCGAAACTCTTTAGTCATTTTATAGTGAGATGCTAATGGTCTAATCGGATTCAATGATTTATGCTAAGCTATGCTAAAAGTGCTACCGCCAGACCCGGTGATTGGCTGAATGGATTCAAAAACGGTAAAACACATCTGTATAACTCTAGGAGAGTTGGAAAATGAGCCTATTTCAAAAAAAAAGTGAGGTGTCCCTTTAATACTGTGCTGTTACTTGAATGATCCACAGCTGTGTTTTTTTGTTTGTTTGTTTAGTGATAGTTGTATTTTAACCACTTCAAACAATGTCTGAATGATTTTGAGATTCATCTTTTCACACTGAGGACAACTAAGGGACTCATATGCAACTATTACAGATGGTTCAAACGTTCACTGATGTTGCAGAAGGAAAAATGATGCATTAAGAGCCGAGGGGTGAAAACTTTTGAATTTGAAGATCAGGGTAAATTGAACTTATTTTGTCTTCTCGGAAACATATAAGCATCTTCTGTAGCGTCTGAGGGCAGTACTAAATGAAGGAAATATGATATTTAGGCAAAATAAGAAAAATTTACTCATTTTCATTCTGATCAAAAGTTTACACCCCCTGGCTCTTAATGCATTGTGTTTCCTTCTGGAGCATCAATGAGCATTTGAACCTTCTATAATAGTTGCATATGAGTCCCTTAGTTGTCCTCAGTGTGAAAAGATGGATGTCAAAAATCACACTCAAAAATCATTGTTGGAAAGGGTTCAAATACACAAAAATGCTGAAAAACCAAAGAATTTGTGGGACATGAAGGATTTTTCTGAAGAATAACATGCAGTCAATTGTTCAGGACAAACAAGGGACTCATGAACAGCTAGCACAAAAAAAAAAAAAAAACACAGATGTGGATCATTCAGGTAACAACACAGTATTAAGAATCAAGTGTATGTAAACTTTTGAATGGGTAATTTTAAAAATTCAACTATTATTTTCTCTTGTGGGCTATATGTAAACATCTTTTATGTGAAAAATCTTATTCAGAACAGTAGTAAATAAAAAATAACATGCATTTTGTATGATCCCTCTTATTTTGGTAAAACAATTAACATTTTGCAGATTCTACAAGGTGTATGTAAACTTTTGACCTCAGCTGTAAGTATCATGAAATGGACTAGTTTAGCCAAAAATAAAAAGTACTCACCTCACTGTGTGTTTGTAAGGAATAAATCCTTCAATATGGTGTTTTAACTTTAAACCATTGCTTCAATATCCATAATAACTCTTCTTCTAGTGAAAAAGTCCATACCCTATTGTCCTCTCACATCAAAATTCATCTATATTTGTTTAGAATTGGTTTGGACTGTTTTTGCTTGTGAACGGAATATTTCTGTCCTGATTCAGGCAAGACAATATTTTGTACAGCAGACTTGGAGTCATGGACCAGAGTTGTGTGGATTACTTGTAGATTATTGTGATGTTTTTATAAGCTGTTTAGACTCGCATTATGACGGCACCCATTAACATTGTAAACAAGTGACGTAATGTGAAATTATTTAAAATCTGTTGAATGAAGAAACAAACTCATCTACATCTTGGATGGCCTGAGAGCGAGTACATTTTTAGCAAATTTTCATTTTTGGGTGAACAATTCTTTTAAGACTTGTTTTTACAGAATGTACCTTCAGCAAAGTTTATTTATTTATTTATTTTTTATTTTTACTGCAATATAATTTGTCTTGCTTAACTATAAGCATAAATCAAGCCTAATTAAGAAAGGTTTATGTTTATTCAAGATGTATTCCCTGAAAACAAGTCTCAAATGAATGTATCTAGTTTTAATCATTTAATTATGTTGAGGTTTTTTTTTTTATAGGAAAACAAGAAAATGCTTATTAAAACAATTATTTTTGCACTGAACGTTCATGACTAATATTTTAATCATCCGTATTATCTGCTGAAATCGCTCAGTTTTCTCATTTAGGCTCTTAAACAGCGTCTCTCCGGATTTTGAAAATGATCAGTGACAGAGAAATTTTCATTAGCATGATCCTTTATCCTGTCATCTTTTTCATGCTTATTTGATGCTGACCTTTCCAGGCATATTACAGGAAATGATCTGCAAAATCATTAAAGCAAGTGCTTTATGTAACATTTCTGGTACTCCTCAGCTGAAATATGCAGAAGAAGAAAGTAACAAGTAAAAGAAAAAGGTTTGTTCTTTTTAATGGCTTGTCTTCCTAGGCTTTTCTTTGAAAAGCTGTCTTAAAACATTCTCCTCAGAGCGAATTAACTTGCTTTAGGGTGATGGACTTTACCTTTATTCAGTGGCATTTGAGGAGAACTTTGTGCTACATTTATTTAGATAAGATTTTTCTTTTTAACTAGAGGCGATCTTCGTGTTCCCTTTCTTTTCATCTTCCTTTATACTCTGCTGTTTGAAATCGCCTACAGAGTGAAAATAGCTTAAGTTAAAAAGTAATGCAAACTAAATGAAAGTACAATTTAAAAATGAGGCCGACTTCAGCATTACATCATTAATAATGATTATGACCTTAGACCATTAAATAATAGCATATCGCCCAGAAAATGCTTGGTTTCCAAGGGTTTCTAGCTATGCATGCAGGTTTCTGATTGTGTCTTAAGAAAGTCCAAAAAAAAAAAAACTGTAATTGGCTTTGCCATAGGTGAAATCAATAAGAGGCGGTGAGAGAGGATTACCATTTTAACATGCATGAAAGAAGGTAGTGAGTGGGAAGACCACAGCAATTTATCAGCAATTAATGACTGGGATGAAAAAGACTCTCCTCTCTGGACTACAGCAGAAAACATTCAGCCTGCAGCTATCCATTCTCATTAGTGCAAGCGGACACTTCTGCACCACCTTCTTTGTTTCTCACATGTGCATATGACTTTAGCATGTTCATCCAAAATTTAAATGTACTGAAAAGGTACTCACTCTCAGGCCATTCAAGATATAGATGAGTTTGTTTCTTCATTGGAACAAGTTTGGAGAAATTTAGTATTACATCATTTGCTCACCAATGGATCCTCTGCAGTGCATGGGTGCCGAGTCCAACCAGCTGATAAAAACATCACAGTAATCTACAAGTAATCCACACAACTGTAGTCCATCAATTAACATCTTGTAAAGTGAAAACCTGCATGTCTGCAGGACTCTGCATGCCCATTCAACCTGAGATATCAGATTCTTTTTGAGCTGAGCGTATTTCAAATTCAACTCACAGCCTGAAACATTGCATAAAATATTACTGCTTGTTTACAAAGAATATTGAATTAAGTTGTTTGTTTAAAAGCATCTAGCATAATTTAATGAGGTTTATGCTTATATATTCCCTGAAAACATGTCTTCTTTTATATGCTATTTTCTAGTGAGTGCATTTTGAAGACATTGTTTGCATTGAGATATTTTGGCTACAGGACAAAAATATTGATGCCTCATCACTAATGTTTTAATTGTCCTGCCCTCTTAGTAGTGCTGCCCATAAGAAGATGTTGATTTAGGTTTAGTAAGTAAGTTTGGTGACTACTGAAGTATTAGTAGTTTGGTATTTTTAAAAAGGGAACTCCAGCAGTTCAGTCTGTGTATTTCCCACATGTACTTTAAACATACAAGCAGAGTTTCAGTCATGCAGTTTGGATTTTCCATCATGGCCGTGATTATAATGGTTATTTTAAGGATAAAAAAACTTAAAGAAAAAGACTGTGTAAGGAAAATATTAAAGGATTCGTTCACTTCCAGAACACTTTACAGATAATGTACTCACCCCCTTGTCATCCAAGATGTTTATGTCTTTCTTTCTTCAGTCGTAAAGAAATTATGTTTTTTGAGGAAAACATTTCAGGATTTTTCTTCATATAATGGACTGGTATGGTGCCCCAAATCTGAACTTCCAAAATTCAGTTTAAATGCGGCTTCAAACGATCCCAGCCAGAGAAGAAGGGTCTTATCTAGTGAAATGATCGGTTATTTTCATAAAAAATAATACAATTGATATGCTTTTTAATGTCAAATGCTCATCTTGTCTTGCTCTGCCTGAACTCTGTGTATTCTGGCTCAAGACAGTTAGGGTATGTTGAAAAACTCCAATCATATTTTCTCCCTCAACTTCAAAAATCATTTCAAAATCATCCTACATCGCTGCAGAAGTACCGGCCCAGTTTTTGCAAAGTGAAAATGCAAAGAAGATCAAACACCCTTAACAAAAAAAGATAAAACAACAATACGATTTTGAAATTGAGGGAGAACATGAGATGAGAGTTTTCCGACATACCCTAACTGTCATGAACCAGAAAAAAAGAGTTCGGGAAGAGCAAGACAAGACAAGTGTTTGACATTAAAAAGTATATATATTGTATTATTTTTATGAAAATAACGGATCGTTTCGCTAGATAAGACCCTTCTTCCCCGGCTGGGATTTACAACCGCATTTGGGATTGTTTGAAGCTGCATTTAAACTGCATTTTGGAAGTTCAAACTTGGGGCACCATATCAGTCCATTATATGGAGAAAAATCCTGAAATGTTTTCCTCAAAAAACATAATTTCTTTACGAGTGAAGAAAGAGAGACATGAAGATCTTGGATGAGTGGGTAAATTATCTGTAAACTGTTGTTCTGGAAGTGGACTTCTCCTTTAAGGTTTTTGAGGAAAACATTCACTTCAATGAGAACCATCAGGTTTAAGGTCTAAATTGCAGTTTCAGTGCAACTTCAAAGGTCTTAGCACAATCCTAGCCGAGGAATAAAGATGTTATCTAGTGAAACGATTGATCATTTTCTAAAATATGTTTAAAAAATTACATAATTACAAAATCACATTGGAAAAGTCATGCATGGTTAGTTCTTCGTCTGTGTACTCCAGTTCAAAAGGGTGAACAACTCCATCTCGTTTTCACCTCCAACTTCAAAGTCATCCGACATTGTTGTTTTACCCTTTTTTTGTAAACTCATCCAAGATCTTCATGTCTTCCTTTCTTCAGTCGAAAAGAAATTATGTTTTTTGAGGAAAATATATGACCAATCGTTTCACTAGATAAGACCTTTATTCCTCACCTGGGATCATTTAGAGCCATTTGAAGCTGCGTTGAAACTGCCATTTGGACCTTCAACCTGCTGACCCCAACTGAAGTCCACTACATAGAGAAAAATCCAGAAATATTTTCTTTAAAAGCCTTCATTTCTTTTCGACTGAAGAAAGAAAGACATGAACATAATCCTTGAAGCTTCCCGTGGTTCACTATATAAGAAATAACCTTTAGACAAATAGATAAATACCACCTCCAGTCTGTATTGGCACAAGGTTTTTTGCAATCACAAACCTTCTGTAACATAATAACTTTTCCAAATTCCATTGCATGAAATAATATAATTTCCCTCAGACTGATGCGATCTTTGATGCAATGCAGTATTTGATTTTTTTAGGGAAAAAAAGACTTTTATTTTGAAATTATCTGCCAATATTCATCATGATGAACAGCAGCATTCACTGCATGCGTGCTTCTTCCAGGGTTGCATCCTACAGTCGGCAATATGCTTTTCTATCAACAAAGGGGATCATTAGCATTTAAGATTGTTTGTAATTTGAGTATGTGGCAGAATCATGAAACAGCTGTCTTCAAAAATGCATTTAACTTCTGTAATTAGAAAGTGAGATAGAGTGTGGCAGCTTATGGAGAGAGATGTAGTACTCAGAATGCAGTGTGTGCTTGTGTTTCGTTCACCACAACAGGCCAACTTCTTCCTGGGAAAGAGGCCAGAATATGGAAGCACA
Source organism: Cirrhinus mrigala (assembly GCA_036247105.1). Lineage (NCBI taxonomy): Eukaryota > Metazoa > Chordata > Actinopteri > Cypriniformes > Cyprinidae > Cirrhinus > Cirrhinus mrigala. The sequence goes on from CM070014.1 coordinate 20,891,800, forward strand.
GGTTAGGCCAGAGGAGCTTGTAGTTTGTGAATTCATTCTTAAAGGGCCACTGGAAGGTCAGGCAGGAGAGTGAACTAAGACCTGGAGAGGTGTTGAGTATTCAGCACATGTTGTCTTGCCTCCAAATGAGCTTTTTTGACAGCACTGTACAGTGACTCCAAAAGGTATTTGGACACCTAAGCTGTACTTAAAAATGTATGAATGTCATTGCATTGTATTTAAGCAATGTCATATGTGCATATGGGCTGAAAAGAAATGTAACAACAAAGTTGTATTTGCAATATGTTTTTGCAGTATCACTTTACCAGCCAATCAGCTTTCAGAATCACCTGTATGTAGTTGAAAAGATTAATCAAGGATCTCAAAATAAGTGAGACTAAATGATAGAGCCATGTAAATTTGCTGTAATGAAGGAGTTGAGGATGGAGTTTCTCTTCAGTAGGTGAATAGATGTTAGATGAAATGGGACTCTCCAGTCTCTGTTCATATCTGAATGTTTATAATGTTCATATTGCTATATATGGCTCTGTTCAATTTGTTCTGTCGTGTCATATTTGTGTTGTGTTGTTTATTCCTTATCAGGGATATTATTGAATTAATTGTGTGGACTATTTTAAGGTATCAAATAGGTAATGTTTACCACACACACACACACACACACACATATATATATATATATATATATATATATATATATATATATATATATATATATATAACACATATATATATATATATATATATATATATATATATATATATATATATATACATATGTATTTTTTTTTTTTTTTTTTTTTTTTGTGGTAAACAAATTTATTTTACCAAATTTAAGGTATCAAATAGGTAAAATAAATTTGTTTACCACAAAAATATATATTTTTATTTTTATTTTTTTCAATCAATATTGATCTATATATCAGGCTACTTATGGGCCATCACTCATAGTCAAAGCAATTATCTTATTCAGAAAAACATAACAAAAAAAAAACTTAATTTTTTAAAACATTTACCCTTTGTCCCTTCAACACATTAGATGAATGAATGATTTGATGACTCACTTGCAAAGTCAGTCAGTTGTTTAGTTCCTGAATGAATAATCTTTCTTTGAATTAATCATTTGAATAAACGTTTTAATAACTCATTTGCAAAGTCAGTCAGTTGTTTAGTTCCTTGAATGAATCTGTATTTTTTGAATGAATCATTTGAATGAACGTTTCACATTTCAGTAACTCACTTGCAAAGTCAGTTAATTGTTTAGTTCCTGAATGAATCTGCATTTTTTTAACAAATCATTTGCATGAACATTTCAATAACTCACTTGCAAAGTCACTCAATCGTTTAGTTCCTGAATTAATTAGTTTTTTGAACAAATCATTTGAATGAATGATTCAATAACTCATTCACAGTCAGTCAGCTGTTTAATTCCTGAATAAATCAGAGCTTTTTGAACGAATCATTTGAATAAACGTTTCAATGACTCACTTGCAAAGTCAGTTAATAGTTTAGTTCTTGAATGAATCAGCATTTTTTAATTAATCATTTGAATGAACATTTCAGTAACTCACTCGCAAAGTCAGTCAGTTGTTCAGTTTATGAATAAATCAGTGTTTTTGAACAGACAGGTTGGCATCAATCTAGACATCACACATTAGCCAACTTTGTAAACAGTTACAGAGGAAAACCGAGCAACAGACACTAAACTGAGGATCACACACACTACCAGACATGAGTTTATGTTGTTCTGAACACAAACTCATGCAGAAACATGCGAAGCGAGCATGACAACTGAAAGCAATATGTGCTCTAGAACCGCCTCAAAATGTCAAAAATATTTGCTCTCCTCTGCATGGATAGAATCAGTGTGAAGCTAAAAAAATCTGTGCTCATTATACATTACATGATTTTCTGTGAAATCTGTAAACTCACATCTGCCAGGCAGACTGCAAAGGAAACTAATGTTAAATCATCTAGAATGTAAGTCGTCTAGTGTATTCCAGACTGAACAGTCTCTAGTATGACAAAGTTATAGGCTGTCAAATCTTAAACATATAGTAAGCATAAATCTCTTATATATAGCACAAATAAGAAAACATCTGCTGCTTGTGAACACTGGAAAACACAGTAACCAAGAGTACAGCTGCATGCACCAGGAATAGGAGCCCTATGCAGAATGAATGCAGCTGCAGTGAGAAACTGCAAAGTACACACTGACATGTGTTTAGTAAGTGCAACGTTGTGTAACACAAAGTCATTTAAAGTGCACTCCAGTTGAACAGCAGGGGGGCAAATGAACCGGGATCATGGCTAGAGTCTCAACGTTTATTATTAAGCCACAGGAAGTAATTATGGTCACACAGACCATCAGTGATTGGCCTGACAGCAGGATTCCATAAAATCTCCAGCCTCTGGAGGTGCTTATGCTGTACTCTGGTGCCAGGGCACAGACATGTCATGTGCTCTATAACCAGAGACAGCATTTTAATCCATTATTCTGGCACTGCCAACATAAAGCCTGTCTGGAAAGCTAGACAACTTAATCATGCTGCTTTCCAAGATGCCACTTTTGGCCAAATTAGTGTTTGGTTGCATATGTCCTTTACGGTGAACTCACAGAAAGCATTGCAGACAAGCAGTAAAAGCAACATACTAACATGATCTAGACTGAAAACAAATGCTTCTGAGTCTCCAGTGCAGAGTGCTATTAGTGACGTGGGCAGAATTGCTGCCTAAGTAGAGATTTCCAGATACTTAATGTGTACAGTAGGGCTCAATGCTTTATTTGAAGACTCCTATGTAGGCACTAGACAGTTCACTAGACATTTTTTTTACGATTCTTTGATGAATAGAAAGTTCAACAGAACAGCATTAATTTGAAATGAAAATCTTTTGTAATGTTATAACTGTTTTACTGTCACCTTTGAATCAATTAAATGTGTCCTTGCTAAATATAACTGTATGTGGGTCAGTGATGTGATACTTGCATTTATTCAGTTAAAAATTGGTTTAAATGCATTGAAAAGATGCCATATATATGAAGTACCTCTCCTATGTATGGACCCCCTTTAACCTTTTAAAAAAGATTAGTTATTTGTAATTTTTCTGTTATTTAAAGTGTCAAAATATCATGTGGTGCGACCGTCCAGACATAACTTTTGTTATGGAAGTGTCTTTGAAATTAACCTAAATTTATTCAGATTAATTTTCTGCACTAGTTGGCATGATTTCCAAAGTGTTTTGTAATCCTGTATACAATTGCAAAGCATTTGTATTTATATTTCCGTCATAATTTACAAACAAACTTTGTCCATTGATTTACATTTTATGAAATGTCATGTGGTGCAACCATCAAGAAACTACCATTTTGTGATTTTTATGTTGAAATCACATTTGAATATCATGTGGTATGACCTCAAAACAGCAATGAATATTAAGTTATTTCTACAAGCATTTATTTTTGTTATAAATTTCATAGTGACCTTTTGTGGGAAAGCTAGCTTATTTTGTTTAGGGGATCAATTCTGTGCTTGTAAATTTTGACTGAATTTGAAATATCATGTGGTACAACCACTACAGAGTGTTTTCCATTATAGATAAATGTCCCAGGCAGTTTTTGTGCTTTTATATTCAACTGATGGTTTATATAAATGAAAAACTTTGTTTTAGTATAATTTGGAATAGGTTTTTATGCAATTTAGGTCATTTCGGACAGTTTATGTTTAATCAATCAAAAAAATAAAATAAAATAATAATAATAATAATAATAATAATAATAATAATAATAATAATAATAATAATAATAATAATTTAGAGCATATGATTTTAGTTAGGTAATTATTCATTTATTAGTAATTTATTATTTATTCATTGATAACTATTTTAATCTATTATACCAGATTCCACAGCCAAGTAAAGTAAAATAAATTCTCACCATAGGCAACATGTTACTTCGGACCCTGCAGTCATGCACAAACTCCAGATTTTGCTTTCTACTGTAAGAAGGATGTTCATGCTGTGATCTCAGAACCTGAACCAGCAACCTCCTGCTACTCTAAATTAACCCTTCACAAAACCCCGCCCCCTTAGTTACTGTTGCTACGTCCAACAAACCGTGGCACTTTTATATCACACATCATGTTCTCATGCAGTGAAAAATACATCACGGAGCAAAGAGGACACTGACAACGCGCAGACATACAAGACAGAGTTGGTTACTTTTGGTATGAAGCAAAGTCTACGTGTTCAAATTTTGATTTGTCAAACAACAAATATTGTTTTGTAGCTCTTTAATGTGGCCTGACAGATCGCTGTAGCTCCTCATTTCAAGCCGCACTTGAACCGATCTTCTCTTCATCTTTACTAGTTATAGCACAAAATAAACATGAATGAACATCAGAAGGTATCTTGTTTCACCCACGAAAAAATGTCAATACACATCTTTTTTCAAGTTCAAATCCACCGACTTTAATCTACTCTCCTGTTTGGTTTGTTTGTTGGACAAAACGGCCTATTTGGCTTTATGATTGGTCAGATCGCCTGCTAATCAAACTCACGGTGAAAGGGTCAACTGAGCAGCCAAGATTGGGCAAAATTCAGAAATTTTGAACAAATGCAGATTTGGAGGTTATGCCATGCACTTTTCACATGTGTCTTTTTAAATAGTTTTTTTAATGATATAAGGCCTTTGCGTCATTTGGAGCGACCATTTATTATGTGGTGTGACCAATAATAGGAATAACTGTATTAAAAAAAATAAATAAATAAATCTCATTTCTGTGGTTAAAATATGAATTAATGCCACAGCATAATTAACTGAATGGTATTTTTAAAACATTTTTATCAGTTTTATGCAATTTACAGGATAAAATAAGTCTGCTAACTACATTTATGAAGGCAACTCTGAAATTCTAAAACAAAAATATGAGATCATTATTTACAAAAACTCAAAATAAATGCAAATACTTTGTTTCTAACTCTTTAATTACTGAGAACATCTGAAAAATGTAAGCATGTTAAATTAAGAAAATGAATTAATTTTAATATAAATCATGGTTGCACCACATGATGTTTTTTTAAGGCTCTAGCCAGTTCATTGAGATGAAAAAAAAAAAAAACACTAAAATCACTTAATAATCGCTTATAATTAAATTTTAATATGAATTTATGTGTACACAACATTCTTAATGTTTGAACAATTACAACAGATATTTTTTTTTGTATTTTAAAATTGGCCTGCCGAAAATCCTTATACGTCAATGACCCAAGTATAGTTAGGTATGTATTCTGAAGTAATAATAGCTTTGACTGAGAATAGACTAGAATTGATATTGTTTTTCACTGCAAATCTTGTCATTTTTCCACCCCTATTTATGAAAATGTATGAGAGAAGTAACAATGTCTGCTTTGTTGCAAATTATTGAGTCAGATCTTTTCAATGAATCGGTCTGAATGATTCATTCACACATGACCTGGTACAGCTCTCAAGTTCAACTTATGTGTTAAGCTCTTTTGAGGACTAGATTATCAGTGAAAAATTACTTACTTTCATGTGAAGAACAGAGCTAAAAGTTATCATGTGACTTCTAAAGATTACAGTCTTCAATTTCTCATATACAGTGCTCCACAGAAGAAAGGAAGTCACATACAACATGAGTTTCATTTTGGGGTGAACTATTGCTTTAAACATACTTCCCTTTTCCTGTAAAACATACAAATGACCTGATTCTCGATTAATTTTTTTTTCTGACAGTCTCCTACATCAGGTGTAGCATTTTTATAGCAGAGCCTTCGAAACCACAAGCATCAAGTGCTCAAATGCTTAAACTTGACAGTATTTTTAAAGTCAGGACCTCTCAAACACATTTAAAGGTCACGTTTCATTTGTCTTTCATTGGGAATCTGTCCTTTAAACTAAAAACCATTACCAGGATGCTGTTGAATCTGAATAGAAACATTGACGCCTTAATTACTAGATATTGAACTCGTCTGTAATAATCACACGCAATTGTGCTTCAACACTTCATCAACACTGAAACATTGCTTAGGAGCCCCTCTCTTCAACAATCACAGACACTACACTATAATTTCTGAAGAACGCTTGTCGCCATCAATCAGATTTGGTCTATTATGACTCAGATTCATTTTAATTCCCAAGAGGTTTCAAATTTATTAGTCCCTTCAAGTATGTTTTTGTCACCACCAGTGTTTTTTTTGTTTTTTTCTTGTATAGTACCGTGTCTGATAAGGTTCAAGCGGTTTTCCTCCTATCTACTGCACAAACATAGCACAGGTAATGTATTCCACCCACTTTTCTGCCTTTCTTGTTTTGTAAGAGTAAAATACAGAGCCTTTGTCACGGGTGGTGAATGTTTTGTCACATTTGGGTAGTTATTAGTGTGTATTTTGCCGTCACCTGGAAATGGGTTGACAAGAGCGCTTTATGCCACCCTCTTTCCCCTCCCCTCTGTCATTCATTCCTCAGAGCCATTGATGAGTGTGGCTTTTTATATCCCCACAGGAAAGGCACGTTTATCAGACTTCCTGAGGCTCAGTGAATTTAATTAGTAAATGAATTTAATTAAGATTACAGTAAATTATTTTTCTTGTTCATTTATCATCAGTTTTTTTTTTCATTCATTACTATTCTAACACACGTTCATGGTGTTACCATAGAAGAGCGATGATATCAGATGGTAATTTGTAAGGATGTGCCCAAACAGAAGGTTTGCACTTATATCACGATTTGGTTAGCCGGATATGCGCCCATACTGGAGATACTCGGATGTAAACAACAGCATAGATTGCTCGGTTAAAATACTGAATATGTTGTTGTGCTAATTTATGTTGTCTAAACCACAGAAAAAAAAAAAAAAAACAAAACAAAACATGTGGAAGCTGCTAAATTATATAGAGAAGGACTCAGTGAGCAGGAAAGGGTACAATATTTTGACTCAAGTTAATAGGTGGTAAATATATGTATCCGCAGTATTAAGATGTAGTCTAATATTGCACCTACCTGACTTAAAATGATAAGAACATACACAAATGTTGTCAAGATTCTTGCCCTGGAAATCTTGGTTCGGTTTGGTGAATTACAAACGCCTTTTGTTCCTCAGACAGTTTTTTGCACTCTTCTTCTTGATTTGTTGTGACTTTTGGCGGTCTGTAGTACTCCAAATATTTTTTCCCGGTCAGACAGATTAGTACAGCACAAAACATGACAATAATTAACAATTTTCAGCGGCAATAATAAGGAAAATTTGTGGGTTCTGTTCGGTTCAGTGGCATTGTTTACATTCAGTGCCACCAATATGGCCAATTGATGATGCGTCATGAAACCAGGTTGCCAGGTTTTCACAACAAAACTAGCCCATTCACGTTTCGATGGGGGTCCCCCCACTAAAATACACTTTTTTGGCGGGATTCCCCTTGAAAAAATTAGCAATCCAGGTGCTAAATATTACATTATTGGAGTTGCTTCAACCTGTGGACATGAAAAACAACCTGTGGCAAAAGTGGCCCAATTTCGCAGGAAAACCACAGACTTGGCAACACTGGTGAAAACACTCTGTCCACCTTTTTCCTGAGTAACCGATGAGCGGTTATGGATTTTAACTTCTATTCGGGTGCTTTTGTGTTCCGGTCTCCATAGAAATTCATGTTACGGGGTAAAAAAAGATTGACTGAATTGAAACTTTTTCAATATAACTAAATATAAAAATGTCCACAGGCTTAACGTTATATTAGCCTATCGGCTCGGGAAAATATGTTAGACCAGAGACCGGAAATGTAAAGCATAGTTCCAGTTGGGCAAGACTTCGGCGTTCAGAAAAAGGTGGATAGTGAATACGTATAGACCAATTTGGAGTAGACGTCACAGTTACGTCACTTGCAGCTGCGCATGCACAGTGGTGGCAGAAAAACACTGGTAACAAGTGGAGTGAAACGGGTAAAATCCATGGAATAAGAGGGAAAAAAACAAACAATTTTTGTGCCTTTTGATGCCAGAGTCGGAATGCAGATTATTTTTTAAAGAAGACTGTCATCAGAAACACCATTTGAAGTTAAACTCAGACATTTAAACGGACAGACTATGGATGAAAACTTCTATGATTACTGTACTTTTTAAGCATAAATTTGATTTAAACAATATGTCTACATAATATTCACAAATGCTGTTTGTAGTGGATGAATTGTATTAGCTCTACAGTTACAGCATGACATGATATTTAAACCTATTACTATTAACATTTTACATAACATTGATTTCTTTTATCTCACAATTCTGACTTTTTTGTCACAAATACAAGTTTATATCTGCTAGTTCAAACTTACTCACTTCTTATAACAATTTAACTCAACAATAGTGAGTTTGTCCATTCTCGGGGGAAAAAGCCAGAGCGGAGGGGAAAAGAGAGAATGAGGAGTTGTTTTTTCTTATCAGAATTGTGAGATTTAATCTCAGAATTACGAGAATAAAGTCAGAATTTTGACATATACACTCAAATTTACCTTTTTTTAAATTATTTTATTCCATGGCTCCATAGACTGCTACTTGAAAACCATCAAGCAATTGGGCTACTTTCAGGATAGTTTTGAGTAGCAACTGGGCGGGTTTTGTTGCGAAAACCTGGCTACTCTGGTCTATTTGGAAAGGCATGGAAAATGAGTAACGTGTTCTACGGAGCCACTGAAGTTTCTCAACCCTGGTCCCCCAACACTGCATATTTTGTGTGTCTCCCTAATCAAGCACATCTGATTCAAGCTCATTAGAAGAAACTCCAGGTTCTGAAATGAGTGTGTCAGATAAGGGAGACATACAAAAAGTGCAGTGTTGGGGGGCGCCCAGGACCAGGGTTAAGAAACACTGCACTAAAGGGATGGTTGGCCACTTGCTAGCAGTAGCCTGTTACATTACAGTACATAAAATTTCACTTACCACATGAACAGAGTAAGGAGAGATGACTGATAGGATGAGGGCGAATGATTTGCAGATCCTGAGCACCACTGACAAACATCTAATCTTGAAAAATGTGTGGTAAGTACTGCCGTTCCTTAGTAAAACGTTACACAGAGTATGTGTGATCGTGAATCTCGAAAGTGAAAGTAAAAGACGAGCATGCTCCGCATTTTAATAGTGACTCCCTTATGCCTGCAATTTATATACAGTATATATATGCAACGATATAATTGCGAGAGAAACTATTGAAATATATTTTTTCCTCCTATCTCATATTTATTGCCTTTAGGGGTTCCGTACAGGTCATTTCCTTCCCGAACACAGGACATGTTCAAGCTCAAACGTTTTGCTACAGTTTCTAGGTTGAAGGACATGTTCCTGGAAACGGTGTGCAACGGGGTTCGAGATACGTTTTCTCTTGTTTGCTGGGTGTGTCAAAAATGTCAGCCCAATCAGCAGCAACATGTATATAAACCACTGCAAACTGCAAATTGGATTTACACTCTCTGCTTGGCTGATGGTCTTTGGAAAATTGGATTCACTTTACTGTTTGGCTGGCGTACGTTGTTACCGCTGGGAACTCCCGGTTGACGGCCTGCTGCGTGCCCTCTCCCCCCTTGATTCTACATCTATCGGACTGACTGTGAGGTGAGTTAACACTCTTCTTTTCTCTTCTAACACTAGTCTTTACTGGCTTACTGTCTAGTTGGGTAGCTTTTCTCTCCAAAAACTTTATTGGTGTTGGGATGGTTGTGGTTCTGGCTAACGCAGCGTTGCTGTGTTCAGGTTTTTCCATGGCTATCACCAACAAGTCATCAACATTGGTACTTGCGTTGTCTCTGGTTCTCTTTACTACCATTGGACTACCTTCCAATATGGAATTTGGATACCTGCCTAGTGAACTCAGGGCGCTCAGCGGGCACCCGCGCCTTGATTCTGTGACATACGAATACTGCTGCTCGCTCAGGGTTATCTGATGTCCGCTTTACATACATCGCTTAGTGAGAAGGATTTTTAATATTCAGCAGCCAAAACTTTTGGTTATTCCGTGCATCTGGACTAGTAACAGAACTATGGTCAAATCAAAATGTCTATCAAGAGACTGTCATCCATCACTTGTCTACGTAAAAAAGTCAGCCTCAATGGGCAACTTTGCAACACAGGAGTACTGCATAACCACTTTGCTCTTTTGAACTGTCGTTCCATCTCAGACAAGGATCCCTACCTAAACAAACTAATTACGGTTATCGACATGTTGTTTCTTACTGTGACTTGGCAAACACCCAGTGATTTCATCCAGCTTAATCTGCTTACGCCGAATGGTTATCATTACTTTTCTAAGCCACATCTATCTGGTAAAGGAGGTGGCCTTGCAGTCTTTTGTCGTAACTCCATAACACTTACTCAGATGGATTTTCACTGTACTAATACTTTTGAATGCATGGCTTTGAAAGTTGGCTCAAACTGTCCCCTTACAATTATTCTGATTTATAGACCACCCAAACACTTTTTCTCAGAACTCAGCAAACTATTTACACTTGCTTGTGCATCATCAGCCCAGGTCATCTTACTTGGTGACTTTAACATCCGTGTTGATACACCCTGTTTTAATAGTACTCAGCTGAAGACTGTTCTGGACTGTTTTGATCTTTATCAGAAAGTCAACTTCCCTACTCATGCTCATGGTCATATGCTTGACTTAGTCTGTACATCAGGCTTAGAACAACATCTCTATCAGTGGACTGGCTACTCATATTTCTGATCATAAGGTTATTACTTTTGACTTTACAATAACTTACCCAATGAAATGTACTGAAAACAAAACCATTTCTTATCGTAAGTTCAGTGCTATCAACGTTGATGCACTTACTGCCTCTGTCGCTTCATCTGATATTTCTGATGTATTCAATTTTACTTGTCTATCCAAGATATATGATTTGTATCACTCTGCTATTGCTGATGTTTTAGATGAGCATGCTCCAACTATAACTAGGTCTGTTCCCATGTCCCGCTCCGCTCTATGGTATAACGAGGAGCTACGAGCTATGAAAGCCAAAGGCAGACAACCTGAACCTCTTTTTAGGAAAACAGGTTTAACTGTTCACTGTCAGGCATTTTCAGACCATGTTAAGCACTACAAAACTGCCTTGAATACAGCTCATTCTTCCTATATTTCCAAAACTATTAGCATAACAAACAATAAGCCTAAATTACTTTTTAGCATGGTGAACCAGATAGTTCAGCCTCCCACACAGAATGCCTCTTTACGAGAATCTGATGATCTAGGCTGTTCTTTTTTATGCTATTTTCAGGGTAAGCTGGATGCTTTATGTGGGACATTTGGTGCAGAACTGACCACTTCTACTTGTGAACTAGCTCAGCCTATTCAAATGCTCGATAGCTTCTCCTTGACAAACCCCACCTTAATTAATGAAATAATACAAAAATCCAACTCTTCTTCATGCCATGTTGACCCTGCACCAATGTTCCTTTTGGAACACTGTACCTCTGCCATTTCTGGTTCTATTTCATATCTTGTAAACCTGTCTCTTATTTCTGCTACTGTTCCAGTTTCAGTATTACATCAATATTACAATATTACATCACTATGCATAACTACAAATCTTCCACTGTCCCTCTTAAACAGGGTGTGCCACAGGGCTCGGTTTTAGGGCCATTATTATTTATCATTTACATTATGCCCCTCGGACAAATTATTCGCAACCATGGTTTTCAGTACCACTGTTATGCCGATGATATTCAGATATATACTTCTTGCCGACCTGATTCTATTCAAGAGACTGCTACTCTATTGTCATGTGTCAATGAGCTAAAAACCTGGCTTAGCTCCAACTCTCTAAGCTTGAATTTGACAAAAACTAAAACTTTAATTGTTGGTTCCCCAACTGTAACAAAAAAACATAACTAATCCCCCTAGAATTGACCTTAAAGCAACATCAGTTCTTCCAACTGCCACCGTCAAAAACTTAGGTATCATCCTTGACTCTTCACTAAATCTAGATGCTTATATTAGCAAACTCTCCAAAGCTGCATTTTTTCAACTACGGCGTATTGCCAAACTCCGTTCCAAAAGGTTTGCAACATATTCAAAATTCTGCTGCAAGAATGTTAATGTACACCAAACGTTCTGCTCATATCACTCCTATTCTTTTTAGCCTCCACTGGCTTCCTGTGTCTTCTCGTATCACTTATAAAATTCTTCTGCTTACCTTTAAGTCACCCCACGGTCTTGCACCTACTTATCTCTCTGACCTACTCTCCTCAAATATTCCTTCTCACCTATTTCGATCTTCTGGAGGAGAACTTCTTTGTGTTCCGAGATCTCGCCTTTCATCAATGGGAGGGAGATCTTTCTCTGTTATGGTTCCTAAACTTTGGAACTCATTGCCCCTGTGATCAATAACCACACTGCACGAATTGTTGAACCAATATTATCGGTCATTATTTGTTAGTTCCTAACCTGTTATTGTTTGATGTTGTATCTGCCAGTCTGATGTATTTGTATTTGATGTACTTGTCTGCATTACTGTGGTTTGCAACTGCAATCACATGTTTTGGACTTGGCAAATGTCTACTGTCCATCTGTGTATCCATTGATTGCTTATATTGCTTTGTTATTGTGAAGCGTCCTTGAGCTTGGGAAAGGCGCTATACAAATTAAACTTATTATACTCCTCTGATTGTCAGACCCCTGGACTATTTTGTATTGGTTTTCCCCTCATGTGCCCATATATGGTGTTCCTGTCCTTGCTATAGTCATTGTTGGTTAATCACCATCACCTGTTTGTGTATCATTAGCCATATTACCCTTTATTAGTTGTTTGAGTTCAATGCTTTGTGTCCAGCCTTGTCAATGAATATGTGTATTCCTGTCTACCTTTTGTGGATTTACCTGTGTGGATTATATTTAAGACTTTACATTGCATTTTATCATTTTTTCGTTTTCAATCAGTGTTTTATTTTTTTTTTCCTGTTGTTATGAATGACCCTGCCATCCTCGTCCTCCTGCTGGAGCAGGGGGATCGCTCTCTCAAAGACCACACCACAGACTTTGTGTTCCTCGCCAACCTTACACACTACGCGGACAGCTGCCTCTGCTCATTTTTCCAAGCTGGACTTGGAAACCACCACATGAGTGCAGCTGTCCGGAGAGGGTCCTCGAGAGCGCCTCACCGCCTATGTTGACCGTGGACTTCGCGGATGACAACACCAGCCCCACTCTTGACCCAGATCCCAGCCAACCATCACCCCGATTCGCAGAGCATAAGCCCGAGCCCACCGTGGACGGAGAGACCGAGCCCAGCGCGACCGTCGAGTCATCGCCAGAAGGAGCGACAGTGCTGAGGATCGACCCGGAGCCAGAGCCCATCATGTCCGACCAAGTGCGAGAGCCGGCTACATCATACGCGACAGTGGAAGTTACAGTGGAGCGTGAGGGTGCTGTGGAAAGCCCGCCCATTGCACCATCGCTGAGGCTGAGCGGAAACTGGATCTGGGACTGTGGTATTTTGAACAGGACTTGATCGATTTCAATGAGGACATGTATGCAGACATGCCCCCTCTTATTCCACCATCATCAGAACTGTCAATTAATTCTGAATCCTCTGTCTGCCCTGATCTGTCTGCCTGCCTGGATTTCTCACCCACCCTCCCCTCTCTTGCCTCATCCACTCATCCCTGCCTCAGCCACACCACCTCTGTCTCCTGACAGACCCTCTGCTCACCCTCAGCCCACCATCTGTGCAGTAAGCTCACCGCGGGTCTGCCAGTTTCCATCGGCGTTGTGGCTGGAGGATCCCTTGTCTCCACCTCCAGCCTCCGAGTCCTGCACTCCGCCTCGGCCCTCCGACCCAGCAGCTCCGCCCCGGCTCCTGGCTCCCTCGTTTCCACTGTCGCCCGTCGGCCCACCAGCTCCACCTGGCTTCCTCGTCCCTCCGGCTCCGCCTTGGTCGGTCATCGACCCGCCATCGCCTCAGGACTCCACTCCACTCCAGGCTGTGCCTCGTCGCTCCATCCCATCGGCTCCATTGGGCTCCTCCCTCCCTCCAGCTCCGCCTCAGTTCTCTGTCGCGGCTGCAGACCTCCGGATCTCCACCTCCGCCTCGGTCACCTGAGCCTTGGACTCCGCCTTGGCCGTCCAGATCCTGTGTCGCCTGGACTCGTCGGCTCTCCGTCTTTGCCTCGGGCTCCACCTCCACTTGCACCGCTGCCATTGGTCGGCTCCCTGGAGTCGTCAGCCCTTCCTCCACCATGGCTCCTCCCTCCATCGGCTCCGGCGTGGGCCGCCATCATGGCTGCGGCCTGGGTCTCATCTGGCTCCTCCTGCTCCAGGTCCCTTCTGTCTCCACCCCGGCTTCTTCCTCTGTCTGATCTGCCCTGGACCCTTCTGTCACCTCCCTGGCTCCTCCCTCCATCGTCACCACCATGGACTTTGTTTGTTGTCCTCCTCCCGGGAGTCCTTCCTCCGCCAGAGCCTCCTCCTACACTTACTTCCTGTTGCCATCCTATATCCACTTCCTAAGTCCCCTCTGTCCGTACCTCCTTTTTTTTTTGTTTTTCTATGGCACGAGGTCGCACCTTCTGGGTGGGGGGAGAATTGTCATACCCCTGGACTATTTTGTATTGGTTTTTCCCTCATGTGCCCATATATGGTTTTCCTGTTCCTGTCCTTGTCATAGTCATTATTAGTTAATCACCATCACCTGTTTGTGTATCATTAGCCACCCTTTATAAGTTGTTTGAGTTCAATGCTTTGTATCCAGTCTCGTTAATAAGTGTTCCTGTCTCCCTTTCGTGGATTTACCTGTGTGGATTATATTAAAGAGTTTACATTGTATTTCATCGTCGTGTTTCACTTTCCTCCTCATGTGTTGTGACACTGATTATAAAAAGAAGTGCATTATTTTTCACCTGAAATGTTTGTCTTTTCATCCTGAAATGTGAGACAAATGTTGGATCATAATAATTAGAAACCACAGTTTCCACAAATCCCTTCACTCGATTGTTCTCTTTTATTCTGGACGGCAAGGGCAGTGACTGTAATATCGAGCCTGTTTTGCAGTATTAAACACGTTTTTATACCGATTTCATCAGGCTCTTCTCAGCTGCCATAGTTGCAACTGTTGCTTCATCAGAACAGGATGTTTAATGCACCACCGTTTCCGTTTGAAAAACGTTTTGCAACGTTTTGTCGGGGTGAACGCAAGGCAGGTTTTCAGATTCGGGTACATCCCTATTTTGATCATATTTTTACCATGGTACTGACTGATTCATATGCTTACATATACTTATTCATATGCTATGGTATTTCCATAGTACTTTTTTTTTAGGTGCATGCCTTTTTTCCAGAAAAGCATTGCATGTATTAAAGATAGCTTTACATAGTATTTGAAGTAAATTCAAGGATTTAAAGAAACTGAAGGGACTGTGTCCGCCCAAACATTGTCACAATGTCAACTAGCTGATAATGAATGCTCTAGGCACTGCAGACTTCACAGCAGAAATCATTTACCTACCTTAAATGTAGTCATGAAAAAGCTGAATCATCTTACAATTCCCAGCAGAACTTTTTACGAAGAAAATTAAAGTTTGCTATGAAGTGTTTTGCTCTTTTCTGCCCTCCACAATGACCACCAGAACATTCTGAAAATGAAGGGCATAGAGTGAAATTGAAGGGAAAAAAAGTCTCATTAATTCTTCAAATTATCTTTGTGTTTTACTTTCCTTCGTCTTTTATTCATTTGTTTATCTATTTTTTTTTTCTAGTGATTATATTCACATGTATGTGAGGATAGTTATATTGAGACATTCAGGGTGTTGACCTGTTGGCGATTCATTGCAGTGAAAAAGAAAATAATATATTTTTGACTGAGAGGATTTGACTCACCCCCATGTCAATATAAAGTAAACATAAATAGTCCATTAAACAGAGGTTGAATGATCATTTAAAGACAGTTTAAACAATTAGCCATCACAACATACGCCAGTACGCTATACGACTTGCATAATAATGACATTTAATGAGGCATGTACAAACGTTATAAATCTACACATTCAAATCCTAGAGGTTTTTCGAAGACGAGCAAATTGCTGTGATTTTCAGCCCGTGAACAGATAATATCTTTCCTCCTTGGAAGCCCAGTGTCTCAGCAGTATCTTACAACAGTTAACACTTTTAATTTACGCTATTATCGGCCCTGCCTGTGAGCTTAGATTACCTACAAAGGCACAAAGTAACATTCTCTTGAATTTGGCCTTTAGTGCTGGCCTGCCCCAGAGCTATCCCTTGCATGCTGAGCATGTAGAAAAAGCCTTGCGGGTCTTGACACTAAGTGTGGGGGAGTGGATTTGAGTGTAGCGTACCTCTAACCCAGAGTTAATGAGGACCCTCTGGGCTTTTCCCTTCATTGGTGTGAAGGGAACTTTCTTTGAAAAACACTGAGGAACAGCTCCATTTTACCCAGAGGGAGGAAGTGCTGGAGTGTGAAGTAGGTTTTGTATTCTTGCATGGTTCATGAGGTCATTATTGTGCAAGGCATGTTGATGCGGTTGGTGAGAATATAAACAGATGCTTGTTAATATTAGAATAATAGAAAAAATGCAACTGTAATACAAAATAAGAGTGGGAATAAAAAAAAGGTCAGAACGGCCATGGAGGCAATTGTTTTTAAATGAGATAGAATTTTAAAAATCACATGAAATAGCATTAGTTTTCTGTTTTGTTTGAACATGAAATATGCACGTGTGGATGTAAAGCAAATATTGACACTCCATGCCTTCCCAGCGTTTCATTTGTCGCAGATGTAGAGGCAGTGGATTAGTTCAGGCAATTACTCCTGGTAGGCTGCGCCCCAGCTTTGCTCATTAATTTAGCCTAATTACCTAAACATATTTAATGGAGGGATGGGTAAGTGATAGATGGAGTTACTGACTTCAGATCAAATGGGTCTCATTAATTGGTCTTTCCTTAGCCTCCTGTTGCATCGAAGGGTCTGCCAAGTCAAAAGCAGACGTCTTTCTGAAAGACTTAATTACACAAAAGAGCAGCACACAGCTTATGCCGTGCACCGCCTATATGAGATACAAAAACGTGATGGAGGAGAGCAAAGGAAAGTAAAGGCAAATTAAATGAATTGTGTACATTGTGTAAAGTAATTAGATTTTCCTTCTTCCCTTTGAGTGAGCACACAGGAATGAGTGGTTTTATTTCTGCCCTTCCAAATAAATAATTCATTTTATGTCCAATTCTTCAGAAAGGCCTGTAAGACACTATTTGACTTGATTTGGAGACTTTTTTTTTTTTCTCTTCCCAGCAAGGCAGAATTCTTTTTTTTTTTAAGAAATTGCATTGACAAATTTCGCTCTTTCTGCTGAAAGACAAACCAAAATATAATTATAGTAATATAATATAACAATATCATCATCCCTATTATCTAATTGTATAAGGTGATTATTCAATATATATATATATATATATATATATATATATATATATATATATATATATATATTATGATATATATCTTTTCTTTAATCTAATTAATTACACAATGTTTCGATTAATTAATCGCAAAATAAATTAGACTGTGAAAATACCCACAAAAGATAATAAAGCTATTTTTGTGTTAAATAAGAAAGTATCAAATAGATGTTACAAACTGTAGCTTTAGATAATAAATATTTAATAAATATTTTATTTGATTCAACACATAAACATTTAGGCTGCAACGGCCTAAATTAAACTATGGGACATAAAAGAAGACAATTTTTGGTCATACAATAAAAGTCATTGGTAACCAAAACAGTTTTGTTACCAACAGTCTTTAAAATTAAAATGTTTAAAATTTTAAAATGTTCCACAAAAGAAAGGTTTGAAATGACATGAGGGTGAGTGAATGATGACAGATTTTTTTTTTTTTTTTTGGTGAACTATCTCTATTATTATTATTATTATTATTATTTTAGATGGCAGTAAATGTCTTTATGAGTCATTCGATTCAATTTGATTTGATTTGATTTTTTCAAATGGCTGATTCATTCAGGAATTAAGTAAATGGCTCTCTTTATGAATGGGCATTTCAATCACTGATTCACATGATTTGTTCAAAACACAGACTCATTCAGAGAATAAACACCGCTGTGTTGCTCAGAGTTGTTGCCCTGCATCATATTTGTCAACAGTCAACTACTGTATATGACATATAAGATGACGTAAGCGTCTGGGGTCGGGGCCAGTGTGTTAACTGCGTTAAAATATTTTAAACGCATTATTTTTTCATAACTGATTAATTAAGTTTATGTGTTCAACTGACAGCCCTAGTTTTAATATATATTTTAAAATGTAATCTCTCTATCTATCTATATCTATCTATCTATCTATCTGTCTACAGTTTGTATTTGTTTCACGCACCTTCCTCATTAGTTAAGCCATATGCCACTTACTAATGGAATTTTATTGTTGTCATTGTTTCAAATGACAGAGTTTGATATGCATCCATTTTGCAGGAACAAGTAAGTCATCTGTGATTATGTAAATCCATGTGATATCCAATATAATGTCACATGTTTGATTTAAGCATCATCTTCATTTTTTATCATGCAAATCAATCCAAGCTTTACAAAAAACTCCTCGCAGCAAGACAAGGAACAGTGTTGCGTGAGGAGGTGCAATATTGTGACTATAATCAGTGTTTATGGAAATGTGCTGACACGTGTGATTAATGCAGAGGTATTCTGGATAGCGAGTGCTGCGGACTAGGCATGTTTTATCCGGTATATATCTGAAATGAACACTAAGCACTTCACCTGCCCTCTGAAACCGCAGTGAGTGACACTCTTATACTAACACACATACACAACAAATCTGAATATGCATTGTGGTTTGATTTTGAAGCAGTTTAATGGTGCTGTCAAAACTGATAAAACAGTTCAGGGCAACCTCAGAGCCCCTGCTGTTCAGGCTGTGTTTGATGACTGCAGTTTTCACTCTGGCTTTCCCTAAACTTTGCATTCAAGCATCTGTGTTTTTTGTCATCTGTGTCATCACTACTCGTCTTAATGGGGTCATCGGATGCAAACTTCACTTTTTCATGTGTGTTGGCAGTGTATGTACAAATCTACCCTATAATGATAAAAATCCATGCAGTGGTTTTTAACCCTTTTACACGTGAGTTTAAAATATTCTAGCTGAGCCCCCAGGGTGAGTTTTTTTAGGCGACCGTTATTTTAGAACGTATCGCCTTATTGTTTTCATGGCGACGCATCGTGTTTGTCACGTGACAACGCAGCCACAATAGCGCTGTATGACACATGTATCACTTTTATATCTTTTCCTTTTTTATTATTAATATTCACAAACGTGCTCACTGTATTATGAAATGATATTCCGACGTGCAAGTAAATATATTTGGAGGTTTAAACACTTTTATAATGACCGCGATAGTTGATCTATACCGGGTGATGAGCGCCGCCATGTTAGGTCACGCTGAATCCGAGCTATGGGATTTACAAGACGCAAATTCATCCTCTCCTCCCGAAAAACAGTAAAGTAAGTCTCTGGTGAGCTGGGAGAAGAGCAGAGTAAACTTTATAGTTACCTACACAATGTGTATATGATATCAATAAAACATGTCGTCAGATAACATTCGTAAGGATCATTATTACCGCTTCCATAGATATCGGCGTGTATTTTGCAAACTATAAATGCATCGTTTTACTAGGACTTATATGTATTTAAATATCTGGAACCTAAAATAAGTATTATATGGTTGAAAGCACTGAATAGTTGCGATAATATGACAAGCGCTCAGCGCGTCTGATATGGTTTAGCGCCAGCCAAAGCAGATTTGAATTCAGCAGCTGATCACGTGATGCGCTGAACGTTCGAATCACACTGGTGTGATCGTACGCTTCAGGGACCAGACAAGAATAATGATCACACCGTTGTGATCGTACGCGTGAAAGGGTTAATTAATCTGTAAAAATAATATCCCCTTTTTGAAATCGAGCCGTTCTCAGATGCCTGTTGGTGTGCCATCACTCCTACAGAGGCCAGTCCCACGATAGTTGATTGACATGAGCTCTTACCTCAGACCATGCTGTCATGGTCCAGTAACTTTCCCTGTTTTGATGCCGAAGCAGGGATGTAAGTTAGACCAGAATATCTCCGATTGAGCGATTGAGGTGTTGTGTTGCTGGATGTAATAATGAACATAGTGGTCGTCATTTACTCCCGATATCTGAGCCGCTGAAGATGCAGTGGACTAAATTTGTTTGTGAATGGAATGCGCCTCCTGATCTGCATATATCCGTCTATGTTTGCGCGAATCATTCGTGATCCAGCTTTACTTACAGCAGAAGTGTGTTTAAGCGTTTTTTTATGAATCTTTGCTATCGCCTTTCCTTATAACGTGGTAGTTAGGAAGTTTAGCGGCTAAATGTGGCTAAAGTAAACAAGTTCATCATTCCACAGAGAGAAGAGAGGGGCGGGGCGAGCAGAGCTCATTTGCATTTAAAGGAACAACCCCTTAGAATGAGATGATTTTTGCAGAGCTCATTTTGACAAGGTAAAAAGGGTGTTGTTTTACAAAACCATTGAGAATTTTGAATCAAAGTATATTAGAGACTTTTCATTAAGACCCTAAAGAATCATATCAACTTGTAGAAAATGGGCATCCGATGACCCCTTTAAAGGAATAGTTCACCCCAAATGAAAACTTGCTGGACAAAAACAGTTAATAAATAATAACAGAGCGCTGATTTTTGATGTAGATGAGTTTGTTTCTTCATCAGAACATTTTGGAAAAATGTGGCATTACAATACTTGTTCACCAGTGGATCCTCTACAGTGTATGAGTGCTGTCAGAATGAGAGTCCAAACAGCTGATAAAAACATCACAATAATCCACAAGTATTCCACATGACTCCAGTCCATCAGTTAATGTCTTGTAAAGTAAAAAAAAAAAAAAAAAAACCTACATGTTTGTAATGAACAAATTCATCAACAAGGCTTTTTAACTTTAAACTGATGCTTCTTGCCAAAATACCAGTCAAAATCTTTAATAACGCTTCCTCCATTGAAAAAATCCATACCTTACAAATCCACCAACAGAACTATTTAGGGCTTGTAAACGGTGTTTGATCTGTGCATATTTCTCTCATGATTCAGATGAGATGACATTTCACTAAAGGAAGCAATATTATGGATTATAGACTGATGATGGTTTCGTTTATTACTAACGTGCAGCTTTTTGCTTCACAAAATTTTATTGGAGTTGGGTGGATTACTTGTGGATTATAATGATGTTTTTATCAGCTGTTTGGACTCTCATTTTGACGGCATTCATTCACTGCAGAGGATCCATTTGGTGAGCAAGTAATGTAATGCTAAATTTCTCCAAATCTGTTCTGATCAAGAAACAAACTCATCTACATCTTAGATGGTCAGAGGTTGAGTAAATTTTCATTTTGGGGTGAACTAGTCCTTTAAAGGAAGAGTTTGTCTACACAGTTAAAATTTTCGGGTTTGGAAAGTAACAAATGCCGAGATTTGAACTTTGGATGCACTTACTATAAATGCTTATAAACTGATACTTTGAGGTTCAAAACAAGGTTCTGTTTGTTTATTTATGAAGTAAATTATTTATAGCTACTATAGCTACTATAATAACTTTTATGTGTATATACAGTATTTCATAAATCTCAAAACCAAAGTAAAATATTTAAAATGGCATAAAAATTTATAAATAAACATTTTCAAAATGCAAAACTATAATAACCTTGCCTGCCACATGAGAAGTGAGAAGTTTTGTCTTTGCAAGTTGCTAATTCTCATTGCAGAGGTGTGTTATTGACTAGTGCTGTGCTGTCACCTGCGTCTCTGATAGTGACAAGCAGTGGGTGGCAGCTCTTACGACTCTGACTTCACTGAGATGTATTACCATCTCAGCCAGGCTCTGCCGTTCTCTGCTCCCGCTCTGTGCCAGCTTACAGGCTTTACAAGCCCTTCCTGTGCCTCGGCTCAATAATTTGCACGTCTGCCCCGTTCAGCTCAGTGCTGACACACACACTCAGCACAGCTCCTTGTGCCGTCAGAGCTAAACGCTCTGGCATGACGCCCACGCCAAAATGCCATTAATGCCCGTATCCAGTTCACATAATGGACAGCTATAGACACAAAATGGCAAAAGTAAGTCACAGGTGAAACCAAGTGGGAAAATGTCCAACAGCAGTTAGAGTGCACGTTTTTAAAGACCCTACAAAATCGTTTGATGTTTGCAGTTTTTGCTCAAGTTGCAGTTATTTGATTAAAAATACAATAAAATTCTCATGATGAAAACGTACCAATAAGCACATATCACTGGCGTTTCCAACAGAGCACTAGAGGCGGTAAAACAGCGAGCACTTGTAATTGTTTTCATACGCAGTTATAATTACAGCTCCATATGTTTCACTTTCCGAACTAACAAGCTTGCTCGGCAGCTCAGTCGGCACGGAATTTGACTTAGGATGTTGAATTCTTGGGTTCGAATCCCGTGAAAAACATAACTCATGATGAAAAAGATGAGAGATTGAAAAACAAGCTGAAGTGGCATGCTTGCGATTCCGTTTGAACGTCACATTAGCTTTTCTTTGTTCATCTGTAAAAAAAAACAAAAAAAACAAACACCCTTTTAGCGCCACTCAGTGGACATTTCACATCGATTATGCAAGGAAACATACAACGTCTCACAGGTACTTTTTCATCGCGAGATCAGGTTGTTTAAAAAATATTATGCAATACTGTTGCAATTTAAAATAACAGTTTTTTAATATTTTAAAATTCAAATGTATTCCTGTGAAGCATTCTTTTTTCCAGTCTTCAGTGTCACATGATTATTTCTAATATGCTGATTTGCTGCTCAAGAAACATTTGTTATTATTATCAATATTGAAAACAGTTGCTGTTATTATTGCTTAATATTTTTGAGGAAACAGTGCTCCAGGATTCTTTGATTAATAGAAAGTTCAAAATAACAGAATTTTTTTTTTTTTTTTTTTAGAAATCTCTTGTGACAATGTAAAAGTATTTACTGGCACTTTTAATTGATTTAATGTGTTCCCTGTTTGAAATAAAGTAATATATATATATATATATATATATATATATATATATATATATATATATATATATATATATAAAGACTTTCTCCTTTCAGATGAATACAATCCGAGTTATATTAAAAATGTTCTGGCTCTTCAGCTTTATAATGACAGTGAATGGGTGTTGAGACTTTGAAGTCCAATAAAGTGCATCCATCCATCATAAGAAAGTCCTCCACACAGCTCCAGGAGTTAATAAAGGCCTTCTGAAGTGAATTGATATGTTTGCATAAGAAAAATATCCATATTTAAAACTTTCTAAACTGTAATTTCTAGCTTCCGCTAACTCGTATGCAAAAGAGTGGAGAGTGAACATGCATACGTTAGCTGAAGCTAGAGATTACAGTTTCGAAAGTTTTAAATATGGATATATTTCTTACACAAAGGTATCAGTTCACTACAGAACAGTGTTGGACATGTTACTTTAAAAAAGTAATTAGTTATAGTTCGCTTTTCAAATTTTAAACATCATTTTAAACGTCATTTCGGCTACTTTTTCGTTTCTGGAACAAGATGAGCTGAGAGGAATAAGCCAGAATTTACCTCAGAAGAAAAACGCAACCTGAAAATTATAGTAATGCCACATTTTATTGTCAGTAATGGTAATGGCGTTGTAACAGGGGAAACTGTAATTCGTTTAATTACTCGTTACTGAAAAAAAGTAATGCCGTTATTCCAATCACTGCTTCAGAAGGCCTTTATTAACACCCCTGAGCCATGTAGAGCACTTTTTATGATGATGGATGCATTTATTGGACTTAAAAATCTCAACAGCTATTCACTGCCATTATAAAGCTTGGAAGAGCCAGGACATTTTTAATATAACTGATTGTATTAGTCTAAAAGAAAAAGTCATATACAGCTAGGATGGCTTGAGGGTGAGTAAATCATGGGGCAGTTTTCATTTTTGGGTGAACCATTAACATGGCTATTACAGTGTGTGTGTGTGTATGTATGTATATATATATATATATATATATATATATATAATATAAAAGATAGAAAACTTCGATTTGTATTTCACAGTGTTTAAAACCTTAAAGCACCATACTGAACCTGTTTTCAGGGACGTGTTTGATCTGCATGAGCCTCAGCTTGGCTTTTGAAATGAATTTTTTAAGGTGCAACCCCTCCCAAAACACATGGTCACACTGCGCTGTCAGACGCAAGAGAACGTCACTGATGTGGTTTGTTGCGGATCAGAGGTATGGGGCTACAAAGGAGACAAAGATAAAGTAAATAAGAGAAAATGTGTTTAGTAAGCGGGACATGATAGGGCTTATCTCCTTGTTTCTGCACTAGATGGCTGACTCTAGTTACACGCTGATGCACCGTACATTCTTCTAGCTCACAGAGCTAAAAGAAATCATGACACACACTCCTCCCATGAGGGTTAAACGCAAATCAATTATTCACAACTGAGACCGGAACGCCCTCAGTAAGAGGACTATTGTTTTGCCGATGTCATCAGACATTTATGTGACATTACAGGTGGAGAACCATGAGGATCTCTTCTTTCCTTCCTTGTTACGGACAAAAACGGTGATACCGAGATACATGTCATCCTTGTCAGCTGATATCAGCAGTGTAGGTCAGGAGATGAAGCTGTGCTGGACCTTACAGGAAACATGCATTAATGATCTTTGACCATTTTGACCTGAAGAAGATTTTCTTTTTCCGGAAAATGATAGTTAATATTATTACATTGGACTAAAACTAAAACTCACTGATCTGAGCTCATGAACCACTTTTGAGTGAACATTGCCAAAATTATTAACAAACAATGCTATTTTCTCTCAAAAACTGATGTGCATAAGCTCAAGTCCTGTTTACACTTGATACTAAAGGGATAGTTCACCCAAAAATTAAAATTCTGTCATTAATTACTCATGTTGTTCTAAACTGGTAAGACCTTTCGGTCATCTTCAGAACAAAAATTATGTGAAAAGATATGTGACCCTGGACCACAAAACCAGTCTTAAGTAGCACGGGTATATTTGTAGCAATAGCTAAAAATACACTGTATGGGTCAAAATTATTGATTTTTCTTTTATGCCAAAAATCATTAGGATATTAAGCAAAGATCATGTTCCATGAAGATATTATGAAAATTTCCTACCATGAATATATCAAAACTTAATTTTTGATTAGTAATATGCATTGCTAAGAACTTCATTTGGACAATTTTAAAGGCGATTTTCTCAATATTTTGATTTTGTTTTTGCATCCTCAGATTCCAGATGTTCAAATAGTTGTATCTCGACTAAATATCCTAACAAACCGTACATCAATAATAAAAAAAAAGCTTATTTATTCAACTTTCATATGAGACCCTCCAAAGACAGCAATGCAACTACCACTTTCAAGACCCAAAAAGGTAGTAAGGACATCATTAAAATACTCCATGTGACATCAGAGTTTTCATTTTAGGGTGAACTATCCCTTTAAGATGTGTTTTGGTCAATCAGATCACAAGTGGATGAAGGAGACGCATTCCCGTTTACACTTGCTTTTTTATTCTGTCTTTTGTCCACTTTCAACCACTTTTCAAAATTCTTTGAGGGAAGGGTCTGTGGGTGGATGTATAGATGGGCTTTTCCAGATAAACCCGCACAATTGTGATCCTGGACCACAAAACCGGTTTTAAGTAGCACGGGTATTTGTAGCAATAGCCAACAATACATTGTATGGGTTTTTTCTTTTATGCCAAAAATCATTATAGTATTAAGATCATGTTCCATGAAGATATTTTGTACATTTCCAGCTGTGAATATATCAAAACTTTTTTGATTAGTAATATGCATTGCTAAGAACTGGCGATTTTCTCATTATTTCGATTATTTATTATTATTATTTTTTTATTGCACCCTCAGATTCCAGATTTGTAGATGTATAAATCTCAATTAAAAAAAAAAAATTGTGGTCCAGGGTCATAATTTACTTATGAACGCAAAAAGAGCAACGGAAAACAAAATTGAGAATAGCAACTTTCGCAAAGCTATGCAGAACGCTGTGGGTTTATGTTAGAATCAGGACCGGTAAGAGAACATTGTGCTTTTTACATTTACATTCACCTGCAAACCAAGCTTACGCTTTCAGACGACAGAGTTTAAATCCCATCTGGCTAGTGTGCTTCAAAAACACGTCCCACAATGTTTAAGAATTAGGTCAGTAGGCAGAGAGAAGGCGGTATTTTGTGGTTGTTTGAATGCATTCGACCATTTGAGCATTTTCACTACGAAAGCAATTTGGCTGAATGTGTTTTCAACTACCTCTGAAAGAGGTCAAAAGTGGACAAGCTGAAACAGTTTCAGACATCTGTATTTAGCATTGTCCTCTTGTGAGTGGACTGACAAAAATGCATCTTAAAGGGATAGTTCACCCAAAAATGAAAATTCTGTCATTAATTACTCACACTCATGTTGTTCCAAACCTTTAAGACCTTCATTCATCTTCAGAACACAATTGAAGGTATTTTTGATAAAGTCCAAGAGCTCTCTGACCCTCACATAGATGGCAAAGGTACTAACACGTTCAAGGCCCAGAAAGGTACCAAGATGATCGGCAAAGTAGTCCCAGCCTGATCTCATGACAATTTGTACATATTTTATTTGTACAATCTCACTCGTACAAATTCATACGATTTTTGATAAATAATATTTTATGAGCTGCACAATTCGTATGAATTTGTACAAATTAGCTACCTCATAAAATACGTATGAATTGGTCGTGAGATAGCGTTGGTAGTCCATGCGACATCAGTGGTTCAACTGTAATTTTACAAAGCTACTAGAATACTTTTTTTGCACAAAGAAAACAAAAATAACAACTCTATTCCACATTTTCATCTCTGCTGCGTCACTTGTGGACACGCGTTCATGAGAGCACCACCATGCATGCGTGTGGCGGCGCTGATCCAGATCAATAGATTTTAATAACTTTCATACAGTGTGCGTCTTTGTCCGTGTGTAAACAAGACTTGTCGCATGTGTTCAATGTCATAACGCTGAATCTGGGTCAGCGATGGCGCGGCCACAGACATGCGTCCAGGTATTCTCATAAACGTGCATGAAAATGTGGAATAAAGTCGTTATTTTTGTTTTCTTTGCCCCAAAAAGTATCCTTGCAGCTTCGCAAAATTACAGTTGAACCATTGATGTCACATGGACTACTTTGTTGATCATCTTGGAACTTCTCTGGGCCTTGAACATGGTAGTAACCTTGCTGTCTATGGGAGGGTCAGAGAACTCTTGGACTTCATTAAAAATATCTTAATTTGTTCCAAAGATGAATGAAGGTCTTGTGGGTTTGGAACAACATGAGGGTGAGTAATTAATTTTTTTCATTTTTGGTGAACTAACCCTTTAATATCAGATGTAAACAGGGCCTAAGATCTGTGAGGCCTACCGATCAGTTCTAAAATGAAATACAAAACCTGTGCTAATTGAAAGAAAACAAGCTGACAAAAAGACGTTGAAATTTGTTGATAATATAGCATCATTTGTGTTTCTTGCTGGTCCCAGGAACACCAAATTAGGTGAAGGATTTTCAGCACAGAACAAGCATGTACTGTATTAAAGAGACAGTTCACCCGAATATGAAAAGTCTGTCATTATTTAATTGCCTTCTCCACACTATTTTATGTGATCTGTAATGTAATTGAAATGGGCTTCAGCACTTTTGGTCTGTCAGTATTTTAGATAATGGATTGGTCTGATAGAGAACTGCTGATTGTTGCATAGCCTGTACAGTATGTGTCAGTGTAGCTTGTGTGTTCGTATGTGTGTGTGTGAGAATCGCCACATTATATCTTGACTGTGTGTATCTGTCTGACTCAGCTCGATGGTTTCAGAGGGCAGATGAAGTGCTAATTAGTTCAGATATATACTGGATAAAACATGCCTAGTCCGCACCATTCGCTACCCAGAATACCACTGCATTAATCACGTGCGTCAGCACATATTCATAAACACTCATTAAAGCCACAACATTGCACTTCCTCACACAACACTGCTCCCTGTCAATGCTAGACATAGTCTTGCAGGTTGTTTTCTGAAAAGAAAGTGCAGTCATCCAAGAAACAATATAGATTGTCTGATCAACTCCGTAGAGGAAGCTAAACATTTCATGACATTCAGTTCTTAACCATAATAGACAAAATTAAAGTTAACAGACAACTATATATATATATATATATATATATATATATATATATAGTTCTGGATGTGTGTTTTTAATGTTTTAAAGAATGAGAGGATGTCATGCAATCTGCATCTGGGAAATTTTTATATTTTCTATGTATTTAGATGAATTTGCATAATATATAGTTATAATAATACTGCATATAATCAATACTGCTACTACTAATAATTATTATTTTTATTGATTAGCAGAAAATAAATTTAAAAAATGGTGTGAAAAAATGGAGTTGGTTTAGTTAACAAGAAAATGTAATTATCAGAATTATTTCACAGACAAAATATATAAATAAATAATATAACAATATACCTCTATTATGAAGATAATGTGTTTTCAGGAGCATGTTGAAGGTTGTTATGTGGCTTTGCAAGTGGAACAAATTACCTCTAAGATTGAACCGCAGGCTTTTCAGGAGATTGTAAAAAAAAAAAAAATGTCTATTTGGAGGACATAAATTGACTAGCAGCGTTCTAAAGACTCAAAGAGAGTCTGACCATCAAATTATTCTAGGAGGAACAAAACCTGGATTTTAAAAGAAATGTTTAACACTTTCCAAGCAATTACACTTGAACGGAGACGCAATTTTACTTCAGCTCAGCCAATCAGCACCATAATCTTCACCTGTGATTCAACATCACAACAAGAAAGATATCTGTATCTGCTTCAATCAGATAAAGTAGTGCGAATCTAATAGATATTTGTTAACATAGAAATCCATATCCGAGTAAATAACCCTTGTAAATTTACACAGACATTTCCAAATGAATTGCTCTTGCTTCAGAGCTTCATTTTGGCAAGTCTGAGAGAAGATGAAATAGACGTGGAAATTACAGAGTTTGCAAAGTCTATAAGCTGGCAAAAAGCAAAGGCAGAGACATGCAGAGCTTGGCTTAGATGGTAAGACATCCTATAAAAGTCTTAAAGTTCATCACCCACAGCTCGCCAATATCAGAGTCGAAGGTGACTGGAAAGCAAGAATTTAACCATTCACCTTTTCTGTAAGAATTAGTAACTGACAGTGCTGAAATGTTTTGAAACGTCTCTAAACATATTCTCTGTGCTTTAAGATCAGACGTGGTGAATGCACAGACATGAGTGAAACTCAAAGTGAAAAATGCAGCTGTCACACGCTGAACCGAACACAGCCTGAACAGCAGGGGGGTCTGGATTGCTTTGTCTCTTGTTTTATCACTTTTGACAATGCCATTAAACTCAAGCACAGGCAAAATCTCAACTCATATTCAGATCGGAAGTTTTACATCACAGCCTCTCGTCTCCACTCTCCAAGACGTATTTAGATTTGGTTGATAAAATAAATAAAAATCTAGATAAAAGAGCGTTATCTTTTCAACAGTATTGCTGTCTTGTGTATCAACAGGCTGCTTTACAGGGGCGTCACGTACAGTGGGCGAACAGAGTGTGTGAATACACTTTGTATGCTGTAGAAACTAATTAGCCTCTCATTTATGAAAAGGCCTCAAATTCTGTTGGAAATCAAAAAGTGCTTTGTTGATATTCAAGAAGTGTATAAGCCTCGGTCTGGGTGCTTTTGCTTGCAGATGTATTTCATTTCAGGGATAAAATGGTGAAACGAAATGACAAAGGATGTAGAACCATAACATACAGCGCAAGCTGTCCATTTTTAGACGTAATTACGGAAAGGTAGCTTCAAATACAGACCCTGAGTTCTGTATAATGAAGGTGGGTCCCAAATGGATCCTCAAAGCTATGTCAAATCTTGTTTTAACAGAGTGTGTGCGAAGATAAAAAATGGCCAGTGAAGAAATTGCTCACAAATGAAAATGTCTCTTGAGATGAAGTTTGGACAAAATGACCTGATAACATCTTAACATTGTGCGATAAAGCTTATTGAGCTGGCGGATATAAAGGAAAGTGGGATGCAATCTGTTCTTTGTTTAACTAGATGGGACTGTCTCAGAGGCATATATTACTCTGTATCAGTACGATATAAAAAGCTGAGACCAGCAGTCATAAAACATAATTCAAAACTGGTGACAGACATTGGCGAAGCTAGAATCCATCATGAACAATTCTGCACATCCTGTCAGGCTGTTCCAATGACTTGAATGAAAACTGATGGCAATAATACTGATGGCAATGTATTTATAATGTTTAACTATTAGGGTTATTATTCAGTATTACAAGTTAATTCAAATGCTAAGCTTAAAATACTTTAACTCTTATATGTAGAGACCAGAAAGTGGTTCTGTATTGTGGCACTGTGGTATTTACAAAACATTGGTCTGTTTGTTTGAGTGTCCTGACCTGCCTGACAACAGCAACAGCTCAACCAATAGTGTGAGTTTGGGGCGGGGCCTTCTGTTTGACTGACCAATGGAATAGAGGGTAAATGTTTAGGAAGCTTGTTTAAAAAAAAAAAAACTACTACATATTTTTGCTATTCTTTTTGGTGACAATAGTGGTGCAGAAATTATGCATACAACATATAATTATAAGTGTATTTTTATAAATGAAAATGTGAAAGAAACACATGTTCATTAGAAAATGTGCCTCTACCTAGATTTATATATATATATATATATATATATATATATATTTATATATATATATACACATCGGCGACAGGAAACATTATTTTTAACCATGTCAAATGATTATTTCACCACCATATGTGAACCTGAGAGGAGGAGATATATTG
Organism: Cirrhinus mrigala; assembly: GCA_036247105.1. Lineage (NCBI taxonomy): Eukaryota > Metazoa > Chordata > Actinopteri > Cypriniformes > Cyprinidae > Cirrhinus > Cirrhinus mrigala. The sequence continues at coordinate 20,922,798 of CM070014.1, forward strand.
AAAAACTAAGGGGCCGTTTACACGGCTCCATTTTATCAGCCAAAAACGGGAAACTTTTTGTGCGTTTTGCATGTTCGTTTACACAACAACAGCGTTTTGGGGACTGAAAACGCATAATTTTGAAAATGGGTTTCAAAGTGCCACAATTATTGTTTCCCATTATGGGAATCTTTGAAAACGGTGACGTCATGCGCGTATGCAGTATGTGTTAGATATGTAGACATGTGCAGTACGTGTCGATTTTAAAGTCAAGCGCGAACGAACAGCACGCTAACTACTGGCCTGACGTACGTAATACAGCATTTTTGGCAGTTTTTGTGGATATGTGCAAACGTAAATAATTTTGAAAATGTTGTTGTGTATATGTGAAACTTTTTTAAAACGCAGTGGAAAAAGTTTTCTGTTTTTGACTACATCGTTGTCGTGTGAACGTAGTCTAAATTTTATCGTAGTCTAAATTTTATGTCAGTGCCCCTTTTCCTTACCTTCCTTTTGTTAGAGAAATGATCCAACTGAATGGCGCTCCGTGAAATATCGTGACATCTACATCTACAACTATTTGTCTTAAAACACTTGTTTTTTAGGATCGACGATCACACAGCAGCTTTTAGGCATTGTTCTGTTTTTTATTGTTAGTCAGAAATGACAAGTAGGCAGCTTCCTGCAATACAAAGTCAATGGAGAGGGTTGATTGTTTCCCTCCTCGGTGTGGGTGTGGCCTAAATGTGCTTTGTCTTTATACCAGTTACTTTTTTATGTTGGTTTGTTTTTGCACAAATTAATAATTTAAAAATTTTGATTAATAAAGATTGTTTTTGATTGGTTCCTTGCATACGACTATTACCTCAAAATTATTATTTCTTGTTTCTTTTAACACTATAGACCAATTTAAAGTAGACATCACAGTTACGTCACTTGAAGCTGTACACGCATTGTAGTGGCAGAAAAAATAAATGGAGAGAAATGGGTAAAAGCCATGAAATAAGAGGAAACAAAAATTATTGTTGTGCCTTTGGATGTCAGAATCGAAATGCAAATCATTTTTATTGAATACCATCATCAAAGACGTCATGTGAAACTAAACGCAGGTGTTTAAACAGACAGATTATGGATAAAACCTATGATTAGCTTACTTTTTAAAGCATAAATTTGATTTAAACAATAGGTCTACATAATATTTACATATGCTGTTCATATTGTAGTTAAGACTTAGTTAAAACTTTACAACTCAGTCTAACTCTCCTTACGAAAAAGAAGTTTATTCTAATGTGCTATTAGTATAATTCTGTTAAACTAAAATAGGAAAGTATACTTTTAGTCTACTTTTTATGTACTTCTCAGAAATATACTTAAAATGGCATTTAAGTATACTTGACTTATAAAAGTCTAAATATATTTGAGCTATACTTGTGCTCCTAGAATCTGTGTTTTCATTGTTATATGGTAGGGGGAACTAGTACACATCTTCTGTACACAATTTACAAAAAACACAAGTGAAGAAGAAAATGAAACAACAGATGTAATGTAACACGATCATCAGACATAAAACAGCATCAAAACTGTGTAACATTGTGGAATAAAATGTTGACCAATAAAGAGGTAATAATGACTGTCAAGTTTTGGGGTGTTGATCAACTCCATCTATGTTTTGATTAAATAATTCTAAATCCAATTCATAGTCTTTTTCTCAGCTTTTTGTTAAAAATGTTGTTTATTTCTTTTTTTTTTTTTTTTTTTTATAAAACTTACCCACATTCAAGTATTTAAAAAAAGAAAAAAAGAAAAAAAAGAATGCATGAAGCTAGAATAAAATGTTTTTGTTTACAAGCAGATATTCTGTTCTTTCTTTTGATGTTGTGTATGCTCAGGTGTTCATATAACACACTATATGCAAATTAATACCGAGATAGGAACATAGTATAGTATACTTAATGTATGATGTAAAGTTCACTTAAAGAAAACTTATGAGTATAATTGCAGTATAGAACTACTAAACTAGACTATACTTCAAAGTGTACTAAAATGCTACTACAAGTATTTAATTAGTAAACTATCAGCAAAAGTTCACTTTTAGTATAGTTGCAGGACACATTGATGTAAACTAGCTGTGTACTCAATGTTTACTACTGTTATACTTAAAGTATACAGTACTTAAAAGTATGCTTTTATATACTAGAAAGTGGGCTAATTTAGTCCCAAGGAGTATTGAAATAGTACACTTACAGGTATACTACTAGTACACTGATATTTGTATAATTATTACATAAAGTATACTAAAAAAATATACTTGAACTTTACTTAAGTATACTTAATAAAATTAACATGAAGAATACTACTTTTTGGTAAGGGTCAGCAATTGCAAGTTTGTCCATTCTGAGGAAAAAAATGCCAAAAGTGTGGGATATAAACTCGTGATTCTGAGCCAAGGGGAAAATGGAGAATGGCAAGTTGATTTTTCTTATCAGAATTATGATACAATTACATAACTTGGAATTTCGGGGGGAAAAAAATAGTACAAATTTTAGAAATATAAACTTAAAATTACCATTTTTTTTTAATTATTTTATTCCATGGCTTTCCTAAATTGCTACTATAAAAATGTCACTTTCTGACACCAGATAGGCTCTGCCCACAAAAAAACATCAACACTGTTTGCAAACACTGAAATTGGTCTGTTGGTTAGGGTTTAGTGTATTTGATACAGTATTTTAATTCAACATGATAGAGCATTAAACTTTTTGTGCCACTCATTGGACATTTCCAAATTGCAGTGACACGTACCACAATCAACATAATAAATCACTGCCAGATTCATCTGTTTAGGATAAAACTGAATGTGTTCTAGAGCCACTTAATGGATACTAAATTGCAAAAGGTACCAGAAGCGACATAATATATTTTTGCAAAAATGTCGCCACGTTTTCCCAAAAAACCTGTGTTGATAAAGCGAACAGATATTGCCTTTCTTTTTTTTTAACCACAGTGGATGTCCTCAACACAGTGAGATAACAAATGTGGAAAGCAGTAAAAATTGAAGTGGCTTTATTGATCAGGAAACAAGCACAGCATTAGCATATCTGGACCTCACAGCAGTCTACAAAGGGAGGTGACCCTTACATCGAAGCAGTGATGAGATGACGTAGAGCTCTGCTAATTCCAGAGGTGATCAAATCACGATGGTTTATCAAAGTCATGTGACACAGCAAAAGCATCATCGAATGTCTCCGTGAAGTGCTACTCTTTTTCATCGTTCATTTCTTTGCATCTGAAGCTTACGTTTGTCATTCAAATGGTCTCTCCCTGATACCAAATCCCACAGCTAAAAATCTCCTACACAAACGAACTGTACATGTAGGCTACACACACACTCAACAATCACACTTCTGTCACAACTTTACCCAAACCCCAGTCGGCCGTTTTGATATACAGTATCAATGCTGTTTTTGGGGAGCATACGGTGGGCGCCTTTTGCTCAGGTATGCTGAGATTCAAATTCACTTTGTCGTTTTGTTAAAAGGTTGTAGGACTTAATTTAAACTGACATCTTTCAGAGAATTCAGACTGCTACTTCTGTTTCCACTGAATATGACAGCACATTTTTGAAAATCACTTCAAAGCAAGAATCTGACGACAGGATCGTTTTTCTTACCATTTGAATTTGCTCTTGTTCTCACTCAACAATGACAAACCTGCCTTTCGACTTAATAGCCCCCTTAAAATATATATTTTTCTCCCCTCAAAAAGGCAGCATACTTCAAAAATATACTGTTTTTATATCTATATATTCCAGATGTTTCAACAAAAGTACAGTTCTAGGAACATTCACACCAAATGAGATTATTTTTTGAGCATCTGGCAAAATAGAGCTGATTATTACATCACTGAATTCTTTTAAAAACAATCTCATAACTCTTTCAGTACTATAAAGTATTGAATCATCTTTTAATGAAAAAAAAAGTTTGCCTGTTGATGTTTTAATGTTTTCACAAACAGATCCCCACTGATACGATGTAACTTGAATGTGTTTCCATTTCCCGTTACTGGCATATTTACACGAACAATGTTCATTTTTGTCATTTGCTTCGCAATGGTATGTATATAACAAGCCTAGGACACAATATATAAATCTTTTAGTTTTGAACTTTACATTTATATATATATATTTATATCGATGTCTGTTTTGTTCATAACTTCAGTATTTGGAATGTTGATAAAAGAGTCATACGTATCTAGTGCATTTACGGAACCTGTGAATCGGGGTGAGTAGAATTTTAGAAACATTCCGAACATGAAAACTCGGCATCGACCTTCTCCGCACGGCGACTAGAAAATAATGAGGAGGAAAAACAAAGAGTAAGGCCACATCATAAATTGCACACAATGATTCACATGACGACGAACGCCCCAAAACGGGTTTTTTTCTCCATTTAACCAGAGAGCGATTATGGCGCGACTAATAATGGTTGGTGGTATGAGCACCTCCAGGTCTTCCTCAGTCATGCAGATCTTGTCACTCCCACTGCTTTCTCTAGAGTCTCATCATCGTTCATTAAAGACAACACGTAATAATTAACAGCTGTACTTTTGGAAAGAAAAACATTCATATTCACAGACAAAATTATACATGTGTGGGCAGCCCATTGACATTGTGAACCCACACGAAAGATCTGCTTCTCCTGTTGATCCAGTGGTACGTTTTCATCAACTTCATCTCAGTGTTCTTTTCTTTTTCGAATCTGTCAAACTAAGTACAGAATGTGACTAAGAGAGCCGTCGCCCGTGACATCCACCTCGCGCCGTGTCGACAGGGTACAGATTTAAACTTCAAACACTTCACGTTTAAAAGAATCACGGGAAAGTAATTACTCCTGTTCGACTGGTGGACAAAAGAAGGAAAAAGACGGAACCGAAAAGGAATAATCACAATGAGAAAGCTAAAGCAGCTGTCAAAGAAGAGCGCGGCAAATCCAATAAATGGGCAGTGGGCCGGGATAGAGAATGCCTCTCAGAGATGGTGTAATCCAGTGCCAGACAACGGGTAATTCAGGCCTGATGGGTGCTGCGAGCCGCCCTTTCTTTGGGCGGTGTGGGCGGCAGGAAGTAGTACAGTAGACTGGAAAGCTCTGTGCCTGGGTCTTTAGATGCAGGTCCACCAATCAGGCACCAGACTCAAGCGGCTAAGTACGCAATGTCTGTTTCTTGGCCGTTTGCTCATTCGGTATGCTCGTTCTCTTTTGGCCAGCAGTCTTTTCGATATGTGTCTTTGTGTTCTTTCTGGTTGGTGTTTGTCTGAAAGAAAGAAAGAAAGCTGCAGTAGAGGAGAGAGGCGTAAGTTTGGTCTGAAGATGATCATGAGGGGGTTTCCATCAGCCTTGTCCTCACTGTGCTGGCTTGTGAAGCTCAGGTAGTTCTACATGGTGAGGCTTCCGAAAGCAAACAACAGACCGAGCATCAAAACAGCAGTTAGGGCTTTTGTGTCTGGACTTGAATTTCTGGGGTCCTCTACTCTTGTGTTAGGTGGACTGCCAGGAACCTGCCAAGAACAAACAAACAAAATAATATGATACGGAAGAGCAGACATTGTGCAAACTGGTGAAATCTCATGAAAATATGTCCAGGTCATGCTTTACAAAAAAAAAAAAAAAAAGAAAAGAAATTCTATTTTTTTAATGTAATGTAATACATTATTGTATTGCATTAATTGATTATATAATAATAATAATAATAATAATAATAATAATTAATAATAATAATAATAATAATACATTATATTTGTACTTTTTTACTGAAATTATTTTCATGATATATATCTTAAAATCTTACATTACAGTAATATTTATTACTATTATTATTATTATTATTATTATTATTATTATTATTATTATTGATGTTGTTGGTCATACAAAATATGTGACAGCTTTTGGGGTAATAATAATAATAATAATATAAATACATTTTATTTTTACTTTTCTACTGCCATTATTTTTCACATTATATATATATATATATATATATATATATATATATATATATATATATATATATAAAATGCTTCTGAAGATCTTGCATTGCAGTAATATTTATTATTATTATTATTATTATTATTATTATTATTATTATTATTATTGGTCATGCAAAAAAAGTCAGCTTTTGAGATGATGATGGATGATGATGAGAATAACATTTATAATAATAACAGTCTGGTAATTTTTTAATGACATTATTTTCATGATAGTGTGAGTGTGTGTGTGTATATATGTATATATATATATATATATATATATATATATATATATATAATAAAATGAACATCTTGCATTACAGTAATAATAGTAATAATAATAATAATAATAATAATAATATATTAATAAAAAATGTAACTGCAGTTTTGTTTTATTTTGTAACTGACATTATTTTTTTAGGAAACTACATATAGTAGCATGTGGTCAATAAATACTAACTTTTTTTAGTAATTGTCATTACTCATTTTTTTAATACAACATTTTGTATTTCACATTATTTTCAATAGTGCTTGTCATTTTGTTCACATTACACTTGCATGAATATACCTTTTTTGTTTTACAGTAATAATAATACTAATTAATACTAATAGTAATAATAATAATAGTAATCATCATCATAATGAAAATAATGTCAGAATGAAAAGGAAAAAAAAAACACTTGTGAAGATGAAAATATAAATTATTATGATTTCTTACATATTTCTCAGTTTTGGAGTAAAATACAATCTGGAAATGTCCTGGAAAGTTTTTATGAGATTCACCTAAACCCTCTTAAACTTTTGCAGTACATGTTGAGCAAGTGACTATATAAGAGAAATGTGTGATTACAACACATTTACAATAAAGCCGTGCAATGGTGCTTTGTCTCTGGACGCAACAGCCATCAAGCCTTTTTCCCCCTCATGCACAAGCAGGAGATGCTTACAGATAATACTTGAACTCACTGGCTTGGAAAGTTTCATCTCTGCACTTCTTACCTCACTTTCGCAGATGTAGTCTTTTGATGGATAGCAATCAAGTTCCTGCAAGGAAATAAGGTTATCCTTCAGATATGGAATTAAGTATAATACGATGGTGTCTTGTTTGAGAGATCTACAGTATCTCTCTGCAATGCATGTCTATCTTATCTCTCATCTGACAATGAGTCCTTATGTGAAGCACTGTCAGGCTCACTGATATCACTCATTCTTTGATAGATTTTTTTAAGAATATAGCGGTCCAGTTCAAAAACGCAACCAGTCTGACAGAAGAGTTTCTAGACATAAAGAAGTTTGAAGAAATTATTAAATACAAGATTGAATTGGCCTCCAAAATGTGCATATTATCACATGCAAATATAGTGTAATCCTCTAAATGTGTGAATGTGTTAAGTTTCTGCTCTAATGGGACTCTGTAAAGAGTAAAAAAAAAAAAAAAAAGACTGACGAGACTCTTGTAGCAGCATGATTTATCTGAACTACAGGAATATCAATCAAAATATGTCATTATGTCACTCAGTTAAGCTTCTGTTCAAAGAGATGTCATTTTGTGCAGTGCTGAAAAAAAAAAAAATAAATAAATAAATAAAAATCAGGCAACTTTATGGAAGCTAGCTTAAATAAAGTTGCTTTAAAAGGTTCTTCACAGCGATGCTATAGAATAACCATTTTTGGTTCCAAAAAGAAACATTCAGTCAAAAGTTCTTTAAAGAACCATCTTTTTCTTACCTTTTTAGAATCTAAAGAACATTCTTTTGCCACAAAGAACCTTTTGTGAAACAGAAAGGTTTTTCAGATGTTAAAGGTTCTTAATGCAACCATTTAAACAAAGGTTCTTCTGTGGCATCGTGAAGCACCTTTATTTACCCTTTGTGTACCCTAAATAATGACCTTCCTACACTTTTTGTAGGGGTAATTCACTGCTGGCAAGATGGGTTTTAATAAAAGTTGGCTGTCTTTGCAGTAGTACCGGTGTGTACACATCAAAAGTAAATTTAATTATTTGCGCTAGTAGATTACATACAAAGTAAATGCAGACACAAATAGACACAAATTCGTGCCAGATGATGTGATTTCTGTGAATGTGTGACTACATGTTTTCCGTGCAAGTTGAAAAATTTCACATGATGCATTGTCGCTAGTGTCAAAAAGCCCTGGAGCTGTCAAAAGATTATATTTCTGCAGTTTTATAAAAAGAAATAACAGGAAAAGGAAAAGAAAAGTAATAATGAAAATAATGTATTATTTTGATTTAAAATCCTTATGATAGTAAGGGGAAAAAATAACTTTTTGCTGACAAAAATACTGGGATATCTCAAGTGGAGGTTACGCGGAAAAAGAGTACACGTTGTTCATTTACATACACAACTGACAATGTAACAGTACACAGCTGGTTGAAAATCTGTGAAATTACCCTTTAAATGAACTTTGTCATTTACTCTTTGCATGGCATCAGCTTTTTACTAAATTTATCATTTAAATGTCCTGGAAATGTGGTAAAATTGTGGTAAATAAACCGCCAATAGTATAATACAGACAGACATCCATACAGCTTGTACATACATACAGTTGAAGTCAAACGTTTACATACACCTTGCAGAATCTGCAAAATGTTAATTATTTTACCAAAATAAGAGGGATCATACAAAATGCATGATATGTTATTGATTATTTAGTACTGACTTGAATAAGATTCAAGGGACGTTTACATATAGTCTACAAGAGAAAATAATAGTTGAATTTCTAAAAATAACCCTGTTCGAAAGTTTTCATACACTTGATTGTTAATACTGTGTTGTACGTTACCTGAATGATTCACAGATGTGTTTTTTTGTTGAGTGATAGTTGTTCATGAGTCCCTTGTTTGTCCTGAACAGTTAAACTGCCTGCTGTTCTTCAGGAAAATCCTTCAGGTCCCACAAATTCTTTGTTTTTTCTGCATTTCTGTGTATTTGAACCCTTTCCAACAATGACTGTATGATTTTGAAATCCATCTTTTCACACTGAGGACAACTGAGAGACTCATATGCAACTATTACAGAAGATTCAAATGCTCACTGATGCTTCAGAAGGAAACATGATGCATTAAGAGCCAGGGGTGTAAACTTTTGAACAGAATGAAAATGTGTACATTTTTCTTGTTTTGCCTAAATATCATATTTTGTTCACTTAGTACTGCCCTCAGTAGCTTAAGAAGTTACTTACATGTTTCCCAGAAGACAAAATAAGTTAATTTATCCCAGTCTTCAAATTCTAAAAGTTTTCACCCCCCAGCTCTTAATGCATCGTGTTTCTTTCTGAAGCATCAGTGAGTGTTTGAACCTTCTGTAATAGTTGCATATGAGTCCCTCAGTTGTCCTCAGTGTGAAAAGATGGATCTCAAAATCATACAGTGATTGTTGGAAAGTGTTCAAATATACTAAAATGGTGCAAAACCAAAGAATTTGTGGGACCTGAAGGATTTCTCTGAAGAACAGCGAGCAGTTTAACTGTTCAGGACAAACTCATTTTAATAAATTCAACTATTATTTGCTCTTGTGGATTATATGTATATCTTTTATGTGAAATATCTTATTCAGGTCAGTACTAGATAAAAAATAACATGCATTTTGTATGATCCCTCTTATTTTGGTAAAATAATTAACATTTAGCAGATTCTGCAAGGTGTATGTAAACTTTTGACCTCGACTGTACAATCTACAAATCTTGTTTTAGCGCTTTTGGCCATCTTCTTTTAATTGGCTGAATACTCATAAAGGTCTTTACAAGGAGGCGCAAATCATTCCATTCCTATTGACTCATATAACCATACATTTACTCCTGCATCTCACTCTGTAAAATTCTGTTCCCCCAAACAAGGTCATCAAAGCTTGTTTGTCAAGACGTCGCTGCGGTATTGTTTATGACAAAGAAGGGTGGGATTGAACTAGTGCACTCGCACAGACGCAGACTCGCCCTAATCCAATAAATCTGTTTTCAATTATGTTAGAATAAAGACTGAGACCTTTCAGCCGGGCCTGGAGTACATCCGCGCGGCCAGGTTGGCATTTGCAATAAGACCACTGAGGCTTAGAGGAGATGTAATCATCTCCAGACACCTTCAAGATAGGACAGAAGTATAGCGCGCGGACAATGCCCACGCCTGGTTTCGCTGCAGAATTGTTTCTAAAGATATCAAGAACACTTCTCAGCGTTTTATAATTAAAATCGCATTCCTGCAGCAACATCCTGCATCTGTTTGCCTCTCACAAAGCTGCTGGTTTAATCAGGTGCTGTAGTCCAGAAAACCCAAAGGCCACATGACACGTACAATGGCCGAGAGGCAGAGACTGTATCCCTTTGGGATTTAGTGCCTCAATTTGTGTCCGCTGTGTGCTGCTCCCTTAGTCAGCCTTCTCTCCACACAATGCTATTTACCCAAGACTCAATCGATCTTAATCTCTCCTCCTCTGATTAAAAGGTAAAGCATGAAGGACTATTAGAATGAGTGATTTCAAAATGTTTTGAAAGTAAGTGCATTATATGAGCTGGTAAAGTGTGTGGGGGATTTCACTGCAAAACCCAGTGTCTTATTCATGAGCAACCTGCATACTAGTTATAGCAAGGACAAGATGATGCGTGATCATTGTAATTAAGTCATTGATATAAGCTGATTTTATTTTCAATACAGGCATGACTCTTTCTGTGTTTTGTGGTGTTTATCTATTTCATTTGCGTACATATTATGATCATGGCAGCAGTAATTTGTCAAATGATGATCACATGATGGGAGTTATAACCACACATGTGCAAATACTTGCACTTTGTCATTTAATCATTACTTAAATTTGGTTAAATTAATGAATTCAAAATACTGATTCTTTTGTGTCATCAATTAAAATGTTTACTGAAGTCCCCGCCATTTATTAAATGTTGTAGTAAAAATATATGTAGGTAAATACTGTGATTACTATATATTTACTGTAAATACAATGTATTTATTAGTATGTATTGTTAGATTATTTGATTTTAGCTAAAATTATTTAATATGATTCTTCTTTGTTTTGATTTTGTGAACAGTGTGGAAAATTATATATTTAATTTGATTATTGTATTTTTACATTTTTATTTTAATATTCTAATTTTGCGAAAAACACTACAAGATTTATTTATTATTCATTCATTCAGTTATTCATTCAATTATGCTTGCATGATTTTTGCATCATTTTATATTATATTATTTTAGTTTAGTTTGGGGAAGCATTTTGATTTATTTGATTTATTGGTGGATTTTTTATTTTATTTTATTTATTTTATTTCATTTTATTTTATTACTTTAGTTTAATAATTTCTAATTTTGCGGAAAAAACACAGATTTTTTTATTTATACTATTTTACTTTTAAATTTTATTTTATACTAGTTTTGCAAAAAAAAAAAGTGTATTATATATATATATATATATATATATATATATATATATATATATATATATATATATATATACACACCGCTATTTTTATTTTAATCTATTTTATTTTATTACTTTAGTTTTGTTTATTTTATTTCTAATTCTGTGTAAAACTGTTGGAAATGTGCTTATTTTAACATTCTAATTTTATGAATAACAGAGTAAAATTTTTTATTTTATTTTATTTTATTTTAGCATTTTTCCTTGTATCAACTTTTTAATTTAGCAAAAAAACGGTGGATTTTTTATTTTTTAATTTACACATCTATTTTTATTTTATTTATTTCATTATTTTATTTAGTTACTTTAGTTTTGTTTAGTTTATTTTTTATTTTGCAAAAAACTGGGAAAGTGTGTTCATTTTAGCATTCTAATTTTGCGAAAAAAAAATTATTTATTTTATTTTACTTTAAAATTTTATTTTATATTATTTGTTTTAGTTTTTTATTTTGCAAAAAAAAAAAATTGTGAAAACATTTTGATTTATTTCGGCATTTTAATTTTGCAAAAATACACAATATACATTTTTTTTTCACACAATTAATTTTATTTATTTTATTTTATTGTTTTGTTTGGGGGAAATATGTTTATTCTAATATTCTAGTTTTGTGAACAATATAGAAAATATTTTATTTCATTTTTTTTTTTTAATTTTCATTTAGTTTAGTTAAAAAAAAAAAAAAAAACAGTGAAAAACTTTTTTTTTAATTTACACAATTATTTTTATTTTATTTTATTTTATTTTTTATTTTATAACACTCAGAACCGTCTTACCGTGCTAATTGCGTTCAGCACAGATGTGGTTTTGCACCATTGCCTGAATTTGCATAATTCCTTTAGCGAATCTGGTGCTAAAACAACTCATGCAAATAAACAACACTATCAGCAGGTGCAATTCAATCTTATTAAATTTACCCCATTATGTTTATATCTTCCTGTTCATGCCCAAAACTGCTAATACACTATTCACTTAATAGTTCAAGTAAATGAAATACTACTACAGTTACCAATATCTAATTATTTCTCCGTGTTTGTGTATAGTACGTCTTTTTATTTTGTTTTACGTGTCATTTCACCTGATCTACGAATGTAGTGATTGTGTTGAATTAGCGTTAGCTCATGCAGTGAACTTTCAGCGTCTCCTGTGTAAACATGCATAATTAGATGCAGGCTTAGGCAAAAGCCATAACTGCCAGAACTGCAGCTGGCAACGAGAGCGAGCAAAAGAGAGAGACAGACAGAGCGAGAGACAGAGGAAGGGACCGAAATTGTGTGTTGACAGGCGGGGATGTTGGTGGGGGGGGTGAGAGAAACAGAGGACAGTGACTAAAAGCCAATTAATTAGCGAGAGCGGTGATGTGTGTCAGCTGCCTGTTGACATCAGCCCAGATCTCTGTTCACAGCTCTGCTAATGCCCTCCTCTCTTCCCTTCGCTTCTCAACATCTCCCTCCATTTCTCTTCCACTCAGTCACATCTCAGCTCTTTGCTTTAGAACTCTCACACTTGTCCTGATTGTTTACACAGAAGCGCACAGAAAGACACTGATGTGTAGCCTTGCGCTGCTACATACAACCCTGCTCAAACAAACCAACACACAAATATTCACAAAATCATTCATCCTGGTACACACCTTTTTCACAGGCAAACTATGTTCACCTTATTTTTAATGTAAGAGCGGGTATGGCCATTTGTAACTTAAATGTAGGAATTATAATAAATGATTTTGCAAAATAAGATGTCATTTTTGAATTCAGATCACAATATAACTGTTTTTTTTGTTTGTTTGTTATGTTTAGCCTACCTCTGTTTCTGACCTGAATGTGAGCCACGTCGTAATAATGAATGCCCAACTCAAAGGTAGGAATTTCCCAGGTGCGTAATTTTGTCAATTTGACAGCATTGAAACAAATAACATCTCTGATTTAAATTAGAAATTCTCTTATTAAAGAAGACAATGGAAATGTCCATGTCTGTATCACTGGAGAAAGCATAACTGCCGTTTTTGTTGTCTTATGAGACAATGCTAAGATTCTAAGAACATTCTAAGATGTGCTATTATGGTTACTTTTTCTTTCAATAGTCCACTTTAGACATAAGCCCCTTTCACACTTATAGTCTTTACTGGTAAATTACCGGTAAACAAGCGTATTCCAGCGGTTGAGTATTCCATATTTTAGGGAAATTAACTGATGTACAACATTGGGAAAACAAGTTTATGTATGTGAATCAGTTCAAACTGTGTGTTTCAAATTGATTTAAATTCACAAATGTGTTGTCAGCCTATGTGACTTTTTACTAATTGTTTTGGCAGTCAGTCAGTCAATCAATAGGAAGATATTGCTGTTTATACCACAGGACTGTTGAATGATTGATTCTGATTGATTAACGAACATTCTAAGATGTAGTATGATGGTTACACTTTCTTTTAATAGTCCACTTTAGACGTAACCCCTTTTCACACTTACAGTCTTTACTGGTAAATTACGGGTAAATTAGTGCATTCCAGTGGTTGAGTATTCCATATACTTTAGAGAAATTAACTGATGTACGACATTGGGAAAACCAGTTTATGTATGTGAATCAGTTCAAACTGTTTGTTTCAAATTGATTTCAATTCACAGATGTGTTGCTGGCCCATATGACTTTTTAAAAATTGTTTTGGCAGTCAATCAATCTATCAATCAATTAATCAATAGGTAAATATTGCTGTTTATACCACAGGACTGTGAATGATTGATTCTGATTGGTTAACGAACATTCTAAGATGTGCTATTATGGTTACACTTTCTTTCAATAGTCCACTTTAGACATAAGCCCCTTTCTTTAGTGGTAAATTACTGGTAAATTAGTGTTAAGAGATCATGTGTGAACAAGACCTTTTAAAAAAAAAAAAACTGATAAATTTGTTCTGGCAGTTTTCCGCTATGAGAAGTTGTAACATTACCAGTAAATTACCGGTAATGTGCTCTGTGTGAACACAGAATGAGATTACTGGTAGAGCACTTATGAGTTCCGAACGTACTGACGTAAGAAGTCTACTCTAGTTGGCGTCGATAAACTCATTGAGTTCCCCCCTCTCTCTCTCCCACTTTGCTTCCTGTCTAGCTACTATCCTATCAAAATAAAGGCATACAATGCCAAAAAAATGCATCTTTATAAAAAAAAAGTGTACTCTGGGCCAATCATAACATTCTGTATTCGTCAACTGTATTCGCCGTCTTACTGCATAAACCAAATCATGGCATCCGTACCATGATGATACGGAATGAATACATGTAATGTTGTATATTGTTGTATAATGTTGTAAAGGTATAATCGTTTTACTGCATACCTGCCAGCCAATCAGAATTCAGTATTCAGACAGAATGCACGTAATTTGCATGTCAAATTATTCTACTCACCCTAACCTAACAGTCTACTATTCTAATGAGAGTTAGTTGACATGTAGTTGCAAATAAATGAGATATATATATATAGATAGATAGATAGATAGATAGATAGATAGATAAATATAAATATATATCAAGTCAATTAACTCTCATTGGGAAAACCTAGTTGCGACATCTAGTTGCGAAGTTACTTAAAGTTAGTAGAATGTCTAAAGTGGACTATCAAAAAAGTGTGTTACCACTATTATTTTTAGGAAATACATAGCTCTGAAGTAGTTCCAGATCTGTCGACCGCATTATGTTTCCATATCACTTTGCCAAATTATCTCAACAACAACAACAACAAATAAACTATAACCTACAAAGAGACTGATAAAGCAAATAATTATCAGTACCATTTTTAAATGATCTTTTTCCAGTGAAATTACATATACATTTCATTTTAGCAGCAGGAACAGGATAACGAGATGAATATCTGATCATTCATACCAGTTGAGCAACGGAGACCAGTTATATTGTTGGGTGAATAGAATCATTGCCTCGGTTGTGCCCATGAGCAAGACATGTCACTTCTACATGTAGATTCTGTGAGGGAACATCCTTCCTGCCTCAGGCAAACTTTAAGTGCTATTGGACCTGCTAGATCGAGCAAAGCGCCCCCTTTGAATTTCACCTCCAACAATCACTGTGATGCCGAGCCCTGCCTGGAATTAAAACACGGTAAACAGAGCGAGACTTTCCCCATTTTCTCTCTACCTGTCAGAATGAGAAAAATGGCCCATGGCAAACTATTCATCTTTCATTTGAGTGGGACCAGAAGAAAAATATGAGTTTCAGCAACGGGGTGAATCTGTGATGCGCATCTGACACGTTTCTGAATTGCTAGAGAATGGTGAAGTTTGACAATGTTTCCCCTCAGGGAGTCTCTAATTATAAACTTCCTGCTTGGGTAATGCTCTAATTATCATTTTTACAATAAATTAAGCATTGCTCTACTGGCTTAGCACGTGCAGTCACACACACACAAGCAAACACATCATGCAGTGTAAATAGTGACATGCAGTTTTGTGGCTCCTCGGGGAAATTGTGAGGGGACATTTTTCTGTCTGGTCTATTTGTGCTGTTTTCAGGGGCACATTCAATCATTTTACATTCTCAACTTTAATATGTTAATTATGAGCCCGTCAACATCTCTGGAGAGTATTCTGCACTCAGAGTGAAAAACTCTGCAAAGCAATGTGTGTGCATGGGTATGTATGTGTGTGTGTGTGTGTGTGCAATTAACCAAACAAAGGTACAAATGTCAACTAATTTATTTCTTGTCGTTTGTTTATTCTACAGCTGTTCATAGCTCGACTATTGTCAACTAGTCCAATCAAATGCTAATTAAATGCAAAGTGGCAGTTAGCATACAATATTCCCATGTGTAAATATGTTGCTATGTTTTTTCACTACAATATGTATGACTAAAATAAATGAGTAAAGTGTGTAATTGATGTTTTGTAAATGCAGCTTTGTTAGTGGGGAGATCTAAATATTTACTACGCAACATGTTCAGTATTTCAGTTCATTCACACAGCTGCTTCTTTTACTTTCTGCATCAGTGACTAAGACACCTCCATTTATTTCTAACCTTATCCCTGTTGGAAAAAAGTACACTGAGAATTTAAAATAGAATATATAAAAGTGCAAATGTATTGTAATGTTTTCAACAATTACTTGCATTTTAACTGCAATAAATGTAGTAGCTGAACTTAAGCGTGCTTAAAGGGATAATTCACCCAAAAATGAAAATTCTGTCATTAATTACTCACTCTCATGTCGTTCCAAACCCATAAGAGCCGCTATTTTAGTTTTCTTTGCGGACAAATAGTGGACTATTTTAACGACGTCCTTACAATCTTTATGGGCCTTGAATGTGCCAGTTGCATTGCTGTCTATGCAGGGTCAGAAAGCACTCGGATTTCATCAAAAAAATCTTAATTTGCAAATTTGGGAAGATGAACGAAGGTCTTACAGGTTTGGAAAGACATGAGGGTGAGTAATTAATGACAGAGTTTTCATTTTTTGGGTGAACTATCCTTAAGGAAAACTTACAGATTTATACTTTAATACACAATTACTTCTATAGTAGTAATTATATAGTAACTATATAGTAAAGTACAAGTGCATATTCAAAGCACTTTTTTTCTTTTTCACCATGGTATTACTGACCAAAATTTACACTGTCATTAAAATATACAATGTAATATACAATGCTAAAACTATTTTATTACCACATAAAATCGGACTTACATTTAAATTCGCACAGGATGATATGATGCAGGGCTCCTCTCCAGGTTCCATGGTTGTTTTAGAGATGCTGGCAGTGGGCTCGAGATCAGGTTTCACTGAGCCTGTAGTAGGCTGGGGATCAGGCTTGGGTAGCGACCCATAGCCAAAGGCCTGGATAGCATTTCCTGTGGGAAAAGAAAAGGAAGAAACACATAGATTCAAAGCACATTTTCATAAGAGAATGTTTCTGGAGGAAGTCAGAAAGTCGGTGAGACTTTATCTCGCCAGATCCCTTGAGGAGAAAAGTAATATGTGTCTTCTTCTCTAAGCTTGTGAGGAACGAGACATAGTTAATTGTATCTGGGGGTCAGCAGTTCAGCTAAATGCTAATTCTGCAACGCTTGCAGATTTTGAATCAGTTAATTGCTAGAAAAACAAAACAAGACACACATCCACTTACCCAAAACAAACACACACACAGGCAGTCTTAAAATTATGTGAGCTGGCTTGCTGTCTGCTGCTTCCGCAAGCTTGTATCTACTATATAAAACACTCTTAATAGGCAACAAGTTCACTAACAGCCATTTACCAACACCATAAGAATAATGCTGCTAATGTGAAGCAGACTATTGATTTCCAAAGAGTTTCATATTAGCATGCCGCTAACATCAAATTTAAGGACACGGATTTGTTTACTGTGTATTGCTTTTTGGTATGTAGGGGTGTGTGGGGTAAGTTGAGCTAGTGGGTAAGTCGACCCACCCCCTGTGTCTTGGCAACTGTACACTTTTACTGTCATGTGACCATGCACTTTGGAATTGCACATAATTTCTGCCAGACTGTAAAAAGGAGAAACATATGGGAGGAGTGGAAGGCACACATTTACTTTAAAAACTTTTGTTTTTGGCCTGTCAACATAAAATTTTAGAATAACAGATGCAATGGCTGTTGCATCAAAGCAAATTTATCCAGGTCTGAAAATATTTATGATGCATATAGGTAATTTAGCAAACCCTGCAAAACCATGCAATTCATTTAGCTAAATATTAGCCTGAATTGGTAAGCTAGCTAGTTTTTTCCAAAATGCCAGCTATGGGGCAAAGTGAGCCAAATGCTATGGGGTAAGTTGAGCCAACACTTTAACTTACCCCACCATAAGGCACTGAAGTTAAGCTAAATCTCTGAAGTATAAACTGGTATTTTAATGTGATATTATGCAATTGGTTTAGTTTATCATAGTTCAGTTTTTATTTTTAATTTTACTTAAACTCCATTTAGTCTGTTTTTGGGAAGATTAAAACTTTGGTGTTCAACATATTGTTTCAGACATACAAACAACTAAAGATTGAAAATTTAACTTCATTTGATTGGTTTTATTTTAAGTTAGCTTTTAGAAAAACATGACTGCTTGTAAAATGTATTTTGATTAAGTTCATTTTTAAAAGAGGTAAATTATCTTTAAAAATCCACATGTTTGAATCAGATTCAGTCAGATGGTTAATCTTACCCACTGACTTGGGTCAACTCAACTTACTCCTAACCTGGGGCAAATTGAGCCACAGGAACACTTGTATCTAAGAAGCCATAATTTTAGAACCCATTGTCATAGGTGCATTCTGATAATTATCCTGAAATTACTTTAGGTAATTTCATTGTACTTCTGCCTCATTTTCACTTATCTTAGGGACCACATAGTAAACCACAAGTAAAAAATGGCTCATCTTACCCCACTCACCCCAAAAGATGTATTTATACAATTGAATTAATTTTGACTGCCAGACTTACATGTAAATTGCAGTTTATTATGGGATGCTCATGGTCTCAGAAAGGCTATGTTGTATGTGATGCTACCTTACAATTCAACTGAATTGAGGTACTGTTAATTTTTGGAACAACTCACATCAAAGCGTGCCTACAGTTTCTTAAAATGCAGTCTACGAAAGCAGCTCACACCATGATCTACATGAAATCCATGCAAATTATACTGTATCCATGCTTGTTTTGACTTGAGAAATCTCTCTCAGCCTATCTCACAGTGGGATATCGGATGAAATGTCTCCTGAGCTAATGCCTGAAGCTTTGTAGCTTCTTATCTTATGTTTTCGTTTTTCCGCTCTGTTATTTATTTCACTGTCTGGAAGATATTCCTGCCAAGCAATCAAACATTTTTTTTGGATAATTTCTTCATCTTAGATTGTCTTTTATTTGCCTCCTAATAATAAAGATAATTTTATTTGCCTTTATAATAATGCATTTTGGCCCTCACATAAAATTCCCAATTGCTTGGATTCCTATTGAAATGACTGGATTTCTCCCACAAACTCTCATAAACGTGTGACATGGAAGAGAAGAAACTGTTGAATAAAGTTATTTTTGTTTTCTTTGTGCACAAAAAGTATTCTCGTAGCTTCATAAAATTATTGTTGAACCACTGATGTCACATGGACTGTTTTAACAATGTTCTTACTACCTTTCTGGGCCTTGAACATGCCAGTTGTGTTGCTGTCTATGCAGGGTCAGAAAGCTCTCGGATTTTATCAAAAATATCTTAATTTGTGCTCTGAAGATGAACGAAGGTCTTACAGGTTTAGAACGACATGAGGGTAAGTAATTAATGACATAATTTTCATTTTTTGGGTGAATTAATTAGTTTATCATTACAAAAAAATAATAATAATGTTTAATTGACTGAACTGACACATTATCACCAGGAAATACCAAAAAAGGAGTCCTGTAGCAGCACACGATAATAAGTCAGACTGGAAGCCTTATTTAGCCTCAGCCTACATGTTTACTTTCTACTAACAAACATGACAGTGGTAACAAAACAATCAGACATTTATTATTCTGGAGGTGGGAAGAGCTTCCACACATGGAATAAATTTTGTAATGGAAAGTAAACACAAAAGATGGCTGGTTTTAAACAGTGTCACTGTAGCTGCAGCATTCAGGTTTAAGAAGTAGCTAAGAGACCTATTTCTAAACAACCACCTGTTCATATAAGTACTGCATCCTCAATTACTTATCAAAAAGCTAAGTCTAATTCTGAATTGAATGCAAATGCTGAAAGCTAAGTGGCGAGAGAAGACTTTACAGATGAAAAGCTTTAATAATAAAAGAAGAAAGACTTACGGAGACAGTTGTTTTCTCTGAAGTCCTGTAGAAATTTCTCACACTCCTCCTCCTGATTCCCACTGCCTCTGCAGGTACACCATGGGGAGATGGTGAAGTTTGAGTGACCTGAGTCTATGTAGTTAGGAGTCATATCTGTACCTATAGGGAGAACAAATGAAAGAAATAATTCTAGGTTACTGAATAATATGCATCACAGTGAATTATGAAACAACCATGAGCATCAGCATTATTTCATCTTCAGAGGTAAAATTTTGAATAATTTATTTATTGGTCTTTGTGTTATTTATCTTGTTGATCAATGAATGAGATGAAAACCAAGTATTTGTTCAGTTTAATTATATTTGATGTGCTCTGTAAGGGATAGTTCACCCGAAAATGAAAATTCTATCATTAATTACTCCCCCCTCATGTCGTTCCAAACCAGTTTGACCGTCATCTTCAGAACATAACATAATCTTATGAAGCTATGAAAATACCTTTTGTGCTCATAGAAAACAATAATAATTTTATTCAACAAATTCTTCTCTTCTGTGTCTCCACTACCATTCATGAGAGTACCACGACAGTTGAACCACTGATGTCACATGGACTATTTTAACAATGTCCTTACTACCTTTCTGGGTCTTAAACACATCAGTTGCAATCCTGCCTAGGGTCAGAAAGCTCTCATATATCATTAAAAATATCTTAATTTGTGTTCCGAAGATGAATTTATGGGTTTGGAATGACATGAGGATCAGTAATTACTGACCGAATTTTCATTTTTGGGTGACCTATCTCTTTTAATGTTTACTAAAGATGGAGCACAGAAGCTTGATAAAATATTAGTAGTACTTTTGTCATGTCCAACTGAGATTGACATTTTTTAATATTATGCTACACTACCGTTCATATTTTAATGTTTTTGAAAAAATCTCTTATGCTCACCAAGATGTTTTTTTTTTCTTCAAAAGTCAACTGTAATATTATGTGATCACTTTTACAATGTAAAGGACTGTTTTCGCAACGTGATCTCGTGATAATTTGTATGTATTTTACGTAAAAATGTGGTTCTTCAAAAGTACATTTACTTACGTTTTTCTAGACACTAAAACGTACCATACTGATGTATTTACAGCATCTAAATGTACAAGCTCTTATATATTTTCAGCATTTAAACATACAATACTGACGTACTGATCACCCCTAAAATAAATCCTTATTAATACTGAAATTGTGGCATTAATTACTGTTGTTTTTAGTTGTCATATCAATAGCCTTATGCTTTCAATTGCATTATTAAATTGTTTACTCACTTACTTAATATGAAATGATAACATTTCGTTCTTTTCTGTGATTTCTGATTTGTGCGCTGTAATCCAAATCTTCAAAATCCATGCGACCGCGCGGAACAGAACCAAATCCAAGAATTTATTTGGTGATCTTCATCTCCATCAAGAGCAGTGACCGTAATTAGCAAACAAAGCTTGCACTAACACACTCTTTTCAAATTCAAATGTTGCCGCTTCGTTAAACGATTTTCACGGCAGAAGAATTGAACGCTCATTGGCTCTCGCCTGCTTCATCACAGATTGCGACATGCCGTGTTTCTGGTGAGGTGTGTTTGAATTTGAAATGCGCACCTACACGGATTGGATCAGGATAATAATCTCGATAATATTAAAAATTTAAATTATGTTCTGTACCTCATACAAAACTATTGTATTTTACCTGAGAGGACCACGGCTGTAACACGTCATCATTTGGATTATTTTTGGTGCTGCTTTTTTACCATTTTTGCAATAAATAAATTGTGATTGTGCTTATCTGTCTGTCATGTTTTTCTTATATTGTACAGAAATAGTTAAGGTTAGGTTTAGAGTTATGAGTGTGATTAGCGATATTTTTAATGCTATATTGTTACTAAATGGTAATTTCCCTGCATATTTTGGTCAATTATATTCACTATAAAATGGATAGGTTTAGGTCTGATGATAAAAATTCATTGATACAAATATCTTAATGATATAAAAGATACGTAAATATTTTACATTTTTTAAGATAAAAAATACTTAGCAATTTGTACGTTTTAAACATTGAAACATGTCTAAATTGTACATTTTAGCATCAATAAAAACATACAAACATTTACGTTTTGTGCTTAGAAACGTTGTGTATTAATACCTACGTATAAACAACGAGACCAGGCTGATTTTCTATGGTAATATATTTTAAAATGCAATTTATTCCTGTGATGCAAAGTTGAATTTTCTTGCTTTGAATTTGTCTTCAGTGTCACATGATCCTTTAAAAATCAGTGTAAAATTCTTATTTGCTGCTCAAGAAACATTTATTTTTCAATCTTCTGTTCATCAATGTTGCAAACAGTTGTGCTGCTTAATATATTTCTACTTAACGTCTTACTTCTACTTAATTTTAGTATTATCTAGACATGCCATTTTCACAAAAGCAATTGTTATCCAGTATAAGTAACACTGATTTAGGGTCAGATAGATAGATAGATAGATAGATAGATAGATAGATAGTGTATGTCTATATTCCAAACAGAATTATTAAAAAAAACATTCTTTGGCTCACCAATAAGTCTGGTGTAAGACGCAAGGCAGGCCTGATAGTCATCGTTGAGGCAGCTGCTGATGGAGTGAGGGGTCATCTGACAGTTTGTGTGGAAATCAGCCAGTCGTGACCTTGGCACAGAAACACAACAGCAACATGCCAACATGAAACCACATTCCATGAAATACAAAATGCAGTCAGTCTATAGCTTTGCCTAGGGCTGAAAAATTGGGGAAAGTGCGTATGTGTTTATGCCTGAAGTGGCCAGCTGTAATCCACAAAGGACAGAGTTTGGGTCTGTGCATGTTCAGAGGCATCTTCAGCTTCACACATCACTGCTTTTTCTTCAAGATAAGGGGGAATCATGACTATTTCTCTCTCTTTTGCTGTCTTTCATTCTTTCTCTCTTTTCTTTCCTCCGTCCATTAGTTAGTCATCGTTGTTGACCGTGACCGCAGCATGTCTGTGGTTCAGAGGCATCCTGAGGGTCAGGCAGAAGACAGGACATCCTCTCTGAGAGCACAAGAGCTTCCACAAATACTTGAACTGGCTTCTTATAGCTTAGCCTTCCAATCTCTGTCTGTTTAAGGCAATAAATAAACCACTGGCAATTTGTTGTTGCAGAGAATTTTAAACAACGTCGGACAAGTTTACAGACACCATTGGTGCGCAGTATTTCTGTCCACCTCCTACAGGAGATCTGGGAGCACTGCTGTGTGGCCCAACAATTGAACAGACACAGCCGACGTTTCTTAACACCCACAGACATCACCAGTCCAATCACACACACAACACATAGTCATCTGTCCTTTACATTTATAGTCATTTCTGTGTTGTTTAGTTACTTATCTGGACTGTTTATAGCAGAACTGTGCATGATCTCATTAGTAGTCATACTGTAGATATTGTTGGTTCCAGCACACATACATTTTAATATGTTTGCATAGACACTAACACATTAGCATTTTATGTATGAGTGACTTTAGAGATGTCCAAATGTTTATGAATGATTTTAGGTTCATACAGTATTGAATTTATGGAATTAATAGGTTGATTTTAATGTATTTCATTAATTCATTCATTCACTGAAGTAGCGATCGCATCATGCGCACTGCATATACACTGTTTTATAGTCTGACAAAATTTTTCACATTGAAAAAAAATCAACAGTTATGTAAATGTTTGATCAGCCTTGCAACTGCATCATTCATATTAAGGTAGCTCCACAGAATAATAGTTTCTCAAACAACCCTATTATTAAAATCTGATCACAAAAGATTCTTTGCATCATACTAAGATTATTGTATTTTGCAGACATTATCTCTAGTCTTAGAAACTTCTCCTTCAAAAACCACTTGTTGTTCAAGTGCCCTTTGTTGCACTCTAAAGTTTCAGTCAGACAGAAAGTACAGTTAGAAGTGGGTCTCTGTGGAATGTAGGACTACTAAACACAGGTACGCTCCCCAGTGGCATCCAGTGTGTATTTAACTCATACACCCTCCCTCCTTTGTAAATGCACCTTTTAATTAGCATACAGCTAAAGACCCCGCTGTGATTTACATGTCTAATTACATCTGTTCACGCTGCTGGAATCAAATGGAGAAGTGCAAAAAATATTGATGTACCAGTTGGGTTCCCAACATGATATAAATACTTGAAAGAATAGGGGGTGGAAGTCATAAAACTTCACAAAACTTTCCAAGCTCCCTGTTCTAACTTTTTTTTTTTTAAGCTATTACACAATATGACAAACGGGCGAGATGTTTTTTTCATCCTGTAATACATTTACAATGTTTTTGTTTTTCGAAGCAAAACCAACAATGTCCAATGAAATATATACTTGACAAAATGTTGGCAAAAGCAAAGTTTATTCCAATGCATTTACTTATAAATAATGCAGCTCATATCCGACATAAATTATTGCAAGGTTTTCTGTGAAAAATCAAGGCTTACTCTTTGCCATGAGAAAATACAAAACAAAAACAGTGCTACGGTCTGTTGTGAATGAACTTGTAAGTTGAAACACATTGCTCAGCAGCAGTGTGAGGTAAACTTCTAAAACGCAGAGGCAAAGTTCCCTCTCAGTGTTTGTTTTATCTCTAGTCAATGTAAATTTGATATTTTACCAAGTTCCCATGTGGAACACTATTTAACACACTACACTCTCAGAAAGTGCAAAGCTGTCACTGGGGTGGTGCTCTAAGGTATAGAGAGGCTAAAAGCTAAATCTTTGTACTTGTACTATTTACCCCTAAATGGTACCTTAACTATTACATTTTGACCACCCCCAGCCTAGAGCAATGAGTTCTCCTGACAAGTGAATGGTGCAACTGGTGCAGTTCACAGAGCAGTATATATACCAGCCAAGGACCGGCTTTCGGTCAGTAGAGTGTTCAGTGTCAAAATTGGAAAAGCTATTGATGAAGGACAGCCTCAGAACTTTGACCTTGGAAATGGCGCACATTGTGGGTTGTTCACGTGCTGCTGTATTAATTACGTATCAAAAGTACTGCACGAATGGCCAAACAACAACCCGTCGTCCAGCTGTGTGTTGTACTGTACTCATTGCCAGAGGGGCTCGGAGACTGTTGTGCATTGTTCACAGCAACCGCAGGGCCACAGTGCGACAAATCACCACCAGCTACAACAGTGGTGACCAGGGTAATGTGTCACAGCATACAGTTTTCCACAGCATTCTGCGTATGGGCTTGCACAGCCAGCGACCCAGCTGGATCACCATGCTAACTGCATACCTTTGCCAACAATACATGAAATGGGCTCAAGTTCATTGAGTTTAGACCGTGGATGATTGGAAGGAAGTGGCCTTGTGTCTGACGAATCACGTTTTGTGGTGCCTCAAGTTGACAGTTACCAACAGAGGCTATGGCACCTGGAACGCCCCATGGGGCGGCCACAGGCCTGTGGCAACAGTGCTATGCTGTGGGCAATGTTTTCTTGGGACACTTTAGGGCCCATTATCCCAATGGCACGATTCCTGACAGCTGTCAGGTATCTGAACATCGCTGTGGACCAAATGCACCCATTCATGGCAACTGTGTTTTACAAGGTGGCTAATTCGTAAGAATTTGTACGACCTCACTCATATGAATTTATATGATATTTGTTAAATCATACATATTTTACAAGTTCCCCAATTCGTATGAATTCGTACGAATGACCTACCCTTAACCCTGCCCCTAAACCTACCCGTTACTGGGGTCTAGACAAATTGTACGAGTGAGGTTGTACAAATTCTAACACATTAGGCACTTTGTAAATTATGTACGAATTGGTCGTGAGATAGCGTTTGCATGCCACACTGCCAGAATCAAACCAAGGAGTGGTTTGAGGAACATGATGGTGAATTTCTGTTAATGCCTTGGCCTCCAAATTCACCTGACATGAACCCAATTGAAAAGCGGCTTCACACTACATCACCACCACCCCGCAATGCACGGGAACTGGAGGACCTGCTGTTGACATTATGGTTCCAGATGCCCCAGGATACCTATTGCCACCTTATGGAATTACTACCTCACTATGTGGCTGCTGTTTTATGAGCTAAAGGAGGTCCTACAAGTTATTAGATAGGTGGTCATAAATAAAATGGCTCATTGGTATATTTTAGTATATTTTGTAGTAATAAAAATAAACCTAAGTGAACAATATCCTTAATTACTTAAACTACATATATAATGTATTAGACAATAACAATTAGTTTAAATAAAGTATCAAACTAAACTAACCATACAGTTCTACTGAACGAAACTGTTAAATTACATACCGTATTATAAACAATAGGGCTAACGTACATTACGCATTATAACAAATGACTGAGAAGGCACTAATGAGCTGACGATTGTTTTTACACTTTACTGCACAAGAAATTTTTGAGGTAAACATTCCAGGATTTTTCTCCATATAGTGGACTTCAATGGTGCTCAACGGATTGAAGGTTAAAAATGCAGTTTCAGTGCAGCTTCAAAGGGCTCTACACGCTCCCATTTTCTAAAAAATGTACAATTTATATACTTTTTAACCTTAAATGCTCATCTTGTCTAGCTCAGCAATGCGCATGTGTACTCTTTGCACTCCGGTGGTATACAGTTAAAGTATGTCGAAAAACTCCT
The DNA here is from genome assembly GCA_036247105.1 of Cirrhinus mrigala. Classification (NCBI taxonomy): domain Eukaryota; kingdom Metazoa; phylum Chordata; class Actinopteri; order Cypriniformes; family Cyprinidae; genus Cirrhinus; species Cirrhinus mrigala. Next base: position 20,949,731 of record CM070014.1, read on the forward strand.
GTGTTTACAAAGTGAACGTGAGATGGGAGTTTTTTAACATACCCTAACTGTCTTGAACCAGAGTGCACAGAGTATGTATGCACATTGCAGAGCTAGACAAGATGAGCATCTGTGGTTAAAAAGACCCTTATTCCTCAGCTGGGATCATTTAGAGCTCTTCAAAGCTGCATTGAAACTGCATTTTTAAACTTCAATCTGTTGAAGTCCACTATATGGAGAAAAATCCTGCAATATTTTCCTTAAAAAAAACTAATTTCTTTGCGACTGAAAAAAGAAAGACATGAATATATTACATGACATGGGGGTGAGTAAATTAACAGGACATTTTGATTATGGAAGTGGAGTAATCCTTTAATATTGACTAATTTCATTCAAATTTCCACTTAATCTTTAATATTTGGCACTTTTCAAATATCGAGAAAGATATTGATGTATTGATGTATGTTTATAAGGTTTATAAATTATTTACCTTACAAATCTGATGGAGTTCACAATAGTATTTTGATTTATTATGATTTTTACATGGGTTTAAGATATCATGCAGCCTTGGAAAATGGTCTATTATTGCATTTCATGTATTCTTGTCCGTGGAATGAACCACCTCAAGTATTTTGCTGGTAACTTGAGCTTGGCAAAAACTATCAAGGATTTTTATTTTATTTTATTTTATTTTATTTTATTTTATTTTATTTTATTTTATTTTATTTTATTTTTTATTTGGATGCACATTATTTGATCTTTTATTTAGTAATATTTGTTTTATTTTTGCATTGTTTATTATTTGTCCTCTATATCCTTCTGGGAAACAACATTCCTGTTCTTCAGCCACATCTTCTGAGATGCTCACTGGCATAGTGACAAGTGATGGACACTATTTCCCCCCAAGTGATCAGGAATTGAAATTGCTGCTTGTCTTAGACTCAATCAATAGTAATATCTCTTATTCCCTCACCTACAGCTACAACATTATCAGAAGATGAAAAACTGGACCTCCTTTAGTTTCTACTGCATTAACCAGCTAATGAAGCAAATAATGCTTGTCTTATTTGTTCTACGTCTTATTTGTTCTTTCCCTCTCTTACAGTATTAGTTGTAATCTCAGAGCACATTGCGCTTTTCCTTTTTGTTTCAGTGTAACAAGATTTTTTTCCTCTAATTTTAGACAGACTTTTCTCCATCTTCCTTATTGGTCAAATGAAGTATTCATCTTGCTAATGCGTTTAAGCCTAAAGAGGACAGTTGCTTTGTTTTTATATATCTTTTGAAAGCTGTTATGGTAACTAAAGTGTATCCTTTTAGCAGAGAAGATGCAAGAACCTACAAAACAGTTGTTTTTCATGGGAAAAGCGAGACAAGATAGACCGAGATAGAAAGGTTGTAGCGACAGGTTTTGCCTTTCAGGTGGGGACAATATAACTGCTATAATTTACTGTTCACTTGAAGTTTAGAAAAGGCTGTCTAGGATTGCTTGGGCAGAAAGTGCTGTGGCATCAAGATAAAGCACATTTCAGTTCTCGCTAGGACTCCTCTATTATACCTGAGCGGACCACTCACTGCTCAAATTACAGCCTGTCTGCCTTCGAAGGGTTAGAAAGGTCCTTTTAGATTCTCTGTTCTCTGAGAAAACCCCAAAATGAGCACTGCTAACAGTTCTTTCATTTAAAAATAAATAAATTAATTAAAAAACAATGCTTAAAATACTGTAATTTGGTCAGTTTTCATGATAATGAATCTCGATCCACTGCTCTTCAGGCAAATGGCTAATTAATGTTTTTTAACAGTACTTCTTGTTGCTATGCACTAAAACATAGTCAATTTTAGCTTGGGATTTATCTCAGGATTCATTGATGGACCTTTGTTGGACGCCATATTTAACATAAAAACAAGGCTGTGAAGAACAGACGTAAATCCACACACTGTCCAGTGTTTTGGACCCCACTGACTTTCATTGTATATACAAAAACAGTTAAAACATACCTCAAAATATCTTCGTTTTTGCAAAATAAAGAAATTATCGACACCAATAGCACACATATCTATTGAACAGACTGTATATACTTCATGTTTATTCCTCACAGGGTCAAACAGTACTGGTTTATCTAACAGTGAGAAGAAATTCCGTAATCTGATGGCACAGAGGCCAGGTTTCCTTCAAGCATTTTGAAGTTGCGAATAAAGATTAAAATCTGCTTTCGTTGCACATGGAGCGCCTGAAGCTATGCCTCTCAATTGGCAAATGATGCAGTCACCCTGTACTTGAGAATGAAAGAGCTCTCCTGATGCTGGCTTGAAGGACAAAGAGCTGAGCCACTTTGAGACTAATGATTGACACTGACAAACAAAAGGGCTCTGCACCTTTCGCCAAGAAAGCAATTGAAATGGTCCAATCTCTATTGAATTTCAGACTTATCGATGTTGAGGGCCATTACTGGGCCTTCTTACGTTAGATTCATCTTCTAGCAGCAAGGGGGGGTATGTTCAGATTTATTGATTCACCTCAGAGAGAATCATTTCTCCTCATATATTGTATATAGTAAATTTGAAATTTTTAACTTAAAAAGGAGACAGTGCTGCTTGCAGTCTGGATGATTGTGGGCTTAAGAAACTGTAGGGTAGACAACATGTTTAATTTAACACAAATGAAAACGAGGCTGTGGGGAAAAGAAGTACAGCACCTTGGTGTCGATTGTTTCTTTCTCCTCCACAAAAGAAGATATTTTGAGGAACGTTTCAATTGTTTCTGTCCATCACATGATTACAATTGATATAGTTTGAGAAAATAGCTCAACATGACAGCAGAATTACCCATTGCACGTCTAGTAACCACTTTGTGACTGATAAAAAAATAACTTACATTCACAAATCCTCTCCTCTCCATTGGATGCACATTTAGAATCTTGCCAGAAGTCAGTGATTTGGGTACTTTTTCCCTACTGTTTTATGAATACTATGAATTTAGACATATATTCAAATTAATGTGCCACAGGTTAACTCCACTCCAAGTGTAGAAACATCTACAATCAATATGAATGCTTCTGAGTTCAAATTCAAGTGTCCTAGAAAAGGGTATGAATACTTATGCAAAGGAATCATTTCTGTTTCTAATAAATATAATTTCTAATAAATTTGCAAAGTTGTTGCATATCTGTTTTGTGCTTTGTCATTACGGTGTGATTTAAAGCAGTTTAACATAAGGCTGCAACGTAAAACATGAAGAAAAAAAAAATCAAGGGGTATGAATACTTTTGCAAGGCAGTGCATATTGGATACACTTTTATATACTATGTACTAAAAGCCACAAAAGTATGCAGCAAAACCCCTTTAAAATTCTGGTTTTTGCTCTACCAAAGATATCCCTGCTACTAACATATTACTTAACCTAATCCTTTCTCTCTCTGTATAAAGTCCTTACTCTTAAAAATATTTTGCTTATCCTAGTCAGGGTTATGTTGGAGCAGAGAAGTGGGTCAGGGTACCTTGTGTTAAAATCGATCTGTTCTTTGCTTTCTCCCTGTGAGAGCCTATCCAAATCTCTCAGACAAATCAGATGCGCTGGAGGAAAAACAACAGAGTGGAGACTTCAAACATTTTGATATGTCGCATTGATCCAGCTTCACATCTATGCATGAAAGAGCTTCTGAGCTGAACAAGCCAAATGATTTGATGCTCAAGTGCCTCCTATGTTTTTTGTGTCTTTCATGGGTCTTCTTACTCATCTGTTGTGATACTTTAACACAGCTGAATTCACCAAACACGTTTTAGTTAAATAATTCAGGTATTCCTCTCTTAAGTAATGAAGAAAGATTATCAAATGGTCCATAGGTTTGAACATGTCTATTCTGGTCAATCACTGTTGATCTTCATGACAGCAGAGATATTTTTCATTGTTTGTCTATTCTTACTCCATTATTCTATGTTTACACCAAATCAATTGCTTCTGTGAATACATGTGCTCTGTTCAAAAACCTAGTGAGCTGCCATTATTGAAACACTCCCAGCACAAAGGCAGTAGGTACTATACCTAGTTTGGGAATTTTTAGGGAATCATCACAAACAACTTTTGTGGAAGCAAGCCCAGAATGCACTGTGGCTAAAAGCCGGTTCACACCAAGGACAGTACCTATAACTATAACTAAGTTTTAACAATTGTTCTAATTGTGTGAAGAATAGTAAAGCTACAGAGGAACAATATCATTGGAATTACTTTTAGAAAGATGTTTTTTTTGTTTTTTTTTCCAGATGATGAATGATAAAAACATTGATGGTCTATCGGAATCCATCTGACTTTAAAAGGAACCCTGGGTATTAAGACTTCTATGGCTTAATAAAACATAAATGATGTCTCTTACTGAAATATGTAGTGGGAAACCTATAAAAGATTTATGTAGTTTCAAAACGTTGTTTGGACTATAGGGGATGCCGTTATGTCAATTATATCAATTGGTTGCACTCGGTGAGTTACTGGCCCTACCTGTTGCTATTTTTAAGCAACAGGTAGCTGTAGTCTAATAAAAGCCTCAAATGCATCAAGGCTAAAGTGGAGAGAAAAAAAAAAAAAAGACATGGTTCTTTAAGAAGTTTTATTCGTCCACAGGCATCTTCCCATTTTTCTCTTCTTCTTTCTTCTGGAAAGCAGTAAAGACTTACATCACTTTTCTTGTTGCCTTTGGACTAAAAATTACAACCTAAAGCCGTACAATGTGGCATGGTATCAGTATTTTATTTTCCGAATTGTGTTGCAGTAAAAAAAGCAACGGTAGCATCGGTATCTCAGAGAGTTCACGTTCATTTCACGTCCCCTATGTAGTCCAAAATATGTATTAATGTGTATATTTGCCAGTGTCACAGATGTGAGGGAACTTGTCGTGGATGACCGAAAAAAAATAAATAAATAAATAAACATGGTAGTTTTTTCTGTGGTGATGTTGTGAAGCGTCACAGATGTGGCATTGGTTTTCGTCCACTATGACACACGGGATGAAACGATTGAAGCTTGTGTCCTAACGCCCATTGTCATTCACAAATCCCCACGACACCCTACGTCCAGCAGATCGTGCCAAAATCGGGCTAAAATTGTGTAGTGTGAACCGGGCTAAAGACATGAAAGTCAGGTCATGGAACAGATATATGGTGTCTCTTATCACACTTTTACAGTGCTTAGAAGTGTCAGTCCCTTTGTCTCATATAAACATTTCATTTATCTTATTTGTAACCACTTAAACAAACTCAACCTTGGCAAGGAAGCTTTTCTTTCTTCCAAGTCCTGACCTTCTCAGTGTCTCTCCATCTTAGTTAAGATACACAGTATAGCAGCCTCCAGTTGTGTAAAATCCCTGCATTATCACAGGTGACCTGGTTTTGTGGAGCACATTATGACAACAGCTGAATCATGTTGCTTACACAACAGAATTACCACTATATCCTTCAGTGACACGATTTTAATTCAGCTCCTTGTCCAGGCTTTTATTATTCTGTGAGTGGTTCAATGCAACTCTCTTCTCGCCAACAAAACTGCATTTACTACACGATCCATCAAGTGCATCCAAAACCCTTGACTTTGTTTGACTTAATAACCTCCAGTTATTTTCACATTACATCTTTACTCAAGTTTCTCTGCTGGCAGCTGCTGAAAGAATCATATTCAAGACACTGTTTTCAGCCAATGCAGTCACTGGCTTGGTGCCCTTCTACCTGCAATCCATTACCTAACTGTACACCACACTCAGACTGATGTGACTGGCTACATCCAATTTGGTCGTCTAGGCTTCCTATCACTCCATATAAAAGCCATTGCACTTGGCCAGGTCAACAAATCTTTCCATACTTCAGCAGAATGTACTGTGATGTGCTTAGCACATACATAAATCAGTAAAAGCCAAAGAAATGTTGATTATACTTATTTAGTTTTATATGTTCAGCCATTTGTTGTTCCACATAAACATGCATTAGACAGACATCTTTGACCAATGCACTGCATCTCATTGCTTTTATTCTCCCCTTGTGAAAAATAAGTGTGCTTAAAGGGATGTTATACCCTAAAAATGAAAATTCTGTCATTATTTATTCACCCTCAAGTTGTTCCAAAACTGCCTGAATTACTGTCTTCTGTGGAACATAAAAGAAGATATTTTGAAGAATGTTGGTTCCTGGTCCCCCACTTTTTTCTATATATGATCTATATGAACATCAATGGCTACCATCAATTTTTAGGTTACCAATATTTCTTTAAAATATTTTCTTTTGCATTCAGCAGAAGAAAGAAATTCATCCATGTCTGGAACAACTGCATCCCACATTTCAAAACACAAGAAAACATTCTCTGTGAACAGTCCCTTATGTAGATAACAGGCATCAAACCACTGCTCATTTGTGCAAATTCAGAGTCACTGTGGCATTTTAAAGTGTCAAGGTTCAACACAGAAAACTGGCTTTGAAAATTTGTTGATACCTTTGTTATTCACTTACCTCTGTTGCTGTGACATGCATATTTGCGCCTTTCTCTCACATCTGGCATTACTGTGCAAAGATAAATAAACTCAGCAGTGGGACAGACTGCTTGTTTGGCATGTTACCCGTATTTGGAAAACTCACCACATCCGACTGCACGAAAGCCTGTCAGATCCATATACTTCTCCAGCAGAACCCTGACCCGGCTCCTATTGTGGAGGGATCGATAGCTAACCCTGTCAGTCTGTGCTTTATTTGCCTGGGCTATATGCTCCAAACCAGTCTTGACTTCTGCTAGATTTGGCCTCCCACCAATCTCCATCAAAACAGATAAACAACATTCCTGTACTGTAAATCAGAGCTAAACATTTTTGCCTGTGTCTGGGGGGTGAAAATGACTCAAGCTAATGCTTCAGTGCAAATGCTGCCCAGAGTGCTATGTTAACCTTAAACTCCTCATTCTGAAAAAAAGAAAGAAGGAACAAAAAAAAAATAAATCACAATTGGTGTCTGATTTGGCTTGTCACGACCGTCAGCACTGTAGCGTCACAATAGACAAAGATTCAAACATGAAATGAAAATGGCAGGCTTGAAATGCTCCCAATCACAACAGCAAAGAGCAGAAACTACAACAACAATCATCCTAAAAACAGACCTCTGAATCCATCAGAACTGGAGACACTGAAATATCTGATCTGACAGAATGACTTATGCAAAGCTAAGCTGGCCAGACTGGTCTGGTTTGCAACCCAGGTAACAAAAAAATGTTCTGAGAACATTTTGTTCATGTTCCCGTTAAGCTATGAAAACATTAAAAAGTATTCTGTGAAGTATTCTGAATGTTCAAACCATCTTTTAAATGTTTTGAAAATATTGTTTTCTTAGTTATGAGAATGTTAAAGGAACATACCATTTTTTTTACCATTTTACAAACATTATGAGAATGTTACATTTGAATGTTCTGAGACAAGTAGTAACATTTTAGGTTAGATTTTAGAGTTAGATGTACATACAACTAAAACTAAAAACAAACATTTGAGAACATTTTTAAAGACCTGGGCCCTTATTTATAAACAGTGCATACGCACTGAAGTGTGCGTAATGAGTGCGTAAGAACTGTTTCACGCAAAGTGTGGGATCTACCAACTTGTACTTATATGTAGGAATGTATGTAAATATAAGGACAAAATGAAGAAGCTTTTCTACGCACTGATGATAAATGAGGCCACTGATCATTTTGAACGAACATTCTTTTAACATCATTGGAATAATGTATGTTCAAAACTATGAGAGAACCTTGCCAGAATATTAAGTTCTCAAGGCTGATAGACTAGTTCAAACCAGTTAAGACCAGCAGTCTTATAGTGTGTGCGAATTCGTGCTGGGTGACCAATTGACACAAAATATATTCACCTAATAGAATCTTCCGCGCAAGTTGAAAAATGACATGTCTGGTTGCAACAAGAATAAATAGGGTAGAATGGCCTAAGGGTGCCCCTGGGTAAAAGCTGCCTTTGATATTATTTTCCTCTAAACCACTAGATGGCAAAAAAACGTGGCATTGCACTTACCAAAATATCTACTTTTTAGCATACACGTGCAAAATTGTCTGAACCTTGACACGATTGCGGGCAGCAGTGCAAAGTCGATTGCTTACTTGAACTAATATTTTTAATGTTTTTAAAAATGTTGTAGATTTAACAGAAGGCTGACTTTTCCGTTTGTTAACATGACATTGTTAGATTCAGATGGTAAATATCATATATTATGTTGGGTGTCCATCTTAGAGATAATCACCATGTTTAGAATGAAACCATCATATTAAAACAAACAAACAAACAAACAAACATGCTATTAATCATATCACATAATAAAATATAATTTGTTGTTACTACTGTAAATCTATATTATCTAAATCTATATTATATCTATAAATTATTATGGGATCTCCTTCAATGCTTTCAGAATCTTTACATTTAAAATGATTTTGTTTTTGTATTTCATTGTATATTAACATATTTAAATGTATATTTAAACAGTGTATTTATTGAACAAAAAAAAAAAAAAAAAAAAAAAAAATATATATATATATATATATATATATATATATATATATATATATATATATATTTATCAAAATCAGGGGAGAATATAGTACAAACTTTGCTAAAGTGATTGTTTTGAACAAGTATAAACTTGAACAAGTAAAACATTATAAAAAAATAAAAATAAAAAAAAGTATTTGCGTCAATACTGTGTGCTTTTTACCCCATGTGTGTGGGGTAAAAGGCCCCCTTTGCCACCTCATATATTTATGAGATTTTTAAACAAAATAAACAACTTGTATGATTTATTTCACACAAAATCTGTTGCTTTCAATACAAACATGTGTATTTTTCTGCAGTCATACACTTTGGGCACAGTGAAAAGCACATTTTTTTTTTCCTTAGGGGGTGCCTATTTGTTTCGCTTTTGGAGTGAACACACCATTAGCTGCTTAAGGCTGTATTTTTTTTCTCTCTCTGTCTCTCTTCAGCAGGACTTTATGACCATTTTACAGATCATTTGGTCTAAAATGTACAACCATTTTGCTACTTAAAAATCAATTAAAAAGCTATCATCTATGAATTACACCTGAGGATAATAACCGTAAGTTTTAATCACAAAAATGAGAGTATAAACAATAAAAGAAATGATATCTCATTAAATCTACTATATGCAATTCCATTTATACCTTCAAAAAATATAATTGTGGTCATATGGCCTCATATTAAAGTCTAAAGGCCTGTTCAGACCAAGAATGATGTCTATATTAGCGTCCAGAGCAACGGATGACAACATATAAGATGCATTTGTTTTCTGCTACTTCAAATGCTCAAGCTCATTGAAGTTGGGTGGATCTGCATTTAATAAAACCAGGATAACTTGCATTGAATATTGCAGAGGCCAACACTAAATAAGACAAGTGGCAGTGAAGCAGTGAGTATGTGAACATTAGAACTTAATAAACAAATCATATCAGTAGCAATGCTGCTTATCAGTCTCTGGAAATTAAATATGCCATGAACTTCCACTCAGCTGAACTGCTCAGAATGAAACTCTAAATAAAGAATGGGTTTTGCTGAAAAACTCAGTTATTCTGCTGTAGAAACTATTACATAAGATGCATAATACCAGGACTAGGGTTTGGGCTAAAAAAACAAATGCATTAATTTGTTGTGTCATATTGACATAAATAGGGCATGGTTAGGGGCAGTCAACTAAAGCTCAACATGCTTTATGAAAGCAAGAGAATAGACTCTCAAAAAAAAAGGGAAGACATGTAATGCCATTACACCTTTTTTTTTCTTTTTTTGTCAGTGTATATTTAATATACTGTATAAGCACTATAAAAAAATGGTTCTTTTAAAAACTGCTCACTGAAATGTTCCAAAAGTTGCTGTAAAAAACTCCTTTGGAGTGTATATTGCAAGTTCTTGACCAAATTACAATAAACATACAGTGTACATCATTTTTCATCAAACATATATATGTGTAATTATAAATTTGCTTCAGAGGCATATGAGGAGGGGGCTCAACTAAAATCCAAATCTGGCTTGTTTCAACACAAAATTAAACCCTGAGAGAAGACAGAAAATGAGAGGTAGAAAAAAGAGGAATGAAACCAGAAACCAGATTCTAGTTAATGTCACCCTAACACAATGTACATGCATTTCTAATGCTCCTAGCCAAGGCCCAAGGGTGCTGACCTCCAGTGACATTTGAACAGGATGAGACAGCCAGTGAATAAGGCTATTGAGATTGACTCAACAGTGTTGAATCAGTGAGGTCGTGGGGCCTCCTGTGGCTTTAAATAGTCAAGCCCTGTATGAGGCCGCAGTGTCATTCATTACCCAGTTCATCATGTATTCCTCTGCTCAGACAATGCCATCCCTCACAGCTCCGACCGCAGCCGCGGCCAATGAGAGATGATGTGAGGCCAATTTCCACTGCAATGGATTCAAGCCATGCGGCGAGGACGGATGGGGATTGTAGAGATGGATGGGAGGGCAGGCTTATTGTTAGTCGGCCCGGTACAGTTGAAGCACTGTATTAAGCTGACTGTGACATTCATGTTTAATAACGCCAATCCAAACAGCGATCTGTCATTCAAGATGGGTGAATTGATAAAAATGGAAAAAATGTGAAATTTTGTGCGAACAGGAACACACACATACGCACACATGTGCATAGGCTACATTGTAAAATATTATTGTGATTTTCCAGAATAGTCCTGGCTGCTAGCTACTGTATTTTGACAGTATGGTTTTACAGACCAGGATATGAGTGAGCGTTTCTGTCCCAAACAGTAAAGCAAGTTGTGCATTTGATTTCCAGGGAATACATGAAGTTATAAAACATATTTCCAGCATGACAGCTCTTGGAGAGTTTAGCATGATAATATGCATGCCAATGTTAATGTGTGAGGTCTTGCCGGAATAAATCTGCTATGCTGCTGCTGCAGAGCAAGTAAAAAGAAACTTACTATTGCTAATACATCTACAGACAAGCTGCTGTATCCATGTAGGAAATACTGCCGCTGCACATATTAGATATGAAATAGCCCCATATATAACATACACAAAATTACCCCATAGCAGATCTATACAGGTGGAGCTGGGGAAGTGGAGGGTTTCTGAAGCCTGCTGCAACTGCTATAGCAAGCACTAGCAGAGTATTTGAATGTTGTGCAGAGACGGAAATTTGTATTGCATTTGGATGCATTTCTAGTTTTAACATTGTTTATTCATAAGACATTGCTCTTTACATAAATTAAGTATCGGCTGTATACAAAGTGACTAACATTTGGTTTTCAACCACAGAAATTGGGTAATATTCAACTATCTGGACATGGAGCCTCATTGAGATCCCCATATCTCTGGGACTGAATGATGTAGGGCCTTGAAAATGAGGATTTCAAAAGACAAGTTTATTATGTACTAGGATCTAAAATCATATTGCAATATCTTTAATACTTCTTGAGTTATATGCACGCAAATTTTGGAAAAAGAATACTTATGGCACTCAGGTATGTTCAATGCATTTGTTTTGGCAGAAGGAAACAAGATCATTCCTAGTTTCATTATTATTTGTTCTCCAGACATTCCTCTTTAAAAGACAAGAAGTGTCATATTTTTGCAAAGTGATCCACATTTGGTTTTTGACCACTGAAAATGTGTACAATTTAATTTACTCCTGGAGGCGTACTGAAATTCCAATATCTCTGGAACCGAATCATACAGGGCTTTCAAAATGAAGATGCCAAAAGGAAAGTTTGTTAAGACCCAATATCTAAAAGGGCATTAATATATCTTTAATACTTTTTGAGTTACAGGCCTGTAAACTTTGGAGAAAAAAGTGCTCTTTTCCCATTTTTTAAATGGTCACCATCGGCACATAATGCAACAAAGATTGATAAAGGTAACATATTTTACTAACAGACCTACCAATCTCTGTGTACAAACAACAATGATGCTACCCTCTTTCTGAAGTCATTTTAACCCCCTGTAATTGGGCTCTGAATCTCAGGTGAAAATTGCCATTTGGACCCCCTATTTACAAAATAGTGGATTACTCAGTAAATATTCATCCATGGCTTTCATTACTATACATGGTTATCTTTGTTCAGAAATGCATACACTATATATATATTGTTACACTGTATTAACAGTAGTATGTTTTTCTTTTTTTTTTTTTTTCCAGTTAAAGTGAACACTAATTACCACAGTGGTGACTTCCAGCAAAACCCAGCTATTTACAATCTTATCCCATAATGCACCATCATTTATGATATAAAATCCTGACAATTGTTTTACACTGTAATTAATATTTATACATATAGTTGGCAGCACTATTGGTTTGCATGGCAGTGTGAAAAAGTAAATCCTGCGATTCATCGATCCTAAACACGAAGCAGTCATCAGAGGGAAGAGATGCCTTTTCGCCTACGTTATCTGTCTTTCTATTTCACATAAACACACACCCACGTACACACCTCCACAGACGTGCCTCCACACAGAGCAAAGGAGAAATTTATGTCCATCCTTTGCAATCACACAAACATGGGGACTATATAAGTGCTTGCATACATCGGATGCAGCAGAGCTTCATTACTAAAGAGCGTAATGCTAAACATAGCACGTTTACGCCACACACGAACAAATCAGTCCTCTTAAAATTCCTCATTAATGTTGCTTCATATCTCCAGTTAACTCATATCTCTGATCTTTCCTTCAAAGTGCTTTCATACCATTTCAAAGTCAAAAATCAGCAGGGAAACATGCAGTACATATGATTCCCAGATCAAGCATTTGAACCGCGCATCCGCTTATTTAAAGAAACAACAGGAACAGTGCGTTCTGTTCTATAAGAAATGTGTGAATGTGTGTCCTTGCGTGATTATATATTTTCAATCGTTTGAGGGAGTATTCGTATAATTGGTCTCCATTAATGCTCCAGCGATTATTTGGTTATGCATATGTGTTCAGTGAACCTATCAGTCATTGCTAAATGCACATTACTACCAAGGGCCATGTTAACAAGACCAGATTGTCTCAGAATTTGAAAGACATTAACGTGTATCAAATCGAATGAATAGTTTTCTTTGAAATGCAATATTCTGACATATCAGCTGTTCACACTACGTGGCTATTTCTGCTACATTGCCGAGAATTACAGATAACTGCTCGTCTACCCACATCTTCCAGCATAGCTGCGGATTAAGCATCGGGATGCTTCACGGTATCTGTAGGCTAAAAGCAAATCCATGTTCGATGCCGCTTGTGTAATTTGCATATAATATGCATGACCCTTTCAGGTTTGTGAATGATCGGGCTTCCATTCCTTTGGTGTACAAGCACCAAATGTTAAACTAAAAGCAGTTAAACTAAAATACATTTTTATCTCTCAAAAACTAACTAAAATAAAAATTGTCATTGGCAAATGCCAATTTAATTTTAGTTTTTAATGCATGTTATATTAGAAACCTTTGGAAGCTGTATTTGACAGGATAAAAAAAAAAGGTAATTGTGACTTTTTACCTCACAATTTGGACTTTTTCTTGCGATTCTGAGAAAAAAAAGTCTGAATTGCGAGATATAAACCCAGAATTGTGAGATATAATCTTGGAATTGTAAGGAAAAAGTCAGAATTGTGAACTATGAAGTCATCATTTGTATATATAAGTATTGTGAAACATAAAGAATTCTTAGAATTCAAAAAGAACTAATTTTTTAAAAATATAAAATATTGAAAAATATAACAGGTAAGACTTTTCACAAATAAATAAATAAGTAAGCCTCAACTGTGAGATAAAAAGCCTTTTTTTTACTTTTGTTCTTTTGCATTTTCAACACACTATTTACCTGTTTAATACTCTAAAGTTGCTTTGACACAATCTGTATCCTTTTGCAGAAACCAGCTTCCACAGAAACATTTACAACCCCCTTTACAACATGAAAATTTCACTAGATAGCAATAACACTACACAGAGCTGGAGAAAAAAAGGAATTATTTTGATACATTAGCAACCCTAATACTAAAACTTAAATAAACATTACATAAACTGAAATTAGAAAATTCTACACTAATAATAATAACTAAATAAAAAGTCACAACTATGTTAATCTGTGTGTGGGCTGAATTTCTTGACAGGCATTGACAGAGTAATCCAGCAATGGTCCACTGGTAAGTGGTAGTGGATAGGCTTGTGTTAATAAAATGGTTGGCTGTTAAATCACAGGGAAACACAGTAAAAGTGATGTACTAATGTTCGGTTCAGCCTAATTGAACACTGTCTTGTCAATTAAGCAGAAAGTGTCTTCTGTTTCTAATAGAAGGTTCTTAAAATGTCTGCAATTACTTTCCTGGCAAAGGCTCAAGGCACTAATAGAATATGGTGGAGGGAAAGAGCAGCCTTTAATTTCAAAGCAACTTTAAATGCATCGTGTACAACCTTAAAATTAAATGGAAATTAAGTGCAAGGTATGCTTAAGCAAACATCAAATATAAACTTTACATTCAATTTAACAGGTACTTCAAATGTAGTGTCTGTTTTCTGGGGTGTTGTAATGGTCCAGAGCAGTTAACCGGAGGATTGCTAGTTCAGCAAAGAGTGAGCCATGAGCCAACACCACTGTACCCTTGAGCACAATGCACATTACTATTAAAGCCCCCAAGCAAAACACTTAAAGAAACAGTTCATCCACAAAAAGTGCTTCCACACCCAACTGACTTTCTTTCTTAAAACCTAGGAGGACGTTTTTTTTTTTTTTTTTTTTTTTTTGCACAATATTGGACAATCTTTTTAATATCATGAAAGTGAATAATGACTGGGGATGTCTCTAAAGTGTCTTTCCTCTAAGTCAATACAGCTGTTTTATGTGAAGAACAGAGGTTGATGTTTTATAATACTTTCATTGTGCTTTTGTGTCCTTTTGAAGCTTGAAAGAATGGGATCTGGAGCTTTCAAGCTTCAAAAAGAAAACAAAAGCACCAAATATCAATTGTACAAAAAGTACACCTTATCAAGCCATACAATGAAATCATTTAGTTTTTTAAGGTTTTCAATGAACAATGACTTCTGGTAACACTTAAAAATCGTATAAAATATACTTGAGTCATTCCGTGTCAACTCAACCAGAGGTTGCCAGCTCAATTTTTTAGATTTTGCTAATTTTTTATATTTATTTATTTTTTATTTTTCTGAAGAAAGGTAAACTTGTATAGTGATGAAAGCCAAAATATTAAATGTCATGGATGAATATTTACTGAGTAATCCACTGTTTTATAGAGGGGGGTCAAAATGGCTTTTACCTGAGATTCAAATTACAAGGGGGTAAAAATGACTTCAGAAAGATCGTAGCATCCTAATGTTATTTTCACACAGAGATTGGTTGGTCTGTTAGTAAAATCTGTTGACTTCAGCCATCTTTGTTGCAGTATATGCCAGTGGTGACTGTTCAAATAATGGTAAACAGCACCTTTCAACTTTTTTTCTCCAGAGTTTGCATGCCTGTAACTCAAGAAGTGTTAAAGATATCTTAATGCCCTTTTAGATATTGGGTCTTAACAAACTTTCCTTTTGGCATCTTCATTTTTAAGGCCCTTTATGGTTCAGTTCCAGAGATACTGGAATTTCAGTATGGTAAAATTGTTGTATTTTGTAATTGAGTAAATTGTTAAATTGTACACATTTTCTGTGGTCAAAAACCAAATGTGTGTCACTTTGCAAAAAAAAAAAATGATACTTATTTTCTTTTAAAGAGAAATGTCTAAAGAACAAATAATGTTGTAAATAATAATATCTCGTAAATAAATAATGTATCTTGTTTCCTTCTGTCAAGACAACTGCAATTAACATAAAACAATTGTATTTTTATTTAATAGCCATTTAATAAAATATAATAGTATTATCATTCTTTATTATTTTATTTATTTATTTATTTATTTTTTTACAAATAAACTAAATAAAGTACAATAAAACTATTATTAGTTTTATTACCTTTTTTTTTATAGTTATATTTAATTGGTCATCAAACCAAATCTCCAGGTGCTCTCATGAGAACTAGACAAGAAAAGTATAATAATATCTAATATGGCCCGGTTGTATGGACTACACAGTAAAATGATATTTTTAGCATAAATAGAACAGATTATTGAGGCACATTTGACAAGAAATTACTATTTCAGGTTTAATTCAGTGTGTTATTTAACATTTCTTTGTAATTATTTGTGAAATTTACTAGCAATTACTGAGATAAAATTGTAAATTACTTTTAGTGTACTTTTATAATACATTTAAAATGTAAATCTTTATAATGTTTCTATGTTGCTTTTATGTCTTTTTTTTTTAAGATTAAAAGCATCTGTCCCCATTCTTCGCAGTTGTATGTAAAAAAGCAACAAGCACATTATTTAAAAAAAAAAAAAAAAAAAGTGTTCTACAGAAGAAAGAAAGTCATATGGATTTGGAATTACTTCAGGATGATTAAATGATGACAGAAAATTCATTTTTGGTTAACCTATCCCTATAACTATCCCAGATCCGAGGGAATTTTCCCTGCATTAAGTTTGTGGTTGCTGTTCCATGGCGACATTGTGGGAAAGCCATGGTTATAAATAAAGATTCAATAGTTACAGATTTATGGAAATTGTAACTTATGTTAGGATGGATCACTTGTATTGTATCTATGGTAAGTGGTTTTAGATTAAAAAAAAAAAAAAAAGAAAAACGTGGTAAATGAATAAATGTCAATTTAATCCAGGACTACATGCTTCAGAGGTCACCTACCTGCAGTGCACGTCCAGACGGCAGGTGTTGCGCAGCTGAAGACAGTTGGGTTTGGTCTTGTCCTGATAGGAGCAGGAAGGTACAATGGTTTGTCTCCTTCTCTCAGCACAGGCCTGGTCCTTACAGGAGCAGAAGAGCAGCCCGTAGCTGTATTGTGTGTCAACACGTTCAAAGAACTGACGCAAGGCCTTATGGCAGCGCTTTCTGTTGCAGCTGTCCTGCGACTGAGGCTGTGAGGGTTGCTGGCCCTGGGTCTGCGCACGGGTGCAGGTGGAGATGTAGTTGGAGCGCTGACGCTTGCAGTTTTCATTCAGGTTGCAGGCTTTCGTGGCGTCCAGACAGGGGTTGCATGGGCGGCTGGGATCTGAGCAGTGTGGCTGGCCTTTACTTGTGCCAGAATGGATGCCTACGAGAGGAAAGCAGGAAAAGATAAGTGAGACTGAACGCAAGGGTGTTTGTGAGAATGATAGAAAGCGAGCGAGAGGGGAATTGAGAGTGGGTGTGCATAAGAAAAAAAGAGACCATGAGTTGCACTGTCCCACATACACTCCTTGTCAGATGAATAGGACAACTCCAGCACAACAATGAACTCTTAGATCTGTTTCCAAGACAGTGTGCCGATTGGGACGCTTTCGCAATACACACACACATACACACAGATGCTGGTACACATATAATTATGAGGACTTTCCATAGGCGTAATGTTTTTTTATACTGAGCAAATTATATTTTCCATCCCCTAACCATAACCTCAACCTAAACACTCTGCATTTATTCATTTTTAATTATAAAAATTTGTTTATTTAGCAATTTGAATTATGGGACAGCTGGGTGTCCTCATAATGTAGGACAAATAGCCTGAAACCTGAATACACGCTACATTGTATTCACTGGCCCTCATAATGTAGGTCACACACACACACACACACACACACACACACTTACAGTTTTTGAAAGTCTTTTATGCTCAAAAGGGGTTTTAAGGAGTTTATTTGATCAAAAATGTATTAAAAAGAGTAAAATTAAATTATTATATTATATTATTACCATTTAAAATAACTGTTTTCTATTTTAATATTTTTTGAAATTGTAATGTATTCCTGTGACGCAAAGCTGAATTTTCAGCATTATTACTCAAGTCTTCAGAGTCACATGATCCTTTAGAAATTATTCAGATTTTGGCTCAATGATTATGAATTATTAATGGTTCTCATTATTATTAATGCTGAAACACATTTTCACAGCTTTTTGTGGTATTTTGTGGTATAACTTTCACAGTATTTTTGTGGAAACCACGATACATTTTTTTTCCAAGACTGAACAGAACGTTGAACAGAAAGTTCAAAAGTACAGCATTCTAAATGTCACTACTGCATTTACTTTTCTTTTTTTTTATCTATTTAATATACGACCATGCTGATTTTTTTTTTTTATTTATTTTAATCTTATCCCAAATTTTACGTATTGTATATCACAATTTCCACAACAGTATTAAGCAGCGAAAACTCTTTTCAACATCAAAATAAATAAATCAATTACATTTTGCAATATATTAAAATAGAAAACAGTTCTTTTAAACATAATAATATCCTATAACACAATCAGTGTTTGGTAAATTACTCAAAAAAGTAATCCGCTACAAATTGCTTATTACTTCTTTAAAATTGCATTTAAAAAGTAATCAGATTACTAATTACTTCAAGTTTTTAAGTTTGTTTTACTTTTTAAACCTAAAAATACACTACAAAGTGAAACTCATAGTTCATTCAGTAATTTAACATTGACTGAAAAATGACATATCCACAGCAACTTGAACGATCACTTGCATTTTTTCCTGATAACGGCGAAAAGAACTTAAAATGTTGCGTTGTTTTTGATTGTACAGATAAGAGTAATACATCATCTGAAACTGTAAAAGGTATTATTTTATTTGTATACACTCCCAATGTCAACAAATCATTGTGCTTTTGTAAAATAAAGAAAGCAAACAGGGTGCAAAACATGATTTTAAAATGCATTTTACTTCTTATTTTTTTTTAACACTGCATATGTAATGTAATTTTTTTGGCATTAGTAACTGTAATCGAATTGTATAAATTTAAAGTGTAAGGCAAACTATCTAGAATAGTTACTGTGTAACGTGTTATACCCAGCTCTGTTCACAGTGTTCACTGTTTTTACCATATTCTGATTAAATAAATTCAGAAATCTTCTAATATGCTGATCCGTCAACCCCAGTGTGTATATATAATTAATAAATACATACTATTGCATTGAAAATCCCTCTGGCTCAAAAATTTGCAAATGCACCCTGAGTTTGAATGGGCACAGCACTTTCGCTGTGGTTAATCTCTTGTAATCCCAACCTTTCGCTGAACGAGGTCCAGACAAAAGAATGGCTATGAATCATTAGCTGTACCCTCGCTAAAACTGAAAGATATTTAAATGTATTATCTAAAACCCTACTGAAACCTTAGCAATACTGATCCCTCAAGTGGTGTATATATACTGTAATAGCGTACAGTGCAAACGACTGATAAGTACATTCAAGATAAAGAAAAAGTGGGAAAAGGAAACAAGGGCATGTATCCAGCTGTGTGAAGACTGTAAGCGTTGCGTTGAAGGCATCTGAACGAAGCGTTCAGGGGATTGGGGAACTATCAGCTGGAGACTATGGGAAACTTCTGGACCTCTAAAAGTGTATGAAGGTCGGCATTGATATGTTGCCCTAATGGCGTCTCCAGCCTTGACGGCAGCTCTGGTGATTGGAAAGAGAGAGAGAGCGAGAGAGAGAAACTAATAAAACCCAGTGGGTGTTGGTATAACTTTGAGAACAGATGGTTTATCAGACCCCTTGTGGAGACTCAAAGATGAATTTCATTCCAAACGGGTTTTTGTTACTTATGAATAAACTGCTAATGATCTAAATGTCGAAACTGTTTACTCTAAATGAGTGGAAATATAATATTCATGTAAATAAAAAGGGAGTAGGCATATAAATTACCTTGTGTTATGGCAGCTAAGGACTTAGAGAAACATTAGGGATTTTTATGAAGTCCTTTGAAGATATTTTGAGTCTGATTGATATTAATAACTATCCTGATGTTTATAGGGAGTTATCTTGGTTTCACCGAAGACATTGTTGCTCAGAGGTTGTGTATTTACAAAGTAGTGATTAATAACGCATGTTCAGAAGCCAGTCATTAATAAGATATGGAAATGTTTACATCAAACACATCCTTCCTCATTAAAGACAGACCTCATCTGTGTTACAGATTTATATACTTTACGGAGATCCGAGATCGTGATTTCACCATCGGCATCCCTGCTAGATGCAAATAAAAGGATCTGCCAGATATTTTATCGTGAAATAACGCAGATTGCCTCCGAGCTCAAGTATCACTACAGTTAAATACAGGAGGGACTCCTGCATGCAATCAATACAATTCAAAGCAAGTGCAATCAATGCATGAAACCTCCCTTCCTGGTAACTTCACTCCTGAGCTTTTTTAGGCTTAAAAAGTTTGGCTCCCCGAGGACCAAAACCACAATAGTACATCTACTGATTCTCTCTGAATTTGAAATATGTTTCAAACCTCACTAGTCACTACAAAAATAATCAACAAATAAATCATATGAAATAAATAAATCAATATCACACGGGTAGCAGATAATAGTAGGTTACTGAGACCAAAGACTGGTCATTAGATTCACCCAAAATGAATTATAGCTTATGTTTAATCATTATAGAGCCATCAGAGCCAGAAGAAAAATCCAGAAGATCTGCCCTGAGGTAAGGCTTCTTTCTGAGGGTTCATGAGTGCTAAACGGCCGATGATGCCTTGGAACTCACATCTTCGAAAAATTGAAGCAAATTTTAAAATAGACGGTATAAACAAACTGAATATTTGAAGTCTAAACAAGTACATTCTCACCTAAAAACTCCTAAAACTACATTCCGTGAGGAAAAACAGCATTATTTCTAAAATTTTAGTGGATTTGGATGACTCCCAAGACTCTCAATGTGAAAAATACCACAGGTGGAGTGATACAAATGATGAAACAGTTGGAGTTCCGATAACACTAGAATATTGCACTCCTCTCGGCCAATCAGATTTAAGGACCAGAAAGAACTGCTGTATAAAAAAACTAAAATAAAATAATAAACTAAAAATAATACATAATAATAATAATACAATACAAATTAATAATGCATATTAGTTAGGGCTGTCAATAACGATTATTTTGGTAATCGAGTAATCAGTCGATTATTCTGATGATTAATTGAGTACTAATTTGCTAATTATATACAGTACTGTGCAAAAAATCTTAGGCCACTAGTGTTTTCACCAGCAAAAAAAAATATTTTAAGTCAGTTATTTCTATCTTTTGCTGTAGTGTGTCAGTAGGAAATATCAGTCTACATTTCTAAACATTCATTTTGCCATTAATTTTAATAATCCAGTGAGATTTTTGTTTCCACAAGGAATCTGACAACAGCCAGTGCTCCACACAGAGATCTGATCTGACCATCATTCAGTCTGACTGGAATGACATGAAGAAACAGAACAAACTGAGACTAAATCCAGAAGAACTGTGGCAACATCTCCAAGTTGCTTTAAGAAACCTACCTGCAAAGTACTGTTAAATGTTTTAGGCACTTGTGTAAAAATGCTGTAAAATGAGGATGCTGTCAAAAATAATGCCATAAATAGATTTTATCAATTAACTTCTATTAACTAAATTAAATCAACATTTGGTAAACCATATTTGCATTTAAAACAACTTTTGCCCAGGGTACATTTGCGCATAAGTTTTCAGGTAGCTTTGCATGTAGGTTTCTTAAAGCAACTTGGAGATGTTGTCACAGTTCTTCTGGATTTAGTCTGTGTCAGTTTGTTCTGTTTCTTCATGTCATTCCAGACAGACTGAATGATGGTCAGATCAGATCTTAATGGCAAAATGAATGTTTAGAAATGTAAACTGATATTTCCTACTGACACACTACAGCAAAAGATAGAAATAACTGACTTAAAACCATTTTTTTGTTGGTGAAAATACTAGTGGCCTAAGACTTTTGCACAGTACTGTATATATATATATATATATATATACATATATATATAAATATATATATATATATAAACAATAGAGCTAATGTACATTATGCATTATAACAAATGGCTGCAGAGGGTGCAAACGGCATGACGATTGTTTTTACACATTAATGCACAATTTAAACCTTGTTTAATATTGACCAAACAACAGCGAATTCAAATGTCCACTTAATCTTTAATATTTGGCCTCTTCTTTATGACAAAAATGCTACAGCCACTGTAATCTCTTGAATATGGGGACATTAATATATATATATATATATTTATTTTTTTTTTTTTAATCTGAAATCGTGATGAACAGTTAGCATATTGAGAAAGTTATTGATGTTTTCTCTTGTGGCATAGGTTTATAAAAGATTTACCTTAGAAATCTGATGGCATGGCACATGTTTCATTCCCAGATGAATGTTATAGTATGCAGAAATGGAGTTTGAAATGCTCCACACATGTAAATAAATGATAACTATTCATGTGGAGCAGCATTTACTGTGAAAGGAGCAGCTCTGAGACACAAGTAACCTACATGCATGTTAATAATTAAAGCGCATACATTAAACCTCCATTGCATTGAATCATAGCATTTCTGAATTCACAATAGCATTATGCTTTATTATGATTTTCCGGTATTTGTCGATTACTGGACACGGGCAAATTGCAGTTGAGGATTTTTTAAAATCGAGTACTCAAATTGAATCGAGGAATCGTGACAGCCCTAATATTAATATTACTTTGTTTAGATGCTTTATAGATATATTTTTCCTAGAAAACAAGATAAAAGTATCAACTAAGAACATTATTTTGCAGTGCAATTTGCAGCTATTCAGACTGAGATGACATAACGTCGTAAAAGTATCCTGTAATTGGTGCAATCTTGCGTTTCCATAATAATAATAACCCTTTAAAAGTTCTCACTCTCAGTCGACAAAATCCATTTGCAACGATCTGAATGCATGGCAAGCAAAGGTTACCCGGATCTAAAAATACTGTGTGGTTTTAGAGTGTTTCTAAATTTGATTCAGTTGTGCTCGAGCCCTCTTGTCCTGTGTGTGTGAGTCTGTGTGTGTGTGTTGTGAGAGAGCAATTTTAGGTGTGTCTCACAGTGGAGGAAGAAGCCGTAAATGAGGTATGAAATTGGTTGGTGAGAATGTACATAAAAAAACGTCCAGCGTCTGGAGGTCAGAGGATGCTGCAGCACACACTTGCGCTCTGCATGCACAAACATTTGCTTGGTTAAAGAAGGGACAGGAACCAAACAAAGCTAACAGGACAAAATACCAGGAGATGTTCAGATATGCTGTAATATTTTATAGACAGGGATTCGCAGTTGCCCAGTGTCCAAAACAAAAGTGGTGCCAGTGTGAATTCAACAAAAAGGTTTCTTGCATTCAAATCACACTGGAGAAATAGAGAACCATAAACCTGTTCTGGAGATCTGCAGTGAACCACCTGGGTCACAAAAACTCCATAGTCAGATAAAAAGTGAAAGTGACAAAGGAATAAAAACGATTTACAGTTTTTTCTTTCTTTCCTTCCTCTCAGCAAGAATTCTGGATGGGGCACAGCCTGTAAAACAAACTGTGACCAAAACTATCCTACTGGTTTAGCTCACAGTTCACAGTTTCTGTCTGATAACAAGTATAATTTGATGAACTAGTGTAAGATTATAGAGCATTTGGGTTTATTTAATGTGCTAAGCATGATTCGGAGAGGCATAGAAAATGAACAATGCAGAAATGGTTAGCGGGAGCCTGATACATTAAAGTCCATAATATTCACTTACCACATGAACAGAGTAAGGAGAGATGAGTGATAGGACGATGGCAAATGATTTGCAGATCCTGAGCATCACTGACAGTGGGGTAAGATGAGCCAGTTTTTACTTATGTGGTCCTCAAGATAAGGGAAAATGAGGCAGAAGTACAATGAAAGTATCTGAAGTAATTTTAGGATGTTTCCTATAATTTTAAATTGTCTGAATGTATCTGTGACAAAAGATCCTGAAATATGGCTTATTCTTTTAAAAAAAAGTGTTCCTGTGGCTCAATTTGCCCCAGGTTAGGGGTAAGTTGATCCAAGTTTTTAGGTAAGATGAACCATCTGGGTGAAAACGGGTTATCTGACTGAATCTGGTTCAAACCCATGTGAAATTTGAAAGATAATTTAACCTAATCAAATTTCATTTCAGTCTTTTCTTTTCTTAAAGCTAACCTAAACAAAATAAAACCAGTCAAATGAAGTTTACTTTTCAGTATTTAATTTTTTGCATTTCAGAAACAATATGTTGGACACCAAAGTTTTAACCTTCCCAAAAACAAACAAAACAGAAAGTTTGTTGAGTAAAAACAGAATTAGAATGAAGGAATAAATGTCACTGAAACTAATAAACATTTTAGTCAAAAGATTCTTGGTATGGTAGCTTTTCTGCCAAGTCGAACAGGCCATTAGGGACTACAGGTGGAAAGATATAGTTGATTATAATGTGATTAAAAGCATCTTCTGTTTCTCAGAGAAGGATTAGGTGCACTTGCATACTGTCCCTATCAAATAAACTATAAATCATATGTATATATATATAATAAACTAAACCAGTTGTGTAATATCACAATAAAATACCAATTAATACTTCAGAGATTGAACTTAACTTCAGTGCCTTATGGTTGGCTCAACTTACCCCACATCATTTAGCTCACTTTGCCCCATAGCTGGCATTTTGAAAAAAACTAGCTAGCTTACCAATTCATGTTAATATTTAGCTAAATGATTTGCAGGGTTTTATAGGTTGCTAAATCATCATGAATAAATATTTTTAGACCTGGATAAATCTGCTTTGATGTAACAGCCATTACATCTGTTATGCTAAAATTTGACTCTGACAAGCCAAAAACAGTTTTTGAAGTAAACGTGTGCCTTCCACTCCTCACATGTGTTTCTCCATTTCACAGTGTGGAAGAAATTATGTGTGATTCCAAAATACATGGTCACATGACAGTTAAAGTGTACAGTTGCCAAAATACAGGGGGTGGGTCAACTTACCCACTGGCTCAACTTACCCCACTCCTCCTTGTAGTTTACACAGAGCACGTGTGATTGTGAATCTCCAAAGTGAAAGTTTTTATACAGTATATTTACCCAACATATAATTGTCAGAGAAATCACTGAAATATATTTTCCTTCCCATGTTGTATTTATTTCCTTAACAGTGTATATTGATCACTCACTGGCATATAATGTGTGAGTAATATGCTGTTTTTTGTAATGGACAGCTAAAGGGACAGCAGGTTCAGTCTGGGTTATTCACAGCTCTTGGCACTGCCTGTGTTGATTGCAATTAGGAGAAGTGCCACAGTTTAGATGTAATCTCCTCTGAGGTGCATGAGCTCGTTAGAAACTCTTTAGCTTCTACAGTTGCTGCGAGGAGAATGGGAAGCCTTTCTTTTCTTCTCATTACTCATTATCTCCTTCTGTTATAACACTTACTGGAAGAGAGATGAAGAGAGAGAAGCAGCGATAGAAAGAGAGATCCAAATATTTTCAGTCTGCTGTACAGAATGGGTCCCTGAGGTTCACTTATAATATTAGTAAAACAATTCTGCAACAAAAACCTCATAATATGCTTTTTATGATCATTTTATACTCCCTTTTTGACCTGCGGAATTAAATCTAAAAAGCTTTTATAATATTGTTTTTATAAAATTCTAAAAATGTATTGGGTAACACTTTACAATAATGGGCCGGTTGCATAAACTACTTGGACTAGTCTTAAAAAGTTAGTCATCTAATTTGTTTTTTTATTCAAGACATAAATTTAAAAGGCAGTTACAAAAAGGTAGATTGGCCCAATTTGAATAAAAAAAATAAGACTGATTACCTCTTGGCTAACTGCTAATTAGTCAAACTAGTTCTTAAAACACAGTCTTAACATAGTGGCCGTGTTTATGCAACGGGCCCCAGATCCAATTAGTTAACATTAGTCAATGCTTTAAGGGAACAGTACACCCAAAAATGGAAATTTGCTAAAAATACTTACTTTCAGCCCATTAAAGATGTAGAAGAGTTTATTTATTCATCGGAACAGATTTGGGGAAATTTAGCACGTAATACATTACGCATTACATCACTTCTTGATGTTCTAAATGGGCTCTAATGGGTGCCGTCAGAATCAAACAGCTGATAAAAACATTACAATAATCCACAGGCAATGTAACTAACTGACAAGTTGTGCATTTGTAATAACAAATCTATGATTCAAATGTTTTAACTTCAAACTGTTGCTTCAAGCTAAATGTGATCTTTGTTATTGTTAGCTAATAAAAATTACTTCATCATTCATGTTAGGTCAGATACAGTTGAGGTCAAAAGTTTACATACACTTTGCAGAATCTGCAAAATGTTAATTATTTTAGCAAAATAAGAGGGATCATACAAAATGCATGTTATGTTTTATTTAGTACTGACCTGAATAAGATATTTCACATAAAAGCCGTTTACATATAGTCAACACGAGAAAATAATAGTTGAATTTATAAAAATGACCCTGTTCAAAAGTTTACATACACTTGATTTTTAATACTTTGTTGTTACTTGAATGATTCAAAGCTCTGTTTTTTTTTAGTTCATGATGGTTGTTCATTAGTCCCTTGTTTGTCCTGAACAGTTAAACTGACCGCTGTTCTTCAGAAAAATCCTTTAGGTCCCACAAATTCTTTGGGTTTTCAGCATTTTTTGTGTATCTGAACCATTTTCAACAATGACTGTATGATTTTGAGATCCGTCTTTTCACAATGAGGACAACTTAGAGACTCATATGAAACTATTAAAGAAGGTTCAAATGCTCACTGATGCTCCAGAAGGGTGTAAACTTTTGAACAGAATGAAGATTTTTCTTATTTTGCCTAGATATCTTTTTTTTATTATTATTATTATTATTATTATTTCATTTAGTACTACCCTTCAGAAGCTAGAAGATACTTACATGTTTCCCAGAAAACAAAATAAGTTAAATTTACACTGATCTTCAAATTCAAAAAGGTGCAAATGTAGGCAATTATGTGTTCAAATGCATTAATCTATTGCAAAAATACAGAATGAGTTGTTTTTGCAGTGAGTTTTCAGAAAACTTCCTTGTTACTCTTTACTGGGGAGGCGGTTTTGACTGCTGAGTTACAGTAATGATCTCTTTTATCCCAAAACTTCTTGAAAAATTGTATTCCTCATTATGTGACACTTATTTGATGATGCACGGACACTTCTGAAGTCTTAAGTCTAAAACCTGTTTACTTTCAAATTTTAGCCATCAGTACGGACCGCAAAGCCACCGTCTTGTTGTTGGTTTAATAATCAGCGGCTATGACCCAGGCTTGTTTGTATAACGCCGACCATATCTCATTCCCTACTGACAGGGATGCCACATGGTAAACAAAGTCTCATTACATTTCTCCCTTGAAGGGCCACAAAGGCAACAGTGAAGTATGAATTTCAAATGTGCTTTTACAGTTAATATAGCCAGCAAGGGAAAAGAAACAATATATGCGTAAGGTAATAGGAAGAGGAGAGAAGATAACAATGTCTTGAACTAAGGTTGTGTTGGGTGTGTTTAACAGTGTTTTCCCTTTGAAAGGAATGAAGGGTGCCGAGAAAAAGGGAATCAGTGGCTGAAGGTTATGTTTTACACTCTAACTTGTAAAATTTTTACAGTTTTGCAGAAGTTTGTCAGAATGCTCGTGCTCTCATAAAATGTAATGTTCTGAAGCAACATGCTGCAAGATTGAAAATTAGAGTGTAATACATATTTTATAACACTTTAGAATAGGAAACACATATTCACTATTAACTAAGAGTTTTCCCTGAAAAATCTCCTAATTTGTTGCTTATTAACAGTTAGTAAGGTAGTTGTTAAGTTTAGGTATGGGGTAGGATTAAGGGATCTTAAATATCATGCAGAATATTCATTAATATGTGTTTTATAAGTACTAATAAACACCCATTATGCTAGTAATATGCCTGCTAATAAGCAAATAGTTAATAGTGAGAACTGGCATTACCCATATTTCTTCAGTTTTTTTGAGGGGTTCATTATCAAAATATGGTGTCGAACACTGACTTTTCAGTCATGAAATGTTAGATGTTTAAATGTATGTTAAATATGGTAGTTGAGAACACCATGTAAAAGACAATTTTGTAACTGTAGTACCCCCTTAACATATACTATACTATTTATAATATATTCTGACAGAAGTCTTTTATACTCACAAATGATATATTTATTTATTTGTTCAAAAATACCGTAAAAACTGTAGTATTGTAAAATATTAATGTAAAATGTTATTACAACATATTGCAAAATACTATTAAAAACATAAAATAAAAATAAAACATGCTGAAAGAGTTACAAAGTTACTTTTTTTTTCATATGATAAATGTGTCCAAAATGTGTGTGTTTTTTTTTTTATTCTTTTCTTCATTTCAAGATTTTTTTTTTAAAGCAAAATTACTTGATGTTATAATTTGATTAGAATCTGATCAGCTGTTTTTGCTTCTATTTTGCGATCACAGGTGATATTGTCACTGATGGTACTAACGTTTGGCACTAAAATCAACATTTTGTAAGTTGGATAATCAAAAAAAAAAAAAAAAAGATTTACAATGAAGATTTACATGCATACAACAGGGGTGCTTCCTCCGAGGAGGTAGGGAGGCAGTGCCTCCTCAAAATACTGGATGAGAAAAAAATAAATAAATAAAAAATCTTAGTACAAAAAATAAAACAATGCAAATATCACAAAGTATAACCTTAAAAAAAGTTCATAAAGTACTTGATTTTTTACATGAGAGGAGGCAATGCCATTGCGATATGATTGGATATGACTGGTTATGATCAGCTGTGATTGGTTCATGAGATAAATCCCGCCTCTTGAGTTTGTGCGCATTCCGAGTTCGCAAATCAGTCTGAATGAACAATATAATGGCGTTAATGGGAAGACTAATTTAAAAAAAGTAAGTAAACAACTCCCATGCTTAGATATAACTACTTTGTTACGTCAAAATAAGGCCTAAAATGGCACGATCTGTGGGAGTTTTTAGTTAAAAGAATAGCTGAACACAAGTTCACAAATATATACTGGGACATTCCTACACTTGATTTCCTTTGAGGACTTTGCTGCCCCCTCATTTCAGAACACCACGGCACACCACTGTCATACAGGTATGATTGAGCTACATGAACTGAACATATAGCGTTTGCAGTAGTCTTTGCTAATTTCAGCCAGAAATCTCTAGAAAGCTTTCACTGCCAGGTGTGAGGAACTCAGTGCTATCATTGGCTCTGCGTGCTGTCTCAGAGCATCGCTGCGTGTAGCTATCGCTTCATCTCCTCTAAGGACTTAGCCTGGCAAATACAACCAATCATTTCCAATGCTGAACTCAGAATAGAAAAAAAGCCTGGGGCAATATGGACAAAGTAAATCCTGAATATTACAAGGAGTATTTAACATGTAAATTGCATAAATTACCTAATCTCAACACGACTTTAACAACAAACAGCAATATTTAAATTTCTTTTTTAAATTTTCCATTATGCATAAAGTGTATTATCATAAAATAGTCAATTTCAATCAAGCATTGCCCCAATTCCCTTCGCACACATATACGGGGGTGTATTTGTGTGCACTTAGGCAGTGCGTGTTCTGAATATGAGCAAAAAGCTCATAAAGTCTTGCTTTTATTACTCACACTATTATTACCGTCTTCTTCGGCCTGTTGTGACAGTAATGGTTGGCAGTGACTATAAGAGTGGACATCCATTATAGCACAGAGCAGTGAATAAACACTACATGGAGATACTAAACACAAAAAATGGTTATGAAAGAGACCACCATCGTTCAAACTGTCAGTTTGAACGCTGTTTTATTGGCAGCAGAAGATTTGATCAGGAGCTAGTGTAAATCTAGAAGCCACTATCAGTATAATAAAACTTCACGACTGTGTTATTCTGAACCTGCAAAGATTATGGTTTCATGCCACCGTAATCTCTGTTCTGCTATTTTGCAACTACCCTTTCAGACACAGTCACTGAATTTCTTTCAATCATTCAATTTGATTGAGTTGAATGGGTAGCAAACCGTCAAACTAAAATCCATGATGTTGAATTTGATTTTTTAGTCCAAAGCAATACATTTGGTGTATTTTGTGCACTGACTAAAATATCTTTCAGATGTGACCTACAGATCAGAATTGATTGACTATGTATACTATAAAAATGCTAATTTGGGTCAAACACAGAATGCTTCAGAATCACCATTTTGACAAATGTTCTGGTATTTCCTGTATATCCACAGTGGTTCTTATGCAAAACCACACTATGTCTCTTATAAAAATTGCAGCATATTATCATTTTTTTCATCAATTCTGATTGTGTAACATCAATAACCTTTATAGCTGAACTAGTTTAGATCAGCTTTTTTCAGAAGCTCAGAGAGACTGTGTGCTCAAAATTTCACAAAATAAAAAGATTCCTATTTTAAACTCTAAAACATATTGAAAGATTAAAAAAATAATAGGCAATTTCTCACAGACCACTGTGCCTGAAAGGTTTTGTCTAATTTATATTCTACTTTTTTCTATTCTTCTATTTATCTGCTTTTCTTTTTCTAGTGGCTGATTCTGTTGGAAAGTATTTCTGCTTGCCAGGGTTGAGGGATTTGTCAAAAGAAATGAAAAAGAAAGTGAACAACCAGGAGAGAAGATTCTCCTGTTAATAGAGTCTTCATCGCCACCTGAAATGACCCATGAAGAGAGTCTTATGTCATGTCATAAAAGGCTGTGTCATATTTCAGGCAGACAAATATTTTTCACCCTGGCCAGATATCTATCAAATTGAACACAGAGTGTGAACCACAACGTGAAGAAATGCTCTGGGATCCTGAACTACTGACCCTTGTGAGAGGAATGTTTACAGGAATATTCAACACAACAACCATGTGTAACTCAAAGCATTATGGTATATACAGCTCTTCATCTGAATCATTTTGTAGAAATTCATTATCTAGGTTTTTAAGGAAGCCCGTTTCTGCTAAATAAATAATAAAGTAATTGACCCATGTTCTCACGCAGTGAAAAATACATTGCGGAGCAAAGTGGACACTGACAACACGCCGACAGACAAGAAAGAGCAGGTTACTTCTGGTATGAAACAAAGTCTCAGCTTTCAAATTATGGCATTTAAAAAAAAAAAAAAAATCAAACAATAAATTTCATTTTGCGGCTCTTTGATGTGTTGTGACAGATCACTGTAGCGCCTCAGTTCAAGCGCCATGTGAACTGATCATCTCTTCCTCTTTACTAGTTGTAGCACAAAATAAACATGAATGAACATAAGAAGGTATCTTATTTCAACCGCAGAAAGATGTCAATACACACTATTTTCAACTTTAAGTCCACCAACGTTAATCTACTCCCCTGTCTGCTTTGTATGTTGGACAAAAATGGCGCTATCCCGTTATGATTGGTCATCCCCCCATATGTTAGAATGTGATTTTTAAACAAACCAGTTTGTGAAATCATAATGTGATTTTATATATCTCACAATGGTGAATTTGTTTTTCATAATTGTGACTTTATAAATCACAATGTAACTATATTTTGCAATATTGTAAATATTGTGCAATGACTTTGTTAAAATGTACATTCCGAGATATAAGGTCAAATTACAAGATATAGTTACCCTGTGATTTTCATGTATATACAGTGGTTTGCGAAAGTATTCATACCCCTTCATTTTTTCATGTTTTGTTATGTTGCTGCCTCATGTTAAACTGCTTTAAATTACCTTTTTTGCACATCAATCTACACTCCATACACCATAATGACAGATTTATTAGAAATAAAAAACTGAAATGATTCCATAGCATAAGTATTCATACTCTTTTCTGGGACACTTGAAATTTAGCTCAGGAGCACTCATATTGCTTGTAAATGTTACTACACTTCGAGTGAAGTTAATCTATGGCAAATTCATTTAAATAAGTATGATTTGGAAAGGCACAAACCTCTCAGAAAAGGTCTAGCAGCTAAAAATGCATATAAGAGCAAAAACCAAGCCCTGAGGTCAAAAGAACTGCCTGTAGAGCTCAGAGACAGCTTGCGTCAAGTGACAGATATGGGGAGGAGTTCAGAAAACAATTCTGCTGTATTGAAGGTTCACAGAAGCATATAGTCTCTGTTACCCTTAAAGGAACACTCCACTTTTTTTTAAATAGGTTTATTTTCCAACTCCCCTAGAGTTATACAGATGTGTTTTACCGTTTTCGAATCCATTCAGCCGATCTCCGGGTCTGGCGGTAGCACTTTTAGCATAGCTTAGCATAAATCATTGAATCCGATTAGACCATTAGCATCTCACTATAAAATGACTAAAGAGTTTCGCCATTTTTCCTATTTAAAACTTGACACTGCTGTAGTTGCATCGTGTACTAAGACTGGCGGAAAATGAAAAGTTGCGATTTTATAGGCCGATATGGCTAGGAACTATACTCTCATTCCGGCGTAATAATCAAGGAATTTTGCTGCCGTACCATGGGTGCAGCAGGCGCAATGATATTACTTTGCTAATTCTATCCACTTACTGACTGTAGAGAAACACTATTAACAATGGTGCTTCCAGTGTTATATGAGTCGGACCACAAAGGGATCACAATTAATGTTGCCTGATCCTAAATATGGCACACAGGGCTGTTCCACTTCCAGATCGGGAGAGATTCCCGCCAGGGAGTGGATACGGGCTGAGTGGGTCCGCCAGCTTTACCCTCAATATGTCAGTGTTCGTGCTGCGGTCCACTTGTTCCTCTCACCCTCTGTAGTAAATGAACAGACACAGCCGGTCTGGAATAATGACTTGGTCTGTCACATCAAATCAAAAGGTGCCTTCTCAATCTGTGAGGGCTGTGAGCGAAATGCAATGAGACGTATTTCAGGCCTCCTTTTTTTCTGAAAGGATTTTAAAGGTTTCATTACAGAGAAACCACAGCCTTTGGATCACTGTCTTGATTTGAAGAAATAGTTAATTCAAAAATGGTTTGGAAAAGCATGACGCTGAGTATAGATAATATAATGTTCACTTTTGGGTGAGCTATCCCTTTAAATCAGTCTCCAATTGATCCAAAACTCATTTCCCCCTTTTATGTTGTCATATTTAATCAACTGAACATGTGATAACCATAACAATACATGCAATTATGCAACAAAGACATTAAACGCTACTTAACTCACCTTTTAGTGGAATTACACTTTCACCTAATGTTTACATCATCAGCTAATGGAGGCCGTTTGTGTGTCCACATTCCCCAGCTGTGATGTTTTTATTTTGTATAAAAAAAGAATGAAAAAAATGCAAACTCCAAACCTAAGCTGCTACTCACAGCAGGCCTTTCAAGACACAAAAATGGTATTATGCAACAAATTGGCAAGAAGATGGATCTGACAACCCTGTTGAATCCACTATTTTCTGTAGTGCGCATGAGATTTGTCATTCACTGGCTATTTTTTTTTTCCCCAAATCTGAATAAAAATGAGTTATTCTGGTTGTTCCAGGCTCTGTGAAGCTCTGATAATGGATTGGAGGCAATATTTTTGTCCTCTACTGTCTGTAATGACTGCTGTCAGTGAATTAAACATTAAACTTAACTCATGCCAAGGTGACAAATGCCTAGAGTGGTTTTTATTTCACAGGAATAATCACTAGTTCTTGTTTCTTTTTCCTAGAAAAGAAAAAAAAAAAATGACTCATTTATCTTTGTTTCTCATTGTACATTGTTGGGAATGTGCTAAAAGCAATAATTAGGGAAAAGAAACTTCAACTGTATTGGAAAACAATAATAATTCATTTAGTGCTGGTCATTTTGAGCTTCATATAAGAGATGGCATGTGAAAAAGCAGCCAATATCAACATCAAACAGTGCAATGCATTGCAAGGATGCATACATAATACAAGGATAAATTGTAGTGAAAATATTTACGTTTACCTGAGATGATTGACGCCAGGCGAAATGCATCTGAATGTCGGTGAGGTGTCATGGGTTCATAAGGAGATGGCTCATAAAAGTCCTCACCTAAAACAACAACGACAACAACAACAACAACAACAACATAATTAGACTATTAAAATAATGTTTAGCATTGAACATACCCACTGCATGACCTCTGACCTTTAACCTCTTTTTGAAAGTGTGTTAAACCATTCACATTATGCAATAGTAAACATTTTAAATGATACATAGTATTTGTATGCTACATAGTTGCCACATGACCTCATTATGTTGTGTTTAGTGCAGTGATAGGGTTTAAAATGCTGTCATATAAAATAATGAGCCAAAAAAGCAATGTTGAAATTTCAGCTAGTATTGCTTACAGAAATGGAAGGTCAAGTAGAGTGCATTGCATTGTGAGTTACATATATGTACTTAAAGTTTATGAATTTTAGGATAGTGTCATACCAAATGGAAAACTTATGTTTTTAGCAACACAAAAGAAGTTGCCTTTTTCTATCTGAAGGAAAAGATGATTCAAACACAGCTCATGTGTTAACTTTAGCACATTTAGCTACACTACTTACTGTAGGAAAGCTACTAACACTGAGTGTTCGACATTTCACACTTTCCCCCCTTGAAGAAATAGTGTACATCATGCGGGTGCTATGCCTTTCCACTACTGTGCAATGGTGCAAAAGTATGTGAAATAGGACCCATATATGTATTCTATGCAGAAAATATGCATACTGTGCAGAATACATGCTGCAAACTGTAGAAGTAATAGAGGCAGTGTTGCTGTGTGCCGGTTTAAACATAGCCATAAAACTTCCCTTGTGAAAATGAAGTACACTTTTGAAAGAGTACTTTAAATAATATGCTTTAAAAGAATATACTTAAGTATAAAATGAATGTAATGTTTTCAGATACAGTACTTTTTTAATTGCAATTAAATCAAAATGTATTATAATTTAAATTGATATAAAATGTTGATTTATAATTGAGGTCAAAAGTTTACATACACCTTACAGAATCTGCAAAATCTTTATTATTTTACCAAAATAAGAGGGATCATACAAAATGCATGTTATTTTTAATTTAGTACTGACCTGAAAAAGATATTTCACATAAAAGATGTTTACATATAGTCAACAAGAGAAAATAATTGAATTTATAAAAATGACCCCGTTCAAATGTTTACTGTTTATTGTTGTTACCTGAATGATCCACGCCTTTTTTTTTCTTTTTAGTGATAGTTGTTCATGAGTCCCTTGCTTGTCCTAAACAGTTAAATTGCTCGCTGTTCTTTAGATAAATCATTGAGGTCCCACAAATTCTTTGGTTTTTCAGCATTTTTGTGTATTTTAACTCTTTCCAACAAGATCAATCTTTTCACACTGAGGACAACTGAGGAACTCATATGCAACTATTACAGAAGGTTCAAATGCTCACTGATGCTCTAGAAGAAAGCATGAATGCGGTGAGAAGAAAATGTTTTGAATTTGAAGATCAAATTTGAATTTGATTGATAATGTAACTTATTTTGTCTTCTAAGAAACTTTATGTATGGGAAATGTTAAGATGTTAGATATATATATATCTTATTCAGGTCAGTACTAAATATAAAATAACATGCATTTTGTATGATCGCTCTTATTTTGGTAAAATAATTAACATTTTGCAGATTCTTCAAGGTGTATGTAAACTTTTGACCTCAGCTGTATATAAAACTAGCTGAACTTTTTTAACCCACAAGTACATCTTTATATGGAATTTCATAGCACTTCTATGGTCTTTAAAATATGGTTAAAATGTACTGCCGAATATGCTAACAAACATTTATGGTAAACTAAAACATTTAGATTGCACTTTAATTTAATTTTTATCAAATCTTGTATATCAAGTATTTAAATATATATTTTACTATAACTATACTTAAGTTTATTTAAATAATATTATATTTTCTGCAAGTACAGTTGAAAAAATACTTTTAAGATTTCACATGCACTATTTTAATGATGTTCCTACTACCTTTCTGGGCCTTGAACGTGATAGTTGCGTTACTGTCTATGCAGGGTAAGAAGATAAATATGAACAATGGTCTTTCAGGTTTGAAATGGCATGAGGGTGAGTAATTAATGACAGAATTTTAATTTTTGGGTGAACTATTACTTTAAGTACTGTACACTATCAAGTGTACATTTAATACCATTAAGCACACTTATTTTTCACAAGGTTTACTATACCATATATCTGGTGAGGGAATTATGTAAAAGTGATTTCATGGCTGCTGTTTGCCATCAAATGACTCTTTTGTGACCATTCATCTTTAAAGGACGTAGCATATAAAACTGATCCCAGTGCAGTCAAACTTTTCTGTTTTACTGGAAGTTCTGTGAATGCTAGTTGTCAAAGCAAGCTTTGTGACACTTGAACTGAGACAGAGAAAACCCTTAGCCTTGAGTGTGTGTGAAGCTTGTGCTTGTCAAAATTAAAAAATTAGCCAGACTCTGCCTGCGCGACTCCCTTCTGACTGTCTCTCTCGGGAGCTTTAATCCAGAATTTAAAATTCACAATCATTCCATGTGATTCACACACCTGCATACTAGCGGGGGGCACTCAGGTCCTCTTTTCTATTGGGGAATGCGGATCATTGGAGTATTTAAGCTGTGTCAGTCTCATTTTATCATGCCATGAGCTCCACTGTCACACTGCAGCCTCTGAGGCGGATGGGCTACGCGTGGACGTGTGCACACGTAGAGATGTAATGCAAGATGGCATATGTCTTCAGACAGTCTCTAACTCACATTAGATCACTAACATGGAACAGTGCATATTAAGCATCACTCCACCTGCTGACCGAGTGTCAAGGACTCACTCTGCAGTTAGACAGACAGACAGTATGGCATGAATTATCCTAACTAAAATGAACAGACCACAGTATGAAATGTCTGGTACAGTTAAATCAAAAAGCAAAAGGAGTTAAATATACATTTAAAGACATTTGAAAAAGATTTAAAACCTATTCAGATTTGTCATTCCAGGCACAAAAAAGATAATGCAGATGAACTGAAATGTGAAATATTAAATGTGACAAATAAAACATGTCAAGATATTTTTCGGAATCAGAACAGCTTTATTGCCAATTTTTTAAATTTAATGACGGTAAAAATGTCGTGTTTTGTAACCACATATGAATCATTATTTAAAAAAAAGATTAAAAATTATTTTTTATTCAGAAAATTAAAACATTAATATATCAAATTGATAAATTAATGAATATATCCAGACAAAAAGGAATAATTTACCGTAAGGTACAAGGGCGTATGAACAATTTTGTTTTGATATAAAATCTTTTGGATAACTGTAAATAAATATGATCTGCAGGGTCTGTGTCATGGCATTATTTAAAAACTGTGTCTGGAAATGGAAAATCAGTTACTTTTAGCCAATTTATAATAGACATGAAAGGTCATAAAAAGTCATAAAAAGTCAACAGAGCATTGATGTGGATGACTGATGACCTTTTATGATCTGTGTGAGGTATGCTAATAATGATTTTAACACTTCAGAAAACAACAAGAATATGCAACAACCCACAGGAAAGAAAAATCACAAATAACATCTCAATTGTTTCTTCTGGACAGTAAGATTAAATGGAGAACAAACTGAGACATCTGCTTTCTCAGATGTTTCTCCTGAAAACAAAAACTGAAACGTGTCTAGAATTTCTGAAGAAAAAGTCTTTAACCAAAAAAATGAACTCAAAAAAGAAATGATATGAGCTATGCTTTCCACATTCATTTTATATCTCATTACTCTTACTGCATGTCACCAGTGGTCTCATTTGTGTCTATTTCTATTTCCCCTAAGTAATCTTACGAGAAGCATCTGAGAGGTTGATACTCCAGTGGAACATGAGAACTCCATTATATATCCAGAGCTGTGACGAAGCAACCTCCGAGCGATCAGCTTTTCCTTTGGGACTCTTATTTTTTCCACTTTGTTGTGACTGAATAGTTATGTTTGAGCTTGACAACACAAAGCACAGTATGAAGCTGTTTTAAATAGCACTTACTAAATGCACGGAACATAAGAATTAGCATATGTCCTTTCCCAAATGACATTTCAATCTGAATAAGAGCTCCATCTTTCACTCGCTCTCCCTTCGCCGATCCTTCACCTGCAATCATCGCAATGTGAAGTGAACTCTGATGGTCATTTGGAGAGACAGCCTATTACCTAAATCCACAGGGAGTCTGTCTCTGTTTTTCCCCTCGTGTCTTTCTCCCTCGCGCTCTTTCTTGTGTTCTGTCTCTTTGTCTCTGTTATGTGTCTGTCTCTTTTTGTCAGTAAGCCCAGCTCAGGAGTGCCGAGGTGACAGCTGAACAGGCAAACGTTGTCTGACGGTTTTCTACTAGAGAACACTCTGCGTCTCACTGTAGCGTCAGGTGAGAGATGCCAAATGGCTCTCGGTTTCCACAGCTGCACACGGGCAATCTTGGCAGGAGTTTTAACATGCGTTCCACTACAGATTTGGATTTCTTCTTCAACACTGTGTGAGTTTTACAAGGAGTGGACATGAAAGAGCAAACAGGGCAAATATAGCACTGGCTTCTCAAGGAAGTTTTCTTGCTCAACATTACCATATCATTACCACATCATTCTACATGCATTCTTATCCATCTTTGGCCTATCATTAAATGTTTTTCTAATAAGTAGACATTGGGTCTCTTTTGCTAAGCATGCGTACGCACAAATTTGTGCATGAAATGTGCAACCCAGGCTCCTTGGAAATATGTACCTCTATATACATCTGCAACACTGTAAATACGTACCTTGTTGCATGTTTTGCGGCAGTTTTAAAGTGAAATATCCAGAGAGTGGTGCTAAAACATGTTCAATACATGACCGTGGCATGTTTTTATTATGTTGGTACAGGCACATATTGCTGCATTTTTATTACCTTTCTTGAGGTACGTATTGCGGTTGTTTAGAATTAAAATATCCAGGGAGTGTCACTAAAGGTCAATGCTCCATCATGTCAGAAAAATATCCCAACCCCAACAAAACACAACCCTAAACTTAACCGATAGTGTTAACAAATGCATAAGTGATTTTAAAAACGCATTTATGCGGATTTAAGCTGTTTTGTCAAACCGTAGTTTCACGGGGTTCGTACCGGAGCTCTTTAACACTCACGTGCAACACCGTATCACATGAGCTGCCAAGCAAACCTACTGAAGTAGAAAACTCATGCATATGAAGCTGCATATGTAACGACAGTGTTCAAAGGTATCAGTTTTCAAATCACGCAGGAGGTTAAAATAGTTTTGAAAATAGTCTAGTGTTCATTTCAACTGGAAAATGCATGATTCGTATTTTTTTTTTTTTTTTTTTAAGTTTTGCAGAAATGTATATAGGGGCACATATTTCCAGTGTTAGAAATGTGCTTATGAATGGTTACAGAACACATCACGATTCACTAAAAATTCTGCAATAAAATGTATTTTAAATGTACAAAAAAATATAAGAACAACTGAAACCACACGTACACAAAAAGCACTTACTCTGTACGGCCTTATAATCATGTTGTATATATGTAAGTTGTATTTCATTCTAACTCGACTATAGGCTAATTATATTGAAGTATGTTGCATTAAATGTATTATGTAATCTATGTAGGCTTATAAATTATATAATAAAGTTATTAAATAATACAGTTTAATTGAATCTTAAATACATTCCATCATATGGTTGATAACACAACGCATTAAGATGCATTGAGCATTTGAATTTGAAGATCAAGGTAAATTGTACTTAATTTTTTTTGTCATCCGGGAAACAAGTATCTTCTGTTGCTTCCGAAGGGCAGTACTAAATGGGGAAAAAAAATTATATTTCAACAAAATAAGAAAAATTGGACATCTTCATCCTGTTCAAAAGTTTTCACTCCCTGGCTCTTAATGCATCGTGTTTCCTTCTGGAGCATCAGTGAATGTTTGAACCTTTTTTTTAATAGCTGTGTTTGAGTCCCTCAATTGTCCTCAGTGTGAAAAGAATCATAGAGTCACTGCTGTAAAGGGTTGTAAACAAATACATTTCATATAATCAGTTTACTGCAAAATATTTCATATATATATATATATATATATATATATATATATATATATTTTTTTTTTTTTTTTTTTCCCCAGAAGGATGTGAGACTTGAGACTTCAGAATTTGTGTGAACATGTCTGTCAGCAGGTTTTCACTCTGGAACCAAAACATTTCATCTCTCTGTATTTCTTTGACCAACTACACAACAGCATAACCCTACAGTTCAATCTTCCTTTCAGATATTCATTTTTTTTTTTTTTGTGATAAGTCTTCTTTCAACAGAGCAGCTGATAAGGATCAGGTTTTGGAAATAGTTTGCACAAAAATGAAAATTCTGTCATCATCTACTCACTCTCATGACAGTTCAAACCTGTATGACTTTATTTCTTCAAAGGAACCAAAAGTTGAACTTTTGAATTCTTTAAAAAAATCTGACACAAACAAATTACATGTTTTAATGGTAATTATAGGAATTTACAGTTTATATTACAATATCATCAAAAATGTTTTTGAAAGAAGTCTATTATGCTCAAGGCTGCATTTATTTGATTTGAAACAGTAAAAACAGAAGCTGGTTTCCACCATGGGATTAAAA